>JAGFMF010011830.1:1094060-1163881 GCA_019455555.1 Galemys pyrenaicus | reverse complement strand
AGAGTGCTGCTATAAACATAGGGGTGCAGGTATTTTTTTGAATCAGTGTTTTTGTGTCTTTTGGGTATATTCCTAGGAGTGGGATTGCTGGATCATATAGAAGTTCCATTCCTAGTAGATTGAGGAACCGCCATACTGCTTTCCATAATGGTTGGCCCAGCTTGCATTCCCACCAGCAGTGTAAGAGAGTTCCTCCTCATAGTTTATAAATATTTGTTCATCATGTCTTCTCAATGACATCTAGGTAGACTATTCTCCCTAATATTGTAATCTGCTCCTGACTCCCCTCACCCCTCCACCATGCCCTGCCCCTTAAGCATCAATCTATCCTTACCTGGCCTCCCAGGTGGTCTAAGTGTTAAATCTCAGCACTATCATGCTATCACTGCTGTGGCTTGAGTTCAATCTCCAATCAGGGAGCTGATCAGCGTGGCATAGCAGACCTCTCCTGTCTCACCCATTGATCCCCTCAGCAGTATATTTCAGTAAATCTTCCTGTTCTGCTTCTCACTCTGTCTCTGGTGAACCTCTTACCTCCTATACCTCTAGCCTACATCCCCATTTTCTACGTATAAATAAAAATATTTTTAAAAATTAAAATAAAAACCTCAAAGAGGTCTTATCAGAATCCACTGTCAGTCACTTGCCATCTCATCACCCTATTTGAGTAGTTCTTATCACTATCTTTTAGATTTTTATTTGCCTATATATATATATATATTTAAGATTTTTATTTATTTATGCATACAAGAGCTGGGGTACAGGCCAGAGTCGCAGAAGGTGAGAGGATTCACCAGATAGAGTGGGGAGCAGAACAGACAGACTGAAACTCTGAGGGGAGCAGCAGGTGAGTTAGGAGAAGTCTGTGCACCATGTGGGTTGGGTCCCCCCCTGGCCGGGGATCGAACATCGGGCTGCTGTGCCTGTGCCGCAGATGCTTCACAGTGCAGTGCTCAACCAAATGCGCCACCAGGGAGGCCCCATATATGTATATATTTTTTGGTCACTACTTCATGCAATTATAGTCATTCTGAATGTTTGATTTAGAACAGTGCCTGATATATATCAGGCATACATTTTTTTGCATGAAAATATCACCAAACTAGTATAATAACTGGAAAACTTTATAGAAACTATTTATATTAATGGCAGAATCCAATGCATATCTCTAATAAGTCAAGTGTCCCTATTCTACTAACTTAGCAATCTTAAGAATGCAGAATAAGAAGATAAAATATTACTATTTTTAGCAGACTGAAATCATGATTTCTCTAACTTTGTCTCTACCTAGTTAATAAGCATGTGACTCAAACACATGAAGCATCACACATTTTATTACTCTCCCATTTTATATAACTGGTATTGCAGGAAAAAGTGAAACTAATGCCAGTTCTATGCTAAGAGTATGCCTGGCAAGTTTTAGGAACAAGGAGGATATAAGTGAAGATACAGTAGATTGAATGATGATTAGAATAGAAACAGATGAGGTAACCTCTTTTATTCTTTACTTTCCTTTTGTTCCAGGAGCAACATTTGATACTAAATATATATATATATATTTCAACAGATTTTTAAAAATGCAACATTAGTAGTAAATATACTCATTTTACTAGTGATGGCATGAGATTCAAACACAGATGAAGATATCCACACCTATCAAATAGAAAATATCTTGAAACATTAAGCAATCCTATGTCACATATCACAAGCTGTCTCAAACACAGAAGAAATATGTACATTCTGGAAATATTCAAACCCTTGGTTTAATTCTTTAAATCCCAAAAGAAATTCTACCATATCTATAGTTTCTTAGTTCACAAATTATCCTTTTAAAATAGTGAAATCAAAGCTGTTCCTCCACTGTGGGGGAAACAATGAGCTTCTCTATTAAGGTCCAGAAGGTGTCATGGAATTTTATCCACTTGGTTGCACCCATCCCTGCTCAGGTTTCTGACCCACTTGCAGAAACTCCTTTGACATCCACTAAAAATCTTTTTATACACTGTCAAGTAAGATGTTAGAAATATCTAAAGGTCTTATAAAAATTATTTATCAGCCCCATTAGTCTTAATTTTCTCCTTCTGATTTGTTCCCTTCTTTTTCTATTTCTGAACAGTACATTTTCTTCCCTCCCTAAGATTATTCCTTTGCAAGCCCAAATTTTCCCAAGGATTGTAACTCAGTTTTAATTCTACCATGTTCTCCATTAATCCCTGACTTCCTCAAATAAAAGAAATCTCTCCTTTGAACTCTTTTGGCACTTATCTACTACACTTTTTTTGCGTTTATCAATCCTATTTTTAACTAAATACTGCCAAGATTAATCCATGAATATTTCAAGAAAAGCAACACAAAAATAAATTGAACCTAGTGAACACAGTATGTTACAATTAATATGTATTCTATAAAACTTTGATTAAATATTTATAGAGAATTGTCCATAGGATATGAAGTTAAGTCATTTTAGTTATACCTCACTTAACATCTTTTCTTTGTGTTAGATTAAATCAGAAAGTGGCATATTTAAATGAAAATCACAGAATGTCTTTTATACTATAGGTTGGAAATTTGTTCAAAGTTGTTCAAGTAATATGAAGGCATAGCTGGAGGGACACTGATAAACAAGGAAAAGGAGGAAGTGATTACCTCTAGAGAGGGAATTGTGGGAAGAGAGATGTGGCAGGAAGAAGAGAGGAAAAAAAAACTTACTTTCTATATATTTCAATACTGTGTTTTCATTTATGTAATAAATCTTTTCTTAAAAAAATCATTCTGGAATGCTTGTTTTCTTTACTGCAATGGTGTTAGCTAATGTTGTTCTGTTAATAATGACGGGTAAGTAAAATTTCTAAGTTTCCACAAGCTTAAACATCAGTTTCTTTCTCCCAATGAATAAATCTATTTTTCTTTTGTGAATTGTAATTACATAGTGGCAGTTAATATATTAGTGTCTTTTTGTCTATTAACTACTTATTTAAAAGATAATCTTCACATTTCTCCATATATATGATGGGGTGTTGATTATACATTAAGGTGAGAGAATGATGCAATTGTACAAAGCTCTTTTCATAGTGCATGACTCTGAGTAAGGGCTTAACAATAAGAAGGCTTTGTTAATTTCTCCTTTTTTCTTGCATTGATGATGATGATTACTATACATTTTAAAATACTTGTTAATGTGTTATGCTGTGGTTTTTTTCTTGGTGCTAAAGAGCCGGAAATTTAAAACCTATTTATTTTTTTTAATATTATAGAAATTGTTTATGGATAAGGTTTTTTCAAATAACCCTAAGGTCAGAACAATAAGAACATACTCTCAAATTTCAATGTCTGAGGTAGCCATTGTTGACAGCTTTTTTTTTTTTTAATAAAGATTTATTTTACTTATTTATGCATACAAGAACTGGAGGCTAGGCCAAAAGTGTGTGTGTATGTGCGTGAGGGTGGGGAGAGCGGTGAGAGGATTTACCAGAGACAGAATGGGGGGCAGTTTAACAACTGTCTTTAGAACTTATATCATGTATATTCATAAATTCCGATTAAAATCTTTAGTCAGCTCCCTATATCCTTTTGTAACTGGTAGCTAAAGCCAAAGACTGTTACAAGTGGTGCCCCTGAGAAAAGCCTCAGAAAAAATGCTAAAATGTATTGCATTTTGAGGTGGAGCAATGGGAAAGAAATATAGGGGACTGCAGAAGGAGCCGCAGATTATTCTGTCTTCAGGATTTAGTGTTCTGGGTTGAGTTTTTGAGGATTCGGTGTTCCAAATTCAGCTTTTGAGGATTCAGTGCTGTGGATCTAGCTTTCGAAGATTTAGTGTTTTGGATTTTGAAGGCTGTTGTGGGACTTTAAAGGTAGAGGCCTCTAGCAACCAACCTCTGAGAAAAAAAAATTGGAAGCTTTGCAAGTAGCCAAGCAACTGAAACTGTTCTTAATTTGCTGCTGTTATAGCCTGGAAGAGAAGGCAAAGACTCAGAGCCAGGCACATGGCTGAGCTGCATGAGTATGGCCATTTGTCAGGTCATTGGACCACTGTAGCTGCTGTTTTGAGTGTCGCTTGTTCTGGTGATGTTCTCGTCTGCTCTGGGACCATCTCCTCTTGTGCCTTTAGCTGTCTTTGTGAGTTGGAACCCAGCCTATAGTCTGGCTGCCATGAGTCTGCAGTGGCAAGAAGACACCATTTTAGCTGTTTTTGTTTTGGACTTAAAAACACTGGACAAAGGAGCCTCCCTGGTGGCACAGTGGGTTAAGCAATGCACTATGAAGCTAACCGCAGCCACTGCAGCAAGAGTTAGATCCCTGCCCCGGCCAGGGAGGGGACCCACATGGTGTAGCAGACCTCTCCTGCTTCACCTGCTGCTCCCCTCAGCAGTGTATTTCAGTCAATCTGCCTGTTCTGCTCTCCATTCTGTCTCTGGTGAATCTTCTCACACCCTGCACCTCTAGCCTGTACCCCAGTTCTTGTATGCATAAATAATCTTTAAAAAAAAAAAAACACTGGACACAGCTTGGGGGAGGTAAATGGCCATTTTTGGCTTTATTAACTCTTTGTTTTTCCCCGATTTGTTAAATAAATTACTTTGTCATTGTTGTCTAAGGCTGGGTGGTCTTGCAGTTGTGCATGCAGGTGAAGAACTTAAGACAGTGACTGGTAAACTATTTGGTCAATGTCCTTGGACAATTTTAGTATCACCTTGCTGCCCAGCATCACTTTCATTTTTTTTTCCTTTTACAGAAATGTTCCATGTGACCTTTATTGAAGTCAGTATCGTGCTTATTGGTCACTCTAAGGAGGAATAAGTGGTGGATTATGTGAGAATATGTGAAGGAAATTAGGTAGAAAGGAAAAGTTTGGGGATTGAGCACATTAGCAGCACAATACTCTTTTCATACAGACTCCATTCAAAAAAAGTGTAATTTACATACCTATTTATTTTCACTTTGTGTATTACTGTGTGTCAGAGTAAAATTGTAGTTTGAGAAGGTCTAGTCTTGACCAATTTATTTTAAGTGGTTATATTTCGTGGAAATGATGAGAGTAGAAACCAAGTTCTATTTTTATTTTACAATTGGTAGTCTTCAGAAATGGGCTGTAATCTTTCTTTTAAATTTAAGCTCTATGTGGTGAATTGCCTTGTTCATTGCTATTTTGCCAGCACCTAGAATAGTAGTCAATGAATACTTTTAAATGGATTAATGTTTCCTTTTTTAACAGACTGATAAATTTTCTGATGAATAGTTTCACTTTAATATTTCTTCAGAATCTCAAGACTTTCATTTAATATAGTCATTGTTTTATATATTCACCTGACCCATGAATTTTTCTCTTTTCCTCATCTTCAAGATTTTCTTTGCAGCCATTATTTGAACACATTCTCTTACTGTATATATACACACATACACAAACACACACACAAATCTTTGTAAGTAATATTAGATAATTTTTGTTTTAACATCAGCTAAGGCAAAGTAAATTATTATGACTTGTGCATCCATGTAATTATTGAATAGAATGCTATAATTATGGCTTTTACAATTGTGCTGATTTGAATTTTCAGGATAAGAAAAATTTTACAGATATCAAGGCGCAGAAAACATCCCATATAATTGGATTCTCCAAAACAGAATGACATCATTTTTGACAGAAATGTCCAGTTGTTTGAAATATCTTTTTAAATAGTTACAATAATGCAAACAATGTGCTCACCTTAATCACCTGGGGAATTTTTAAAAAAATATTATGAGAAAAACAAATGTTTATACACTTCACCCCAGACCAATCATATGAGAATTGCAATCAGTGGAAGTGAACACATTGTTTTGGGAACATGTAAAAAGCATTATTGGATCTCCAGATCTACTCTCTACTTTGAATGTCCAAAGAGTTATTTTTGTTCACCAGAGAATTCTCAGGACATAAAAGACAGGCTTTTGATATATAAGGGCCATCCATGTGTAGCATTTTACTTGTAAATAGTAAAAATATCATTTTCATGAAAATACTTGTTACAGAAACATACATAAAAGGGCACTATCTGAAAGTTTGTGATAAATATGAAATCTAAAAAAAGTTAGATTAACATAGAGATAGTTTTTCACATTTAAGATAGTTTCGCTAATGAAACTGGAATATTCAAAGTCTATTTGCTAATACCTCCTTCTTCCTGGGAAAGGTTTATTTATGCACTGGCCAGGAAGCTAATGTGTTTCTTTCAAGTGAATTCAATTATCCAAGCTCTAGTCCATTATGTATTGAGTTTATAATTTAATTTTTAGGAGAATATCTGATTTTACTAAGTCTTTTATAAAACTTCAAAATAGCACCCAAGCAATGACATAATATAGAATCATGAGATATGTTCTATATGTTCTATTCCCATGATTTTATATATATACATACACACATATATACATACATATGTATATATATAGACTCATATTTTAAATCAAGGAATTTAAGTCAGATAAAGTTAAGGAATGAAAGATTTGCATCAAGGATAGGAAGAACTGTGCAGTCCAAATAGTCACAGATAAATAAATAATATGAACACTTTAGAATGATAAATAAGCCCAATATTTAAGAGATTATTAGTTGCAAAACCATTTCCCTATCTCAGCCATGTACATACTAATTGAAATTAGATGGCAATGAAGAACAATGTATAATCAAATGGCTCCCAGAAAACAAAAGTCCAGAACCAGACAGTTTCACTGTGAGTTTGGCAAAGTTTCAAAGATGACCTATTGCCTGTTGTTCTCAAACACTTCCAAAAATTTGAAGAAAAGGAAAAACTTATTTTATGAATTCACAAATACTCTGATGCCAGATATGGATATAGCAAAATACAAAAGATATAAAGAAACTAATATTCTTTGTGAAGTTGATGCAAAAATCCTCAACAAAATCTTAGAAGCCAACATATTAAAAGGATTTTATAATGACCAATTGTGATTAATTCTACTGAGACAATGTTGGTACAACACCTGATATTAATCAATGTAATTCAACACATAAAAATAAGGGAATGCTAAATTACATAATTATATCATTATATGGAGAGAAAGCCTATGTTAAGATTCATTAACCATTCAGGAAAAAAAATTCAAAAATTTGAGATAAATGGAACATACCACAATATAATAAAGCTATATTTGACAAACCCACAATGAGCATTTTTCTCAATAGTGAAATGGAAAGATATGATACAATATTTTTACCAGATCTGGCACAAAAAAGCATGCACATTTTCACCACTGCTGTTCAATATAGGAAGACCTAGCTTGAACAATTAAGCAACAGAAAGATATAAAAGAATCCAAACTGGGAAAGACGTGAAAATATCACTATATGCAGATGAGATTATAATATACAGAGAAATCCTGATGACGCCATATAAATACTAATTGAAACAATGAATCAGTTCACTAAATAGGCAGGGTACAAAATCAATGTATAAAAGTCAATTTGCATACATAGGTGTAAATAATGAACTAGAAGATATGAAACCAAGTAAACAATCCTACTGACAATCTTTTCAAAAATAAATACTTAGGAGTAAACTTAAAAAGGAAGGTGAAAGATTTACACAATGAAAAGTATAAGACATTGTTAAAAGAATAGAAAACACAAAGAAATGGAAGGATATTCCTTGTTCATGGATTGAAAGTATTAACATTGTTATAATGATCTTTTTACCCAAACAAATATACAGAATAACTGCAATCCCTATCAAAGTTATAATGGAATTCCTCAAAGAAAAAGAAAAAACATAACCATATGAACCATAAAAAATAAACTCAAATAGCCAAAGTAATCCTGTCAAAAAAGAAGAGGAATGATAGTGTCACACTTCCCAAGTTCAAACTGTACTACAAACCTATAGTAATAAAACAGAATGGTACTAGAACAAAAACAGACACACAGACCAGTGGATAGAACTGACTGTCTAGAAATAAACCTACACTTACATGGACCATTTATTTATGACAAAGGAGCCAAGAGTATAAAATGGATAAAGGAAAGTCTGACAAATGGTGAGAAAAAACTGAAACAGAGAAAAAAAAAAAACAAAAGTAGACTACTACCTCAAGTCATACATAAAAATTAACTCAAATGGATTAAAGGCTTGATGTAAAACCTAAAACCATAAAATAAGTAGTAGAAAATATAGGCAAAACTCTCCATGACATTGATTTCAGTAACATTTTGTGGACTCTCAAACAACAAGAAAAAAAGATGTGAATATATATATAAATGGTTACTACATCAAAATGAAATCTTCTGTATAGCAATAGAAATACTAATTAAAATTTTTAAAATACTCAAATGAATGGGAGGAAATATTTGTACTCCATACATGTGACAAGGGACTGATATCCAAAATCTACGAAGAACAAAAAGAAAACAAAGACCCCAATCAAAAAAAGATGGGATAAAGAGCTAAACAGGCACTTCTCCAAAGACATACAGATGGTTAGCAGACACCTGAAAAAATACTCATCATTTATCATCAGGGATATGTAAATCAAAATCACAATGAGATATCATCTCACATTTGTGAGACTGGCCTATAAAAAAAAAAAAAAAAAGGTCAGGAACATCCAGCATTGGGCAGAATGTAGAGAAAAAGACACCTTTATGAGTAATGTAGATTAGGTCAGCCCCTATGGAAAACAATGTGGAAGTTTCTCAAAATATTAAAAATACATCTACTATAGGATATAGGCATTCCATTACTAAGTATCTACCTAAAGAATGCAAAAAAACACTAATTTGAAGGGATCTATGAACTCCTATGCTCATTGTAACTATTTTTACAATAGCCCAAGGACAGATGAGTGATTAAGAAGATGTAGGGGTACGTCTGCACATGCGCATGTGTGTGTGTGTGTCTGTCCATGCACCATAGAATACTACTCAGTTATACAAAATTATAAACTCACACCATTTGCAACAACATGAATGAAACCTGAAACAATAATGCTCAGCAAAGTAATTCAGAAAGAGAAAGATAAATAACACATGGTTTAACTTATATGTAGGATATAGAGAAACAAAACGAAGGGTCAAACAAAACCAAACCCATATCAAATTCTACAAATCTCACTGCAGTTCTGAGATTACCAAAGGGAAAGAGGAAAGGGGAAGAGTGTGTGAGGATTGAACATAATGGATTATGGTGGAGGACTATAGATGTCTTGGTGGTGGGTGTGTTGTGGTAGCATACATTTGAAGGATGTGATCCTTGATCTCTAAATTATAATGTTATACAACATTAAAAAAAAAGTTCAAATAACTTAGATCCTCATTACATCAACTGCAAGTAAGATCACATTTAATTGTTTATTTTTTATATTTAATTCCCCCTAACAGTTGTCCAAAAATTAGCATCTCTCCCATGCTTTAAAATACATCAGACTAAATAAGACTTATTTGAGAGGGGCTATTTTGCTTCCAAGCACCAAACCAAGATAAATACCAAGTTTTAGGTTTGACCTCATTGTGTTCAAATTTGCAGTCCAATATGTTTGAGGAGGAAAAAAGTGTCTTTCAAATTCTGATAGGAGTATAGTGGTATAATTTTTCATTTATAAAAATTGCAACTATATGAACTTATGGCCTTAAAAATTTTGATTTTAGAAATTTAGGTTATATATTTCTTACAGTATAGTTTATAAAAGTAACGGAAATCAATATCAAGTTATTTTGTCCTTGCCCTTCAAAAAAAAAGATTGTTTAAATAAATCATAATAAATTCAAACACTGATGTTCTAGATAGGGACTTAAAAAAATTAAATAGCTCTCACTTTATGGACAAATAGCTGATAAATGCAAGTTAAGATATATGTATATATAATCACACTTGATGTATTTGTACTATAATAACATGGTTATGAAAGAGAAATTTCTTTTTTCTAGCAATGGTTCACTATGTTGCTACCTCCTTTCCAATTATTAAAATATATATTCAATGTTTTTAGAGAGAAAATTTTGAATGTGGACTGATATTAGGTGAAATTAAGGAATTATTTCAATTTTGTTAGATGTGATAACATTTTGAAAACCAGTACCCCAAATTCTCAGTAGACCAGAGAGCAAATAAATCATTGAAAAGATTGATTCATTATCAGAATTAATTAACTCAAAATATGACCAAATAAAATATGTCAAGAACTCAGTTTAGATCACAACATGTCAGTACAAAAATTAAGAGAAACGGTCGAAAGAAAACATGGCAATAAAAAAAAAAAATCATAAAGATGAATTTTCACTGTATTTTTAAAAATATTTAAGAGCAAGATCATTAAAGGTATATGATTTATCTTACATTTAAATATGCCGTTAATATCAGAAAACAAGATGGTTCTCGTACCTTCCTTCCTATCTGATTTGATAAATCTTTGTATCAGCTTATAAGGACCATCCATGCTCTTCCTTCCATGACCAGGTAGCTTGTTCAGTTTTGAGTGCTTTGGTTCAAGATCAAAGATAAATATAATTTGAGGAAATACATATCTTGTGAAAAATATTTTGACATTTAGAGGATATAAAAGTAGAATCATCTTGTAAATGCCTTCACTGATCCAATAAGTGGATGAAAACTTCTTTGCCTATCAGATTATTCTCATGCTGTTTTATTCCCTCTGTGGGGTTCTTTTCAGTTTGGTTTTTCAGATGTACTGTTTACCATTGTTGGTTGATGCAATGTTGGTTTAGAGCACTGTATTATTAGGGGTATTATTATTATAGTATTATTAGGGGTACATTTCACGCTTCTGTAGATGTATGTGTCACATCACCCCTACCACAAGAGCACCCATAATCTTCTACCATAGTCCATTGGATCTCTTTGCTGCCTTTGACCTTCACTCCTACAATTTCACTCTGGTAGCTTCAATTCATTTTTCTAGGTTCTGCTTTGATTTAGTGTTTTCTGTTCATTTGTTCTGTTTGTTTGTGTCCAGATTTCATTGAATTCATGTGGTATTTTTCTTTCTCTGGACTTCACAAAGTATACTCCCTTCTTTTCACACTGTTAAAAAATGGTAAGATTTCATTTTTTTTTTTAAATAGCTGAATACTACTAGGCAAAATTTCTATTATTTTATTTAGGCTAAGAATGCATAATCTATCTTCCTACTGTTTATTCCCTTATATGGATCTCCAGGTTCACCTGCTCTTTAAACAGGTTTAAATATTTGTCATATCATCTTTCATTAATATTCTATTTGATTAATTAACCTACCTCATTATATATTTCATTATATTCTATATTTATCCATCTTTCCTTCATCTACTTCTGTCATCCTCCAGAAGGAAGTTAGGAAATGGGAATAGGCAATCAATTAGGAACAGGATGCCCCAAGCCCTAAATCCCTATATCAGACCAGGAGGACGCAACCGGTTCAATTACAAATGGAATGTTAGAACACCAACATGATAACACAACAGCAATGAACCAAAGCTGGTTTTGGAAAAGTAGGCTGATTAACATGGCTAAACTTAGAGGGCTTCAGTTAGGCTGGGAGACCCTCATTGGTCCAACCGATCGACAACAGACATGACACAGACACCCAATGGCAAAACCCCCACTCCTTGCCTACTGTACTTGTATAAGCCCTTGCTTCTTACCACCTCAATTGGCTACCCACTCATGCCCCTTTCCGGTCAGAGAGCTTTCCTCTTCTTCTTCCTACCTACCTACCAATAAATCTCTTGCTTTTCTATAACTTTGGTCTCAAAGTTGAATTCTCTCCTTGCCAAAGACAAGAACCAACAGAGAGTCTGCCGGGGTCCTCAGGCTCTGGGTCTGCTCCCCAAAAATCAAAATTCATTTCTTATTTTTTAAATAGCTGAATACTACTAATCCAAGTCACTTAAAATACTGCCATGGGCCTACTGGTCCTACTTCTATCACAATTCAAGTGCGCTATTTTTAAATCATTGTGAAATTTCTCAAAACAACCTAAGAATAGCCTGACATCATTTCATACCATCAACTAGCAAAAATAAAACAAAACAAAAAAAGCTGCATGCTTACTAAATCTTTTTTCCTCACCTTTTCAATTTTTTTGATGAAACATTCAAAAGTAAATCATTTTTCTTCATCTTTCACTCAAATGCTTCAGAGTGCATATATGGCAGATATTTTTCATATAGCCATCATGTCATTATCATATTAACAATAAAAATATTCTTAATTATCATGTACTATAGAGTACATATTAATACTTCGTAAAGCTGAAGTGCCTTTTTAAGGTTTATTTCTTTCAGTCACGATACAAATAATTTCTGTAGACTCACTTGTTGCTATATCTCTTATATCCCTTTTAGGCTTAAAACTTTCTGCCACCATTTTTATTTTTTTATTACTGAAGTACCATTGGTTTACATCTATATTAATATGATGACAATACTGGATTTTCCCCTTCATTGCTCAAACACCACCAAAACACCCATAGTCCTCCACCAGTCTCTTGTGCTCCCAAAATTTCTGTCCCTCCCTTCCTCACCTCCAGCTTTCTTGGCCTTTTCAAAATGTTTGTTTCATTGCATAAAGCAAAATACATCTCCTTCAGATTTCAAAATGCCTGTTTCATTGCAAAAAAACAAAATACCCTTTTCTTGCATTGTACGTTTCCCTATGTGTCCTTAACTAATTCCCACAGCTGTTATACTTTCTGAAAACTTTTAGTTAAAATAAGTGACAATAAAATCAGGCTTTATTTCTTAAACAAAAATCCTTCAAAAGCGTAGCTATGTACTTCCTATTTCATCAAATCATGGTGTTAATGATGAAAGCTTATACCAAAGTTTATTGACCAATTCAGGGACCTCCCTGGTGACCTAAGGTTAAGTCTCAGCACTGTCATCACTACAGCCTGAGTTTGATCCTGGCCAGGGAGCTGACCCACATATGGCCCAGCAGACCTCTCCTGTCTCCCCTTGCTGCTCCCCTCAGCAGTATATTTCAGTAGATCTGCCTGTTCTGTTCCCTACTATGTCTCTGGTGAATCCTTTCACTCTTGTACCTCTTACACCCAGTTCTTCCAATGCAAAAGTATTAAAGAAAAAAATATTGACTAATTCAATCAAGCCATTTCATGCCTTTTGCTCTCTTTGTACAGTTTCCTGTCAAAGTAATACCTAATGTATTGTTTTTCTAGTATATCTTACTCCATCTAGTGGTAAATGCATAGGCAATTTGCTTCGGTTGTCAAACTTATCTCTGTTGAGCTAACAGAATCTTGCATTCCCACCAGCAAATGCCTTCACATTTTTGCCAAAAAAAAATAAATATATTGTCAACCATGTGAGGTTTTGACTATGCAACATGTAAGAAATATTTATAACAAAATTTAATTTCAATTTATACATCATATAATTCTGAATGAAGGTGAATAACTTTTCATATGCTTATGAGTTACTGTATTAGTTTTTTCCCATCCCAATTTGGTTGATTTGACTTAATTTTAAGGAAATGGAAAGTAGATTGCTAATCATTATTTCTAGATTTCCACATATATTTGACATTTTTATACCATTTGAGGTATATTTGGGTATAACTTAATTTTATGACTTCAGGATTTCAAGGTTTTTTTTAAATCCTACTCCCATATTAAGAATTGATCCATTAAATATTTTTGTACCTGTATTTATATTTTACATATAAAATATATAAAACATTTTATATGTTCTATATCTATGTGTGTGTGTGTGTTATATTTTGTATATATATAAATATATGATGAGGCTTCCCTGGTGGCCTAGGGGTTAAGTCTCGGCCTTACTCGAGATGACCTGAGTTCAGTCCTCAGCCAGGGAGCTGACACACATAGGGAACAGCAGACCACTCCTGTCTCACTCACTGCTCCCCTTAGCAGTGTATTTCAGTAGATCCTCCTGTTGTGCTCCCCACTCTATCCCTGATGAATACGTTCACTCTACCTCTACCCGTCATATCTCTGGCTTATATCCCAGTTTTTCAATGCAGAAATAAATAAAACCTTTAAAAAGAAATACATATGATGCATTTTTAATTTATTGTGATACATGAAGAATGGAAACAATTTAATCTTTTAACTATTCCACATAACCTGTTCGAAACTATTTATTTGAAATTCTACTCCCTCAAATAATTTTCAGTGCTACCAAAATAGTATCCAAAAATTGGTATGTATTTGAACTTATGTTTAGATTTACTACTCTTTTTCATTAATCTTTCAGCATAGTCATCTTTCAACACTGTCTCAATTTAAAGTCTGGTGTAGCTAGTCATGTGCATAAACAGTGTTTTTAGATTTCAAAATATTCATTTTTTTTCTTTTGTGAACTTAATAATCAACTAAACTATTCCAGAAAAATATAATTTTTCATGTTTATTGGGTTCATGTTTAATTTATGAACACAGGAGAATTGAAACTTTGTGATATCTATATCATGTCTTATCTAAGAACATAGTTTTTAACATTGCTTAAAGGATACTTTCATGTATTTCCAGACAATTTGCAGTTTTTTTCATATTTTTTTTCCACACAAATATTTTCCCAAAATTCTTCTAGGTAAAGATTTTAGGTATTTTAGGGTGTTGGTCTAGTATAGATGAAGTATTTTCATTCATCACACATTCTAACTTGTTTTTGTTTCTGTATATGAAAACTATTGAGTTGTTGGTTATAATTTATAAATTTTACTTTTCTAAAATTCTCTCTCAATTTTTTATTGATACTTTTTGCTTTATAATTAATTACAGTCTCATAATTATCAATTTAGTTTTGATACTTTTTCAAAATCACATGTCTCTAATTGCTTTTGGTGGTTCAAATATTTTGTCTACTACCTCAGAATCAACTTTAGTTGTGTTTCTGACTTTATTAAAGAGTCTCTTGTATATTCCCATAAATGCACTGTTTTTGCTTTGTCCCATTAATAGTATAGAGTTATGTTAAAGACATACCCATCAATTCACAATAACTTGGGCTATTTTATAATCAAGTATGGGTAATAAGTATTACTCAATGCCCACATGTGAGCATCATAACAATGAATTCCCTCAGTTTGGTGAAAGAATTTTCCAATATTGATGCAACCATGAATTTCTGTTTCAACCCAGTTTGCACATAATATATTTTTTAAAGCATAGTTGTATTTTATTGTTATTATTTAAAATTCATCAGTATTCATTAGTGAGGGAGTAACTTTCTGGGTATGTTATTTATTTTCTTATGTTTTTCAGTAAAAGAATTTAGAAATTTTGTTTAAATTGGATATACTATACAATATTGGAATTTTCTCATTAGTAAATTTTATATTACCATGGGAGTTCATCTGCACCTACTAAATTTTGTAAGTCAATTCATCTATAAAATTTTCTACTTTTTTAATATTGACACTACCTTTAAATATTTTCCTTTTTTTTGCAAATTTCACTCTTTTGATGGAAATGATTAACATTGTCAAGCACTATACATTTGGCTGATATTAACAAAGGCTTTAAAATAAATTTGGGGAGAAATATGCTTTTATCTCAGTGGTTTTCATTTTTATCTGGGATTGTGTCCCTTGAAATCATGGTGACTTATTTGTTCTTTGATACTTTCAACTAGTTATAGGAGTAGTCATTATTTTTTGTTTGGTTTTTAATTAAGCTTTTATAATTGTTCTTGACAGGAAGATTAGTCTGATTATTATTATTATTAGTTTATTATTACCAAGCACTCTAAAATACCTAAATAATAATTATCAATTATTTTCAACTATAAAATAGTTGAAAGCACTCTTACTGTCTTATAAGCTGAGTAACTAGAACAATCTCTCAAAATAGAAATCTGAAGTTACTATTCCTAATTTTAACTTTCTAATGACTTGCCTTTGTACTTGACTGGGTAAAACAATCATTTCTAAAAGGCTTTCAATAAACTGCTTCTGATAACAGTCTCCATACCTTCTCTTCACACTTCCCCACACTCACTCATGATTCACTTGTTTTTCAAACACCCAAGTTAATTTGTTTCTCTAAAACTTCTGCACTTCCCATTCTCTCTGCTTCAATGCCTTTAATAAAGTTGTGTGTGTGTATTTCCTGTGAGTGCTCTTATTTTTCACATCTCAGCTCAAAGGCCACAGCTGACCACTTCTTTAGTCTTTCTATAGCATGTTGCTATCTTCTATTTCCTTTGTAGCAATTATAATTGGGAAATTATAATTTTGTTAGCCATTTTACTAATTATCTCCTGAAAACAGCAACCTGGACTGCCCTTTTCACTAATAGGCTTTCAGGTCTAGCAAATGCCTAGGAAATAATGGGCGCTCAAGAAAAGTTTACAAAATGAGCAAATAAATAATATTTTTATAATTTTACTAAGAAAATATTCTTAATAAAAATAAAAACAATAACTATAAATTCTACGTCCATAAGAAACTATATAAAGAAATTAATTTTGAACTAAGAAATATATTGAAGCATAGCATCTAGAATATGATTAGCTTTCTGCAGTTTGTGTGAATTTAGTCAAATGGTATAACTCCTATTATTTTTAACAATAAACTAGAGAAGGGACGTATAATACTTCAAATTTCCCTTCCAGTTTGAAAACACCATGATTTATTTTGACTCTTCACAATATGCTTTTGTACTTTAACAAGCAAATTAATTGTATAATCTATCTAGTTAATTTTAAAAATCATCTGTGAATTTGTTGCCTTAGGGATTATAGTAATTTAATATTAAAAAGAGAATTACATTCTCTTTTCATCACAATTAGCTTTATTTAGCACCTTCTTTTTAACCTGTTATATATAATAAATATTTTGATAAAAATCAGTATCAAAATATAAAATTTAATATGACTATATAATAGGGGAGATTTGAGTAAAAATCTTTCCTAGGTAATTTCTACTCAGAATATAGAACTTGCTGTGTTTTTCTATGATAATGGAATATACTAAATTTGATAGCACAATCCTTTTGTTAGAGCAATTATGAGCTGAAAATAAAAAACTTACAAAGAAATATCATTAAAAAGTAAAACATCTCAAATAATATATAAATGAAGCTATTCTCCCCATTTACATCTATTTCTAGTGTTATAAGTATTAGATCAGATTTTTATACTTACTCATTGTTTTGTATGGTAACCAATTATTTTATAAGTTCTGGTAGTGCTAATACAAATATAAAAAGACTTATGAGTTAATTTTCATATTTAAATTACAAAGTCTTGGTACAACTGAAGTTTCAACCTCAGTTAAACTGAATGTTTCGTTAGCATTCATGACAACTACGGTGTTTAAGAAGATAGATTAATGTGAAAAGTCTTTATCTGTGGGGTAATAAAATAAAACTATCTTGGAAATTATGCTTCTGGGTCTCTGATAAAAGAATGAATAGTCTCCAACATTAGCCATTAAAATAATGAAAAAAATCAAGATTTTTTTAAATTGTACTGTTCACTTATATATTTTTTTCATAAGTGTAGTATAATTGAATAAATGGAAAATACTACATGTATAGTATAATTATGCATTAAATTCCATTTAAGTGTCATAAATAAAAAAATAAAACAACCTATATAGTGGTGTGGTTCACAATTGGAAGCTTATGGAAAGATGAAATGCAAATAATTTGTTAGCTGAGTAGCAAAACACTATTTTGTCATAATGATTTCAAATACATTAGGTATAAATTGCCAAGTGCTATGAAAGTAGATTTTCCTTATTAAAAATGAACATATCATCATTGTTTCTATTACTTTAAATGTTCATTAAAATTTAACTGGAATAAATCAGAAAATGAAAAGTCTTTTGTAGTCCTAATCTCCAGGAAAAAAAAAAACCCTCCTTTTTAACACTTTTTTTTATGCATACAAGAGCTGGGGTATAGGCCAGAGCACGAGGGGGTGAGAGGATTCATCAGAGATAGAGTGGGGAGCACTCTGAAATACACTGCTGAGGGCAGGAGCTGATGAAGCAGGAAAGGTCTGCTGAGCCATGGGATCTAACTCCACAGTGGCTGAGGAAGCCCCACAGTGCGGTGCTCAGCACCTTGAGCCATCAGGGAGGCCCCTCCTTCTTAACATCTGGATTATATCCTTATTATTAAATACTGCAGAAAAAAATTTTCAGCAGAAATGAGATGACCATCACTCACTGCAATTTTAATGTGTTAAAAATAATTAAGGCACAACTTAGGTGATTCAAACATACATTTTAAACTTTGTTCTTTAAGTGGATTGTCTCCTCCCAAAAAACTGCAAAGTGAGACAAAACACAAGAAATATTTATAGGACAAATAGGAATGAAAAGACACAGAGAAAATATATTTTTTAGAGATTTTATTGTAGTATGTATATCATAGTTGGAGTACAGGCCAGAGATGCGGGAGGTGAGAAGATTCACCAGAGACAAAACAGGGAGCAGAACAGGCAGATCAACTGAAACACATTGCTGAGGGGAATAGTGGCTAAGGCAGGAGTGGTCTGATGTGCCATGTGTGTCCCCTCCCTGGCCAGGGATTGAACTTGTGCACTGCTGTACCCTGGATGCTTCATAGTGCTGTGCTCAACCTGCTGCACCCCATATAGAAAATATTTTGATTGGCGGGTAATGCAGTAGATTTGGGGTGAGACATTATTCAAAGGTCATCAAATTACATGCTGACAAGGAAAAATTTAGTGAAGACGCCTGCTTTTCTTTAAACTATGCAGGAATGAGAAATGTCATGACCAGTATTCATTAGTCAATAAGAAATGCTGTTACTGTGACCCCAAAGAAAAGTTTCATATAATAAATGAGAAAGCAGTTATGAATTCAATCGAGTCACAATTTATATACAATATACAGTTAATTTTAAGTTTTATAATGCATTAGTGAAAACTTACTATCTAGACAGAAGACATGATTTGAGGACTGACTGTGTATGTAATTATAATAAGGAGCTTATCTGGGCTTTTACATAAACACTCTAAAATCAAAATGGGACTTCCCAGGTGACACAATGGATTTAAGCATCACACTACGAAGCATCAGCAGCCACTGCACCATTAGTTTGATCCCCGGCCAGTGAGGGGACCCACATGGTGCAGCAGACCTCTCCTGCCTCACCCACTGCTCCCTCAACAGTGTACTTCAGTCAATCTGCCTGTTCTGTTCCCAACTCTGTTTCTGGTAAATTCTCTCACCCCCCCCACACCTCTGGTCTGTACCCCAGTTCTTGTATGAATAATTGTTTTTTTTTTTCCTCAAAGAAACCTCTTTAACTCATTTTTCTATATTTTCTTCAATATATTTAATTTTATATATTGTAACAATTTGAACTGTCGATATGATAGGAAGATAAAATCTCCCATGTCTTTGAGAATGGGTTCTGGAGAACATGTTTTCTAATTTGTGATGTTATATAGACACAAAGACTATAGAAATAGAATTGATAACTCCTATATAGCCCCATTTGTGGACAATCGATCTGCAACAGAGCCAAAAATATGCAATACAATGAATCTTTTTTAATAAATGGTGTTGTGAAAACTGGAAGGTTATGTGTTAAATAATGAAACGTGGCCATTCTCTCACACCATACAAAGAACTAATTCAAAAGAGATCAGAGAATAGGACTTAAGAACTGAAACTTGGAGCCTCCCTGGTGGGGCAGTGGGTTAAGTAAAGCACTATGAAGCAAACTGCAACCTCTGTAGCAAAGTTAGATCCCTGCCCCTGGCCAGGGAGGGGACCCACGTGGTGCAGCAGACATCTCCTGCCTTGCCCGCTGCTCCCCTCAGCAGTGTTTCAGTCAGTCTGCATGTTCTGCTCCCCACTCTGTCTCTGGTGGATCCTCACTGCCCCCACCTCTGACCTGTATACCAGCTCTTTCGTGCAAAAATAAATCTTAAAAAAAAAAGAGAGACCTGAAACTTTAAAATACAAAGAAGAAAATATTAACAAAACACTTTGAGTGATTAACTTCAGAGATGTCTTTGGGTACTTAACTCCAACAAGAGAAAAAAAAGCAAAAATTTATTTTGTTTGGCATGGATGACTTACTATTTTAAATGACTAAACTTTCTTCATGGTATCCATGGATAGAAGGAGAGAGAAACAACCTAGGACATTCAAGAAAATATTACAGGAATTCTCCTCAACATTTCTTGTTTTTATGTTTCTAATTTCAAAATCAAGAAAACAGATCTTTGACTTGTAAATTTCATAACATTGAAGATATATCAAATCTCTCAGTCCATTTGATATATCTTATTTCTTATGAAATAGTTCAAACATAAATAGTAGTAAGACTATTTTGATGATATAACCTTTCACACGAATAATTTTGACATGTGTTTGATCACTTGAGTATCTTTCCCCACCATTAAAGATACTCTTCTGAATTTGATGGTTTTTTCATTCCTCTGTGTTTGTTTACAATTTTAAGACATGCATGTATATTGTTAAGTAATGCAAACCTTTTTTCCTTTATTTACAAGCATTATACTGTTATATTTTATTTTAAGTGTATTAATGAGATTCACTCAGGTGTTAACTAGTTTTTTCAGTATCAATATTGTACCCTATTATATGTGTATCCCCAAATGGATTTCATCTTCTTCTCATACTTATAATATTTCTAAGCCTTTATTCAGAAGCACAATCATCAAAATGATAAACTGCAAAGTAATTTATTCATATTTGGCACTGAACCCTCCCGGCATGTTAATATCTAGGTTCTTTCTCTGTTTCATCCTTGTAAATTTTTTGAAATCTGGTGATGATCAAAATCACAGAGTTCTTGTTTAAAGGAATTTTAGATAATCAGCTTCTACTCTAGACTTTATGAAACAGTTTCCCTGACTTTGTTCCAGGCATTGTACATAAATTCAAATGTATATATGATCCTAATGTGCAATTATATTAGAAACAACTGCATTAAAAGTCAATGATGCATTTATTTTAAACTTTCACTAAGCCAAACACAGACATATACAATGCACACTATATAAGTGTTTCAATCAATGGGCAAGGACAATTCTTTCATAAACTGTGTCCTTTCAAAGTCAAATAAAAATTATTTTTCCAGGGAACCTCCCTGGTGGCACAGGGGTTAGTCTCAGCACTATCAAGGCATCCTCAGTCACTGTAGCATGAGTTCCATACCTGGTCAAGGAGCTGACCCACATAACACAGCAGACCTCTCCTGTCTCACCTTCTGCTCCCCTCAGTGTGTATTTCAGTAGATCTGCCTGTTCTGCTCCCCACTCTTTCTTTGGGGAATCCTCTCTCATATACACACACCCAGCACCTCTGATCTGTACTCCAGTCCTTATATGCATAAGTAAATAAATCTTAAAAAATAGTTATTTTTCCAGCTGCTAATTTTAACAGAATTTTAGAAGAAAAAAATAGCCTGACATGAAAAAATAAAATTAAACTGATAAGTAGACAGTAAATAATGTACATTTTTTCTAGTTTGGGCGCAACTTATTTTACAGCAAGTGAGTTCATATAAATAAAAACATCCTCTTCTTTCCAAAGGCATAGCATTGTGTAGTTACTAAAGCCTGCAGTACAAAGCACAGTAAAAAATTGGAAGACTATAGAAATTGCATTTCATAAGTAGTATTGGTAACCTACAGATTTGAACACAAATGATAATAGATGAATGATCATGTAGAATGAGATTAAGTGACTGAATGCTTAAGTCATAGTGTTAACCATAGCCTGTATTAGCTTTCATTCTTTGATCTTGGGGTGACTTACTTCTGCATAATAACGAGATCACATTAAATGCATTGACTTATTTGGATAAGTGAACACAATGGCCTATAAATGGATTTAAAGTTAGTTTTTTCCTCCAACATAGTGACTACCTTTAAAAATATTATCTTAAATATTCAATGTGCGACAGCTGTTACCACTGTCATAGTGAACATAAAATGTACAAAGAATTAATTTAACAGTTTGATCATTCACCCTAAGATAGTTATTATATGCCATCTTTTATTGCTTATGTTCACTTCATTCCCTTTAAATGTTTCTCTTCCACATATAATTTTATTACAGTCTCGTTTTTGGATAATATTTCTACCCTTGTTTTGTTTAAACTTTCTTAATGGAGAAAAATTTGCATATGCATGAGTACAGTTAAATATGTTAACAATGGAGTTTTGCAAATAATAAAACTATTTTTCTATTACATTTTGAGAGAAACACCCAATATTAATTTGTGAAGCAAAATGATTTATATCATCATGATTAGAAAATGTTGCTTAAGTTTCTAAAATATGATATTGAAAAAGGAGCTGATGTAAGTTATAAGTAAATGATTGCACAAATATGCATAAATAATATTAAAAACAGTGAAAACTATTTCTATGTGCAAATATTTTATACTTTAAACTTAATTCTCAAAAAAAAATGTATCTGTTCTAGGCCCAGCTCTAAGAGTTTTTGTGGCATTCTCAAAGGCAAAATAATTTCTCAGGCAATGAAAGTTGTTTCTTTAAAGGGTGGAGTTTGGAATGATTTCTAAAGTGCTTTTTTCCCCTTAAGCTTTTAAGGGCAAACAATGTTTTCACTACCTATTGGCACATAAAAGCATGACTGAGTAGACAGTATGTTATCATGGAAAAACACAGGAGTAGAAAGTGGGCACAAAATCGGAATGAATTTACTGAGATAAAAGGTGTTCTATTCAGTTCTCTTTTATTCTTTAACAGGAATCTGAAGTTATCTGCTAAATCAATAAATAAATGCTGGATCAATTCTGTTTTAGATTTTTTGTGTTTTATTTTTTATCAATCTAGCTCATTACTAAAGATATCTCATCCCATGTAGGTCTATTCAAAAGTAGAAAATATCATTTGAACAAAGAAATGCCCTAAAAATTACCTGAGTTAGTCCTTTAAACTTGAATGTGAAGTAAATAGAGGCAGAATTGCAAGCATAAGCTACAGCAGATTTTTTTTAATAATGCAGGGTTACTCAGGCAAAAGTATATAAATATATAGCACCATGGTTAAGAAAGGCACAGCCCAAAGTGTTCATGTATGCATGTATGCACTTAAACATATATAGGCAGGTATAATACATGTGTGCACATATTTTACATATGTGCAGGTATGTGGTGTTTGTGCATATACATGTGTGTGCTATATAAATGTGCATATAGGTGTTATTTTAAAGCTATATCACATTGTTATATGCCAGCATAGTATTCTGGCTAATGCTTACATGTCATCAGGTCTCCACTTACTGTACTCACTCAAGTATATAGTAGACTAGTGTAACTACCATATATGATACTGTGATTTAGCCATGAGATTTTCAGCTACAAGGGCAGAAAAAAGAGAACAATGGAGAATTTTGCACTGGCAACTAAATGCACTGTCCAGGAAATTACACACACCAATTCTGCTCACATTTTAGGGGCTAAAACCAGTTATATATCTATATATAATCTAAAAAGTATAGATGAAAACAATTCTCCAAATACCTGGAAGTACAGGAAAAGAAGATATTGTCACTCGTGGTAAATTCTACCAAGTCCTATTAGGTTATTGAAGGAAATGTTTATTTAAGTAACAGTCAATAAATATCATTTCTGTTTTTCCTTTGTTTCGATAGTGATGTGTATGTTGAAAGGGAGTAGCATGGGCATAACATAGCATAAAAATAAAGGAGAAGTGTTACCCAATTACATTAGTGAAAATTTTATTAAACGTTTTTATTATATTATAAATTTCAAGACAATTCAGAGCTTGTAATAAGGCACACATACCTAAACCTTAATCTCCTGGCTACAATTGAAAGTAGTAGTTATTACCAGAAACTAAAGAAAGCAGGAAGAGAGTTAAGAAAGTGGATTATTAAATCAAACATAGACTGTGTTTGGATTACAACAAATTACCATTTGTTCATGGATTTTTTTTTTTACTCAGAAATTCATAAAATTCAATTTTCATCTTGATAAAATTGAGGAAATAGAGCTTCTCTTGAGTTTTGTCTTGAGATTTAAAGCATATATATCAAAGTACAAAATGCAGTCTGTGGCATGGAATATTTTAGAATTAAGTTTCTGTTATTAAAATTTGTGTGATGACAGTAATATGTAATTTCAATAGGCACTATTCTTTTAACTTTCATGTTTTGATGTATGACATAATTAAGCAGGAAAATAATTTATGTTTGGGAATATCCAGAGGGGACTTTTAAAATGGGAAGTAATTAGTCTGCCAATATCTGTAATAGTCCATGTTACCTTTGAATACAAAAGAATTACTGATTAAATTACTTCTGTATTTGGTGTATGGTTTAAAGTTTTCAAAGAGATCTAAGTACTTCTGAGGCTATTCAAGTTTCAGAGATTCTGAAAATATGTTGGCAATATATTTCTTATCCACCCTGCATATACATCCACCCTCAATTTAAGCAACAAAAATAATTCCTTATTGCCAGGACAGCATTTCAAAGATTAAAGTGCATCAATATTCAGATCACCAAGGACAAATTGGTATTTGCTGCAGGTATGAGCACAGAATTGAGGAAAATATAAATAATCAAGGTAATTATCTTCAAGTTCATAATCAAAACCAGGAAACTGACCACTAGATTTGTATACAGTCACTACCCATGATCAGTATTATAATATTGGGGTAGAACAAAGTATAGAACACAAAAGGATGACATACAATTGTAAGGCCTTCTAGTATAATCATACAACCTTTGTTTTAAATATTCTCTTAAACTATATTCTAGTTAACAGCTTGAGGTTGCTATGGATTTATTTTCCTTTTAAAGTTTAAAATTTTTCTATAGGCTGTGTTAAATACCATTAATTTTGAGAATGTTATATTTTGCTTATGGAATATAATTCAACCATTAATTATATTTGCACAAAATACATATAAGCAGTAATTTTTCACAACCTAGTAGCTGAGTTATAACACTAAGTCACTCTAAATTAGAACAACCTTAGACTATTTCATATACATATCTATATGACAAGAGAGAGTAATTTTATACTTATACATGAATTTCCTTGTACTCACTGTTTTGAAAAACTTAATTTAAATTTTGCTTTATCTACCCTGGATCCTGGCTTTATTAGCTACACTTAGTAGCCAGGAACATATCAAGTATGATGACTTTCTTGCTTCTATATGCTACAAAATAACCTAATTTATACTAATATATCATTATCTCAATAACCATTACTTAAACGTCAGCAGCATAGGCATTGTTTCAATTGCCAACATTCTGTCCATATTTATAACAGATGAAATAATAGAGATTAATAGAAAATTATGCATAAGTACTCAAAACATTTTATATATTTTTTCACAGAATTTTAGAGCTGGAAGGAAATTCACTTGTACAAAAATAAAATAATCTCAGTACATTAATAGTTTGATCAAGGTCAACGAACACAGTGGTAGAACTTGAATTAGAGTCAAGTGTTTTCATTGCTGGTTCAGATGTCTTCCTATCTTAACTTCATAGTTTCTCCAAGTATAATTTTAAATGATATGGTTAATGAATAGCAACAATATAACAAAACTATTTTCGGGGAGTTAACAGTATTTATTAAAAAATCAGTTTTTGTGTCTTTTCAACAGTAGAAAGAGAATTGGAGAATCCAACTTGCTCTATGGATATGAGAAGAGGCCCTTTGTTATCATTAGATCTCTCTTATCTTCATGTTAGTTTAGGCAATTGAAAACAGTTGATTGCCTCTAAGAACATGGTTTGGGAAGGCTTAGTTAAGGGTATCAGATGATTTCTTTTTACAAGGTCTCAGTGTTGTGGCTATGTTTTCATTCAGCATTTGTTGCTGTTGCTATTGTTTTCAGAATTTCACATTGTACTTCTATATGAAGCACAGTTAAAACTGGAGATTCTGTATATAAAATTTCTCTCATAAAGAAAAAAATGATTTCAATAAATTACCTTTCCCATAATATCTGTGATTGAGCAAGTATCAGGAAACATGTAAGTAATACAATGTGAAAAATGAATGCCAATGATGTAATTGTCTGCTAAAATCTGCACCGCCTGAAGAGTTGAAATTAATTTCAAACTAAATCATTATGTTTTTATGGCAGACAGATGTTGGGGTTATGGTATTTGTGAACTTTGGGTACTTTTCATTCACAGATCAGGATATGCTTTTTAATAAATTGAGAAGCTAAGTTCTAACCCTTCTGGCAGCAGTTTGGCTTTCTAATTATCTTAGTAATAGCTCTAAATTATTATTCAATGTAGGTCTATGTCCTACTGTTAGTGGGTCATAATATCCCTCAGGTTTCATACTTTTCCTGTTTTAGTAAATTACTTGCCATATGCAGGCAATTTAAGTTCATTGTCTAGCTTTTTAAAATAATATTGATTTGGTCTGAAAAGTATTGATGCATTTGAAAGGACTGGAATGTGAACTATGAGAGAGCAGTTGATTCCTTTTTAAGACTCATTTCCCCTACTCTCCCCAAAAAATAACATCAATAATTTCATGTCACAACACATTATGTCTTTCTTTTTGCTATTACTTTCACTCTGGTGAATATACTATTTCTACTGGTTAAATTTTTAGTTCTTATAAATAGATTACATAAAAATTATCTCAATAATATTGTACTTAATTATAAAGCCTAAATAAGTAAAATAAGCTTTAATATCAACTCTGACAGAGACTAGAATTCAATTTTCAGGATCAACTATCATCCAAAGAACCAGTTTATTCATTTTAAATGGAAAAAATATATTATCCTCTTGAAATATTAAGAACATTTATGAAGTTTCCCACACTGGTACTGTAATTCTAATTTTGTGCTACTACTTTAGGTAAAAAAATTTGCTTCGAAAAAGAGATAAATAAACTAGAGAAAACTTTAGACTGTCAATGAGATAATCCCAATTTCTATGAATATGAAAAATGTTATATAAATAATGTTGCCATTGAATCGAGGAATATTATGAAGCTATGAGAAATAATATATAAATTCATTTAGCAAGGCAGTAAATACCATATTATAATGAACAAGTTAAAAACAGAAATAATTTAAAACTAAAATTATAATGTATTTAATTAACAACTTTGTTAATTCAATTATTTTTAAAACAGCACATATATTGACAGATATATATGTCTGTAACAGTCTATTATAAAACATTCAAAAATTAACACAAATTGTTCTTGCTCATAAAATAAGCATAATAAAATATAGTAATATGATAATGGATTTCTGGCTTAAAATATGATGGAGAACCATATAGCAGACCAGTGCTTCTATTGAGAACACCTAGAAAATCTATAATAATAGCAACACAGCAACATAGTTTTCGATATAATGTATACTAGAAAAGTAAAAATCAATTTTTACATATGTAAAGTAAAAATCAACTTATATATACACACACATGCACATATATACACATATAAATTGGATATAGATGATAGAGATATAGATAGATAGATAGATAGATAGATAGATAGATAGATAGATAGATAGATAGATAGATAGATAGATGATAGACAAACACACATATATCTTTATGTCAAGCTTGGAACCAAAAAGGATATTAAAAATAAAGATAATATCAGGAAGAAAAATCATCAACATATAGTAGAATATTTAAAAAAAGATAGATTTATGAAAAAAATATGAATATTTAGAAATTTAAGGAATAAACATCACTCATACAAATTCTACAGATATTAAGTGGATGAATTTTTATACTTAAAAAACTTTAATTTTAATATATTTGAAATTTTAGGTGAAATGATAAAATTTCTTGAAAAATACTACAAATCAAAACTGGCATGTCATGTTAATCTGTTAGTATCTCATTTATTAAATATATTAAAACACAAAATTGAAAAAAAAATTTAGTTCCAGTAAGATGACAGAAGTATAAATACAACTGACTCACTTCCTCCCTACATAAAAAACAAAATAATAAATACATGAAAACAAAAACCCATGAAATTCAGGACTATTATTTTCTCGTGTCTTCTTATATTACCTTTTACAAAGACATAGTTTGCTTTGTACTTATCTATCACCTCTTTTGTTAAGTTTACTCCTAGGTATTTCATTCCTTTGGTGCCAATGTAAATGGAATTGTCTTTTACATTTTTTCTCTTCTAACTCAGTGTTTGCATATAGGAACACAACTTATTTTTGTAAACTAATAGGCACTTCTCCAAAGAAGGCATATTAGTGACCAAGAGGAACATGATAAGTGCTCATCATTACTAATCATCAGAAATTCAAATCAAAACTCATATTGTGAAAAAGACCATACTGAAAGAACATAAACAAGCGTTAGTGAGGCTGTAGAGTAGAAAAGAACACTTGCACACTTTTGGTGTGAATGTAGATTGGTCCAGCACAAAGAAAATAGTACGGAGATTTCTCAAAATATTAAAAGTTTAAATATACTAAATGATCCAGCAATGCCATTTTTTACATCTAATCAAAGAACAGAAAAACACTAATTTGAAGGGATTTATGGAATGTTATGTTCGTTGCAGTCCTAGTTACAGTAGCCAAGTTATGGAAACGATCTAAGTGTCCAGAGATAAATGAGTAGATTAAGAATATGTGGTACATATACATAATGGAATACTACTCAGCTATAATAAAAGATAAACTCTTGCCATTTGTGATGCTATGAATGGAAATAGAGAGGACTATGCTAATGCTAAGTGAAGAAAAGTATGAAGGAGAAAAACAAATACTGGATGATATCACTTATATGTGGAATATGGAGAAACAAAAGAAAGGGTCAGATAAAACCAAACCAATAAAAAAAACCCTAGAAATTTCACTATAGAAATGATTTGCCAGTGAAGAAGAGGGCAAAGAAGAACAAAATGTGAAGGGGCAAAATGGACTCTTGTGAAGGACTTTGAATGTCTTATGGGTTGAATTGTGTTAATATGCACCCAAAGGATGTGATCCTATACCTCTAAATCAGATGCAACATTGTAAACCAATGTTGCCTCAATAAAAATATAAATAAAAATAAGTAAAATAAGTTTTAAATAAAGTTCATTAACTATAACCCAATCTTATAATAAATGTTAAGGGAACTTATAAAATAAAATAAGTCTACATTACATCAATAAGACACCAAAAAAAAATATATATAATGTAGAAGGGAAGAAAGTACAAATGTAAAAAGCCTAAAAATGTTTAAGATCAACTCAGTCAGTTAGGTCACAAACCATACATGTAAACCTCAGGATAACCTCAAAACAATAACCAGAGAAGTATCACATGAGAAATTGTCAAGGGGACTCAAGAATTACACAAAAGAAAGAAGTCAAAGCAAAAGAGAAGAGAGTAAGTAAAAAACAAAGAAAAAGACAAAACTTAAAAAAAAAGAGTAAAGTGGTATTCAATACTTATATTGCAATAATTATTTAAAATATAAATGGTTTGAATTTATCATCTAATAGGTAGAGAGTTTAAATTAATCAGAATAGACAACCTATTATTTTATAATTTACAGGAAACTCACTCATCTTAGTTCTAAACATAAATATAACTTAGTTTACAAGTTTGGAAGAAATCCTACAAGCAAATGCTTGAATCAAGAAAGGCAGGTAAACTTTATTTATATAAGTAAAATAGATTTCCAGTTAGAAAAATTAATAAGAGATAAGGATGAATATTGTATGACTAAAGACAATACAATAGTAAGATTTAACACATATTAAGATATATGCATCAAATGATGGGGCCTCAAAATGCATAAACCAATTACTAGTAGAACTAGAGTGACAGTGGCAACAAGATGCTAACAATAAGAGGATTTTAACTACTTACTTTCAACTATGAATAGATCACCAAAATTAAGAATATAAAGAAACAAGAGTCATTAATGGCAAGCTGGATCAGATGGACTTAATAGACTTATCAGAACACTCCATACAAAGACTATCAAATTTGTTTTTCTCAAGGACACATGCAATATCGACATGGATTAAAAAAACATGTCAATAAACTTATAAAGATTAAAAGTAACACCGTATAATTTTTTCTGGTCATAAAACTAACAAACTAGAAATCAACTGCAAAAGGAAAGCTGAAAAAAATCTCAAATATATGGAGCTTTAGCAACATGCGTCTCAATAATCACTGGATCAATGAGAAAATTAAAACAGAAATTAAAAAATACCTGGATACAAACAAAAATGAAGATATAAATTACCAAGAACAATAGAATATAGCAAAAGCAATACAAAGAAGTTAATTGCAACAGAAAATTCTCAAAGAATATTTAACCTTACACCTTAAGTAAATTCAAAAAGAACAACAACAACAAAAAACATAGTAAAAGGATGGGAATAATAAAAACGCGATTGAAGTAAATGAAATAGAAATGAAAAAGATAATGCAAAGAATAAAATATACAAACAATTGGTTCTTTAAAAGTTTAAACAAAAGCAACAAATTGTCAGCTTGACTCATAAAGAGGAAGAAAGCTTTATCAATAGAATTAGAAATGGAAAGGAGAAATTTTATATATATACATATATATACCATAGAAATACAAGGGTTTTAAGACTATTATAAACAACTGTCTGGCTAAAATTTTGACAATCTTGAGGAAACCAATAAATTTTAAACAATAGAGTTTACCAATTCTACCTCTGTGCACCTAAAAAGAAAAAAGTAGAAAATCTGAATAAATTGATCAGAATTAAGGAAATTGAAAGAGTTATAAATAATTTCAAAAGTCTAGGACTGGAGGATATACAAGTCTGTTATACTCAAACTTTTACAATAATGTGAAACAGAAAATATTTTTCTAATCCATTTTATGAAGTCAATATTACCCTAACAAAACCAAAAAAGGACATCACAAAAATAGGAAAGAAAATTACAGTCCACTATCCCTTATGAATATATAAGAACATAGAAAGAATATGCTGTAACATAATAAAATTAAGATAATAGCACGTTCAATGTTAAAAAGTAAAAGCTTTTCCTTAAGATCAGGAATAAGGCAATAATGTCTACTTTTACCACTTCAATTGATTGATAATTTGGTATTAGTACTCTCAGCCAGAGAAATTAAACAACATGAAGAAATAAAAAATAAAATCCATATTTAAGAGAGGTGATTCACTATTATTTGCAAATTAATGGAAATGTATGCCACATTATTAGTCTCAGAGGTAGTAAGGTATTAATTTTATAAAACATTGATCTACAGATTAAAGAAAATAATGAATATCTCTGTGATTCATGGAGGAAATTGGCAAGTTTATTCTAAAGTGAAAATGCAAATACCCAACTAATACTTAAGAAAGTGAAGCAAAATTAAAGATTTTTACCATTAGACATTATGACTTATCATAAGGCTAAATAAATAATTAAAATGCAATTAAAATAGAGGATTATGATCAATGGGTGATAATAGAACAGCATGTCCAGAAGAAAATTCACACATCAGTGTTGAGTTATGACATAGTCACTATGGCAGTATATGAAAAAATTATGTTCTTTTTCAATGTATAATAATTAAGGTATATATATGTATATATATACATACATACATAACTGATTTTGTTTATTGACCAATAAGATACTATACATAGATAATTCATGGATATATCATATATTATGCTCATTTAATTTTAATGGTCTCTCTTTAGGTTTAAAATCCCAAGGATAAACCAGAGTGACCATTAAACTAAACATGAAATAGTTACTGGTTACATAGTTGGTAATCAACAATCAATTTTTTTATATATAACTTAAATATAAGTAAAAAACAAAAAAATTAGTTGTTTTAATTTTTAGTCATTCTATTTTTGTGCCTTAACATGTACTACTAGCTACTATCTAGTTTGATAAACTAGAATGAATGCTAAATCCAACCTCACACTATATGTAAAAACATTTCTACTTTGACTTGTGGTCTAAGTGTGGTAGATAAAACACAACATTTAGAAGAAATACAAAATTTTCATTCCATGAGAAAATATAAAATTTTCTTAAACAAACATAAAAGTTATTACTTGAAGGAAAAAATATGGTAATACTACATTAAAATTTAAAATGTTTGCTTATTAACAGACATCATTAAGAGAGCAAAGGAGTACACCACAGTCCACATGCATATCTGACAAAAAATTTCATAATTCAGTGTTCATAAAATGCTGTAAAAATGAGGCGTTCAAAACAGTAAAAAAAAGAGAAGACTAAAGAAAAGAGGGGGTGAAAGAGAATTCAATCAGCACTTCAAAAACAAGGGTATCAAGATGACTAATATATAGAGATAGCTGCAAATATCACTTGAATATCTCATCAGAAAAATTAAAAAAAGAAAAAAATGAGGCACTTTTTAAAACCATCAAATGACTAAAATTAAAAGGTTTGACAAAAGATGTTGTGACTATGGAGCAATCCGAATTTTCAGATACTGCTGGTGTTGATACGTATTGATACCATCACTATGGAAACCTGTCTAGCAGGATCTAAGTCTGAAAACAAGCACACCGCAGACTGGCAATGCCACTCACACATAAAAGTTTAACAGAAATGTATTCATGTTCACCAATATACATGTTAAAATAATTCACAGAAGTATTATTAATAGATAAAACTGTAACCAAATCAAAATGTCCGGAATCGACATTAACAGAATGGAGAAGTGAATCCTGATAGATTTGTATAATGGGCTACTATCTGATAATTAGAGTAAACTATGCACAAAAACAATGGATGAATTTTACAAAATATTGCAAAGTCCATAATTTCAAAAGAGTAAAATTTAAAACCAGAGAAAACTTACATATTGAGCTACAAGTCAGTAGTTATATAGAAGTAGAACAAGGGAGAACATGATGCCTTGTATCTTCCATCATGTTATTAATGTGCTTTCACATTCTGAGTGAGAATGGGTATTTTTATATTATGAAAATTCATATTCTATATCTCTATTTTATATATGTGTGTGTGTATACATATATATAATATAGGAATTTAAAAGATTGTCTTTAAAATGACAACAAAATGTGTCTATAATACAGTATTACTAGGTGCACTAAATAAAGCAATGCATGAGAAATCTTAGTAGTCTATAAAACTACAGTAAAAGTATTAATACAAAGGAAATATTATTAGTATTATTATGAACAGTATTATTACAAACTGATTGCTCAGTTATAGGCAGATGGGATCATAATATGGATTCTGACCCAATAAAATGTCACCTTGTGCACCCCTGACCTCTTTCCAAATTTTCTTTCTTGGCTGTGTTTAGGTAACAGCTTGATCCCACTAAAATTCTGTTTCTAGCTTTGTGAATGCCAAAAAATCATTTTAATATGTTGTCCCCATTTTCACTTCAGAAGAAAGTAACTCTGCATCCCTAATACCAAAGTTCAGCGAGGGAAAATTAATGGGTGAAACATTGTATTGATCTTTAGGATCACTACCTATCTCAGCTTCTCCTTCTCTCAGAATAAAATGAAATTCTGAGACAAGTAATAATGAAGGAATTGTCTTCAAATATTAAGAAGCACTTGCATAGGCATCCCACTCCTAGGAATCTACCCAAAGGACACAAAACAGTAATTCAATAGGATAACTACACTCCTAGGTTTCTGAAACACTATTTACAATAGTTAAGATATGCAAACAACCTGCATGCCCCAAAGCAGATAAATGGATCAAGAAGATGTGGTATATATACACCATGGAATACTATTCAGCAATCAAAAAAGATTAACTCATTTCATTTACAACAACATGGATGGAGCTGGAGGGGATTATGCTCAGTGAAATAAATCAGAAGAAAAAAGAAAAAATATATATGTTTTCACTTATAGTAGGAATATAAGAGATCCCAATAAGGAATCAAGATGAGGAGAAGACAAAACTAGAAGGCAACTATAAACTGGAAACATTCAGCAAGGGAAGGGGAAGCAGAGGGATTAAAACAGAGTGGGGAGATTATAGTGCACAAGAGATTATGGTGATGGTTTATGGGTGACTTGATGATGGGAATTTTATGGGGACCACACCTGAGAAGAGAAAGCAAATTATACAAATATGAATAGTGATCTAAAAAATATAGAGAAATTAAAATATATATATATATAAATAAAAAAGTTTGCAATTAGTGAGAAGACCCAAAGCTCTACATTAGAAATAACTAGAACAGCTTTAAATAGGTAAAAATTGAACTTTCGAATCAGGATGCAAGAAGCAAAATTCTAGCTTCAACAGCTGCCAAATATATGCATTGAGCTTGTTTTGTATTTTAATTTTCTGAGCCTCCTCTTCAATAAGATAAAGAAAATAATCTAACAAGTTTTTAGAGGATAAACTAATAAGCATAGACTGTGTAGAAAAGTGTTTGGAATATAGCAAGCTTTCAAAATTGATACCGAATAAATCTGTAATGAGCAAAACCTGAAATTCATTTTTTTGACTTGAAGTAGGTGTGTGTTCCTGATTGACACCGAGCTCTCCTTAGTCACAATCTCTTTCCTTCTTGAGACCTAGCTTCAAATGGTTGTTGAGATTTATATGCATATCTGTCTTAAGCTCGTATAAAAGAGCATGAAAAAAGGCATGTGGGACACTGTGAAGTAGTTTTATGTTTTTTATCATCTCCTTTTCTCTTGAACCCAGTCATGTCAAGTCACTCAACTAAAAGTGAGAGTAGAAAATGATGTCGTGTCCTCTACCCATGAAGAAAAGAGAAATGCAGTTATAAAACACCTAACTGACCTCTCCTTTAGTTTCTTTTGTTTCATTCATCCTCCTTTACAGATAATTATATCTCTTTAGTAGCTCATCTGTGAAAAAGTTTATATAGTCAAAGGTAAGCACTATATATTTAATTATGCAAAATGTGTTCTAATTACATTCGGAGATTGGGGTGAAGTGGCAGAAGGAAATGTGTGCATTGGGGTGTGTGGGAGTTAGGGCAAAAATAGAGCTAATTTCCTGTCTTTTATACTTGGAAGTCACTAAGAGATATCTAAAACAGTAAATACAAAAAATAAGTCTATAAATGTGTCATTTAGAACAAAAGTAAAAACCAAGTGGAAGAGTTGAAAGTAATTGTCTCAGCATAGTAAAAAGCAGGAGTATAGAAGCATGAGTCAGTGTCCTACTGTTGTGCATTATGAAGCTATTAATCTATTTTTGCCTTTTTTACTATGTTCATGCACTGCTTGATTAAATAAAAAAATAAATGGAATGTATAGAACCAGTAAAACTGGGAAACCAGGAGTCATCATCAGATTAACATGTCAGTCAGCATGAAATCTAGAGACACACAGCTGATACAGATGTCAATATTGTGACTGTAATAGACAAAAAGGAAAAGAAAAAGGATGTGCACTCACAGCCTATGTTCAGATAGAGAATAATGACTGAGATCATTGGAGCAATTGTGTGCTGTCAGAACATATGCCCTGATCATGCAAAATGAAGAATTTTGTAAGGATGGCCATGTCTATTATTTCTCCCTGTGGTGTAGGTACATAAATAGATACATAGAGTGTGGATACATAAATAGAATAGACTTTCAGATTCCAAACTGTGTCAACTATTTGACCAGCTGAAATTCTATACTGGTTGATTATGGTGCTTAATTCTCTATTGCTTTTTATGAATTGTCTAAGTCATTGCAGCCCTAACTATGCTTAACCTTAACCTTAACTGATTCAGAACTTTGACCTCACCAATGGGGAAAATAAAGGTCAATTTTTTCTAAATGTCCTGCTTTTATAATTAGGTAAAAACATCCATTACATGAACATTTATTTGGAAGAATTTCAAGTATATTTATTATAGTTATCAAAAGTAATAGGAAAACATTGGAAATGATTTTAGCAAAGCAAATGTGGTACTTAGAAAGTCAAATAATCTTCCCAAGGTCATAGTTCTAAGACTATTTGATTCTTATAATCTCTTAATGAAATCAGACATTGCAGCAACTACAGAGGGTCAGACCATTAAAAGACTCATGAGATGCTACAAAACTTACAAACAAAACACTTTCCTAAAGATAGGGTATACAATACATCAAGAGAAAAAAACAAGGAAAGTCCATGGCATCAAAGTATACCATTTCCAAATCACAGATGACCAAGGGAAGTACAAAATGTCTCTGAGAAACCTGAGCACAAGTTTATTAAGGGACCATTGATACTTTCAGAGCAGATACTTAACCAGATAAAGCGAGTTTAGACAGTAAATGTATAAATTCACAATAAACAATTTAGACAAAGTGGTTTAGGACACCTCTAGGGAAGTTTTGGTCTTGGCACGTTGCAAACCACCCATCAGCTCTAAGTTTTGTTACCTTAGTTTGAGTCAGTGTCATGGTCCCAGATATCCCTATGGATAATAGTAGAGCTAGCACACATTATTTACAAATTAAATTCATGTCAACATACACATACATTCACTCTAAGCTATTTTTATTTTTTTTTTTTTTGTAGAAGGGCTTGCATGTGGACCAGAGGTGGGAGGAAGAGTGTGGTGAGAGGATTCACCAGAGAAAATGGGGAGCAGAACAGGTGGATCTACTGAAACATAAGAGAAGCAGCAGGGGAGAAAAGAGAGGTTTGTTGTGCTGCATGTGGGTTAGCTCCCTGGTCAAGGATCGAACTCAGGCTGAGACTTATCCCCTAAGCCACCAGGGGTATCTTGATCTAAGCTATTTTTAAAGGAAGAAGGCAATACTAGATGCATCTGGAGAATATTTTTCAAATTGTGGAGTTTACACACAAACATCTGAAGCTTTAGTTTAACAAGTTTGCATGTGTATTTGTGTTTTTGTTTCTGTTTCATTTTGAAATTTTCCTCTATGAATTTAGAAAATTCTAATATTAAGCTAAAAGAGGCAGGGAGATTGAAAAATGGAATCCTAGAAGGTCAGTAAGAAGAAAAGGAGTTCATGTAAATATTTTAAAAAGCTATCTTTTATCTTTTAAAATACACTATTTAATACTGACTTTACAGCTGTCTTGCCATATTCCAATTATGTAAAATATGATCCAAGGATGTAGCCATGGAAAAGCTTCTAGGAGAAAAAATCGTAGTTAGTGTTTCTAAAAATATACAACAGCTCTAAGATGCCCCAACAGAAAAGAAATGGATGGAACAGAATGCCCTCAGTAATTGTCAGATCTTCTTTTCTCTGACTGAGGAAAGAGAACAAGTTTTCAAAACTTGGAAACAATAAATCACTTTCATTTCTGTTATGGAAACTTTAACTATCTGACTGCAAAATAAAACCTTCCATGCTTTTGTTACCGAATTCTGGACAGTTTTTCTCCCGTAGTGATGCTGAAATTTCCTTGAGTTCTCAAGTTGATGTTTTTTCTGGACTGCCCATTTTTCAACTTTAGATTTGCCTATTTTGAAGTTTTCTGGAATAGTAACTTAGATAATTGAACTACTTCCACTTTTCTAGAAAGTAGCACTCCGTTTTTTATATGATTTTAGGTTTTTGGCTTTTTCTAGTTCCTATAAACCCATACCTGATTTTATAACTGCTGAGTGGGGAGACTTCAAGCTGCTTGTGTGAACACTTGGGAGGTGGGGCTGGCTCACGTCTGTGGCATCACTGAGAGCCTCCACTTTGGTCTTCCAGACCTGCGTTCCCCTCTGCTCACTGTCAGGACACATCCTGAGGTCAGCACCAGTCCTGAGGATGGGCGAGGGGAGCACGGCTCAGCACGTCCTTGTCCTTTTACAGCTCACCTGGCCTGCTGGGAGCACCACAGCTGCTCCGCACATATTTCCCCTGGGTTAAGCATGTGTGCCCTTCATGCCCTTCATGGCTCAGGATCCTCTCCCCAGGAGACTGACTGGGTGGCAACACCACAGTGTGTGGAAGCCTCCATGTCCTCAACTGCCACCTCCAGGCATTTCTCTTCACCCACCTCATATTTAATAAAATGTGAGTCTTCTCGTTCCTTCTGGTTCTGCCTATTGGTCTCTGATGTCAAATACTAAAGTTTTGCTCCCAAGTGACAGGATTCTCTGGCTGTAATGCCTGAATGGGTAATAGAGATGATTATTTAAGGAGTGAAGCAAAGAACCTCTTCTGGTGTCATCTTTGTGTCTAACTGCAATAATCAAAAACTATATTTTGAATGGAGGTGATTTATGAGGTAATAGAAGTCACTGTCATTCAGTGACCAGCCTTTATCACTAATCAATAAGTCTAGATATCATCAGCAATCCCTGCCACTCAAAGATGTGATTCTTCTAATTAGACAGAGAATTATGGCTCTAAATGGCCTACTCCATTTCCATTCCTGAGATTTCATCCCATACTGGATTGCTTTTCTTACCAGGAATTAAAAAACCTCCTTCCCCTCAATTTGTGTTCTTTGGTCTGTTGATGTTCCTCTTTAACAATAAAGAGGCAAATTGAAAGGTCACATTAATTTAAAACATAGAATTCAAAGAAAAGTTTGAAAATTACTCTGTGTGGCTATTGACCTAAACAACTAGAAGGAAAGTAAAATCTATTTGTTGGTTTAAGAAAGATTTTGAGAAAATGAAATCTGTGCAAAATTTAAATAATCCGTGTTGACTTTGAGTTTTAAAGCTGCCAGAGTAAAGAAGATTTGATAAGATATATGGCTAGGCCTCCAAATAAAATTTCTTCATCAAGAAAATATTTTATCACTTTACACTCTTTGCTACTGATAATATCCATGAGCAAAAATTCTTTTTTTAAAAAAAATATTTATTTATGCATATAAGAACTGGGGTACAGGCCAGAGCTGTGGGTGTGAGAAGATACACCATAGACAGAGCAGGGATCAGAACAGGCACATCTACTGAAATACACTGCTGAGGGGAGCAGCAAGTGAGACAGAAAAGGTCTGCTGTGCCATGTGAGTCACCTCCCTGGCCAGGGATCAAACTCATGCTACAGTAGCTGGTTATAGCTTCATAGTGCTAAGACTTAGTAACCCCTTGAGCCATCAGGGAGGCCCTGAAAGATTCTTTCTGAAAAAGAAAAATTTGACTCTTGTATCAGAGAGAATGACTTATGTCAGTATTTTGGGAGAAAGGGGTATTTGGCTCTACTTTGTTTCCTTGAATGAATGTGGGAGTAATATTTGGAAATTGTTTATTTTTTCAAGAAAAGCAAGATTCTGCATTATTTTGTGGAAAATCTTCCAGCTTTTAAATAGGACAAGTAATTTAAAATACTGTTCAGGCCAAAAATTGAATGACTGCACTCTGAAATAAGCCCGTTCACTGTCCAATGTTTGTGGCTTTTATCCTTTATCTAAACAAAGACATCACAGGCTGTTTACAAAGTAGATGATACACTAAGGATGATGAATTTAGATGCCATTGTCAGCCATATTTTTTTGGTTTTTATTCATTAGCTGAAAGATACTACAGTAGCATTTTATAAAAATCTTAATTTGGCTTACTAACAGTCCAATTAAACCTCTATAGTTGGTGTGCCTATTAATCAAAGACAAATTGTAGGAAAATCATAGTAAATCTCTAGAAATGGGAAATGGTATATCTGTTTATATAACATACTCAACTAATTCATTCAGACAAAATGTAACAGAAGTAGAGATGTATTTCTCCTAAAATTTGTTTTACAAGTTTATATTTATGCTATGTTTCATTATACCAAAACAACAAAATTGCAGTGACAATATATTTTTTAAATGCTGCTTTATTCAGTTTTAAATGATTATTTTATTGTATTATTTACTATAATTGAATTAATAAAAAAGGAAAAACATTATAATCCCCATATCCTAACAGCAATTAGTCAATTTTCAGTCCTAATATAAAATTAGGATATAAATTAGACTATGTAAACTTGAAGAAAAAGTGGCAAATAATTTTTAATTGTTGATATGCTAACTAACATCCATTATCATGAATAGCTACTACATATTAAGACAAAGCATTCTTCCTTTTAATTAAAATATACAAGCATTGTGTTGCTGAGTCTGTAAATCTGATGTTTACTGATAGGTACATGCAGTAGACAAGCAGCTAAGCGAGGTTTCTACAGGAAATGATGGCTTAGATTCTGTGAATAAAGTCTTCCTGAGCCTGCGGTAGAGATACATTATCTTTTAATTTGTAATATGTTTAGTTAAAAGTGTTTGAGGCAACTTGTGAAAACACAGGTACAAACTGAGAATATAAAACAAAGACCAAATTAAAGAATGAGAATTAAGCACCATATAGTGAATGATAAAAAAACGAAAAAGTTTTTGTCTTGTCTAATAACAATGAGTCCACACTGATACAGAATGCTTCCAAATGATGTACTATGTTTCCTGTTTCCAAATTATGTACTATGTTTTATGACTTGCCATATAGATCAAGAATATGTGAACTAGAAATTCAAAAATTGAGCCTCAGTTCTAGAATGTGGACCTTTTTTAAATGTCAGTATGGATGGACAAAAATTGAAGCAAATGTTTGCTTCTGTTTGTCTTCTTGTTAAAGGATGATGAAATTATGAAGCTAAGATTAAGATGTGAACTTTTGGCAATAAAAGCCAACGGGGTCTACTAGCTCATCATTGGGTTGATATTGTGGTTTCTAAACCCTGAATCAATTATAGAAGAATCTCTGTAGTAGGGTTAATATCAATTTTTCTTAAGCAATCTAAGATATTTTGTTATGAAGCCAAGACAGAAAACTACTACTGTAGACTACATGAGGTACATATGTTCTATTGTAATGCAACAAATAAATTATTATATTATGACATAGAATTTTAAAACCAAAATACATGCATGCAGTGGAGTCCTGGAGATTGTGAGAATTACCAAAATGTGACTCAGGGACACAAGGTGAAAATGGGGAAAAGCTGTTGGAATATACTTGCTGGACTCAGGGTTGTCACAAACCTTCAATTTGTAAGAACAAAACAAAAAAACCCCACAATATCCGCAAAGCACATTAAAGCTTAATAAAGCATGGCAGGCAACTGAACAACACATTATCAGTATTCAATTACTTTTTTCAGTTAGTAGAATGAACTCAAAAGCCAATAGAAAGGGTAGTAACTAGCAACCACCACAGTTTAATGTTTGCCCACACTCAAATCTTTGGTTAATCATGAGGCTTTTGTTGGGAGAAATGTCTATTTTTATACAAACTTTTTGGACATCTCAAACTTATAGTAACATAGCTAGGGAAAGTCCCAAATGTGCCAGGTAGACTGATAGAAAAAAAAAAAAAAACTATCATTCTGGTAATCATGTAAACTTTCTATATTGAGTGAGTCTTCACTAGATAATTCACTAGTCCTCACTATTCTGCACTAGGCCAGCCTAGATAATTCTATTTGTAGATAAGGTCAGGTATGTTTTCCTTTCAACTATTTTTTACTGTTTTGAAATGTATTATGCATCCCCTGACTTTTTTTTAGTGCAAAATGATTTATCTTTACTTAAGGAACATGTATTTATCCATAGTCAGTTCTTATATATGCTATAAGGAGGCTCTTATCTATACTACAGACAAATTCAAATATTTTCCTAATTTGCTGGATAATTTTATATTATTGTGTTGACATATTTATAAAAACAAACCCCAAAGTATTTTTTATTCTACTTTTTCATTTACATATTGTATAATAGACTTATCTCTTCACATGGATAGCAAATCTTAAATAGTAACTATCAAATCCATGGTGAAACAGTATTCTCATAAGTTATATTACTGTTTTCAAAAGTCGTATTTTTAAAATATCAATGCCTTTTCATTCTTCAATCGCATTGAAAACATTATTTAACCTAATTACCACTTTATCCTCCAAAGCACATTCAATAATCTATTTTAATCACGTCAACTTAAGACTTTTGTGAAATTTCATGACTTATTTTTTCCAGTATCAACATCATTCCAGAAATTTTTCCTAAAACTATTCACATCAAAAACACTTCAAATTTTTTTTGTTTTAATCAAAGCCAGTCACTGATACAGAGTTAAATTTACCAAATGTCTTATTAGCATTAAAAGCAGGTGTGTTTTTAAATATAGCTGTAGGCCCTCAGGGTGGTAGATCTTCATCCCCACCTCAGGATACACTCACTGGGTCTTGTAGCTGCAAATCCACCTCACAGCATCAGTCCAATTGAACCTTCTACCTCCATGTAATTATTAGATTTTTTTTTTTTCTTTTTCCTGCAACAATGGCCCTTTTGCTTGTATTTGTGGTGGGAAAGAACTGGTGAGAAAGGTTTTGATCCAGTGATAGTTTTTTCAGACACTTTGCTTGGTAATTATTAATTAGTAAGATAAAAAAGAAGTAAAATACAACTTAGCCACATATCCTCCTAGTAGTTTATTTTTATGTCTTTCTTATTGTGGCAAAAAAAAATCATTTAATTTTTTTCTGAATAATGATGTAATATTAATAAGATCAAGAGGAGAGTAATGATAATTAATGTGTGGAATCTTGATAAGTCACATGTGTTTTAAAAATAAAGATGTTTTGTTAGAACTTTAACTTATATATTTGAATCTTTTACTAAACAACCATTATTATTATTTATTAAATGCTAATTATTTCTTAGATTCAAATGCTGAATTTTTATTAGATTTAAATAAAGAAGATTAAAATTAATGGTATCAATAAATAGTGGGTTAACAGTTCTAGGATCTTTATCTTCTCTTTTTTATTCTTTTACACATATTTTAAATTGATTTTAATTTTTAAAATTAAACATACACATTTATGAATATATTATAAAAGTATAGTTGGCTATATTTTGTGAACTTTTTCTGATATTTAAGTATTTAAAATGCTTTTTAATTTTTAAAAATATTGTTAACACAGTTGCATAAACAGAAACTACCCACACATTAAGGTTTAATAGCATCCTGATTTCTAACAGCTTAGATTTGTTTTCCTATTTTTTTTTCTGATATAAATGGCATCATAAAGTCTATACAGTTTTGTGTGTGGCTTTTTGACTTACTACTCTATTTGTGATTTTATGGATACTGTGTATAGTTGTAAATTGTTTTCCTTGCTCTATAGTTATAGCATATATTATTTTTTTCATCTTAAAATAATGATTGGAAATTCAAATAGTTTTCAGATTGAGCTATTTTCAAAAATGCTCTTGTGAACATTCTAGTACACATCTTCAAATGAACCTATGTATACATTTTGGCTGGGCATTCACATGGGAAAGAAACTGATAGATCACAGAGCCTATATGTATTTAGATACCACATAAAACATCTTTAATTTTAAAACGAGGTTTTTTTTTAATTTTTTTATGAAATAGCATGTATAGGTTTTAAGTGTACATCATTATGAACCCATATCTGTAGATGTAGATTTTTACCACTAAAAATTCAAATTTGAATTTTACCACTAAAGTTCAAATTCCACCATTCCCCATACAAACTGTGACTATATCATAAAGTTGTCAGGGACTCCTTCCCATAAGTCTAGAATACAAGAGAGTAAAATCACTGGCTCAGAGCAGTCTGTACCCCCTATAGCCTATGCAGGAATAGTTGCCTTAAACCAACCTTTCAGCCCAAGACTAGAGACCAAGGAACCAGAAGGAGATTTTTCACAATGGTATCTAACATTTGCATCTCCTGCATACTCTACTACATGCTACATACTTAGAAAACAGGGAAGTGATTTAACTCTAGCATTTGCATCAGCATATTTTAAAAATTTTAGTGACTTACTTTTCCTACCTATATAAAGTAAATCAAGATTTGTGTTTTATGGGAAACAATTCTCTCAGAATAAAATGTGTGAGTTTGCTTCCCATATTCAAAGCCTCACTCTTGGTTCTTTCATACATTTATTTAAATTTGCTGTTTTCATTCTATCTTTCTCTTGTATGTTCTATGATAAATATACTATCTTTAAGCCTCCATTTTAAGACCATTTTAGTATCTATAAACTTACTAGTGAACTCTAACTTTATTTTTTCTTTTAATGTCATCCTTACAGCTGAACATAAAATGTCCCATTATTTAAATTAAATATCAACAAGACTACAGAATTTCTCATTTGCTTGCCTCAAATTGACCCATTTTTTTTGATTCACCCACCACTGGTCCTCCTTCCCTCTAGTAACCACTATTTGGTCTTACAGTCTAAATGTTTATTTGTGTTTTATTTAGCTCATTTGGTTTTTATTATTGTTTTCTATGTATTATATATGAATAAAATCATATGGTGTCTGTCTTTCTCTTTTTCACTTATATATTTGTTTCACTTATATCTCTGTTTCACTAAATATATTCTTCAAAATCTTTTACCTTTTGAAATAAGGCAAATTTTGCATGAAACCAGGCTTAGCACATGGGTAATTTGAATGATTTCTACATTTCAATATATTGACATAAGTGTTAGATGAAAAATCATTAAATGAATATAAGCATTTCTAAACTTGTAAAAATATTTTCATATCTGCCTTAATTTTATATGTGGTAAGCTATAAACTTAATCTAGACTACTTAGCTATAGAACAAGCATTCCTGAGTTTGGGCATCAATATTGTTCTCTGAGGGGAAATATAGCAGCACTTTTTGATTGCCAGAAAATTATAGTCTTTCCTATATTGTAAATTTCAAAGACATCATAAGGCAGTCAGAGAGCTGTAAAATCTCTATCTTTCACTAACTGGACCACAAAGAGAAAAATGAGCCTCATCATGGGTGTTATATGTACAGAAAACAAAAAAATTAATTATATCTACATTTTAATTTTTCTTATATATTCAGGTAATATTTTTCAAGTATTTTTGTGCTTTAAAGATGAAAATGCAAAATAGCGTGATGAGAAGTCAAATATTAAGTCAAGAATTTTAAGTTTAGTTTACCATAGAGATATTGAAGTTATCATAATATTTTCTTGATTTTTTTTTTAAGGTTTAACAAGTCATGTTCCCTGACCAAAAAAAAAAAAAATGTTACTAGGGTTCAGTAATCCCAACTGGGCGTTGAGGGAAATTTATGAAACTATTTGAGACATAAAATGAATAAGCATGTGAGCACAAACAAAGTTCTCTATATTAAAAATGTAGTTCTTACCACAATAGAATTGTAAACTTATACTGCTACAGTAGTTTTTGGAGGTCGACTAAAGCTAACTTTCATTTGAATAATAAGAAAGCTGCCATCTAGGAAGTGGAGTGATTTGGCCACCATTATAAATTTTATTTTATCGGAATATTAATTGTATCAGAAACTGTCTAAAGAGAATTAAATCTAAATCTTGTGTCAAAAATTCTACACAACAATATGTTTTCTTTTATTTTCACTTGACTAAAACAATTATAATTTTGTTCTCTATAAATGCTTTCAAAAGTAACCAAAATTTTAAAAATACTTAGTTTAAAATTTCCAGTTTCTTATTGTTTCTCATATTCAAAATCTCTATAACTTGTGAGATTGAAAACATACAGAAACAAAAGTTTGAATTTGTAAAATTATCTAATATTTCTGTTTTCAGGAGGAAGACTAATTTGACTTCAAAAGTTGAGTTGTTTGGAATTAGAACAAAGTTTCCTTCATTTTTAGGAATTCCTAATGTGAATGTTCTTTTTCTACAATTTTTTTCTGGAATTTAGCTTATATGCTTCATTCAACCTCTTGGAAGCCATATATTTTCTTTTATACCTGCCTGTTTTCTGTAACACCCCTCTAAGCGTCTACCTATTTTGTCCTCTGAAACTTCATTCTTTTTGTTACCAGAATTTCAGGTTTTCAGGTCTAGGTCCCAGCCAGGAAAGAATCCCATGCTGTGGTGGCAGCACTGAACCCTAGCCACTAGACCACCATGGATTGGTGTCTCAAGAAGCCGCAGCAGGAACTTTACTGAGGTTCAGACAAGGAAGAAAAAAGAGGCAAATTTATTTAGAGAATTATATATAAGGACACATATATTAAGGGAAATGAAACAGAAACAAAGTGGAAAACCCAGGCAGGTAGAACCAGGCCAGGGAGGAGCAAGGAGGCCACCATGCTGTCATGCTTCAGGAAATATATGCCTTCTTCCCTAATTATTCTAAAGCCCCTCTCCCCATCAGTCTCTTTGTGATTGGTTAGTTCTTTGTGTCTCAATCTGTCCTATTGCTACTGTGCCTGGAATTTCCTTACTTCACAGCCCTTTTCTTAGAGTCCTTTTGTTGTTGTTGCTGTCTTTGTCTGGGAATGTCCTGCTGCCCCTGGGGGGTTGGTTAATCCCCTTGAAATTTGTTGCCTTTTTTAGCTCTGGAGGCTTCCTTATTCCTCCTAGGTTTTTTCCTCTTTATTCTGACCCTAGAGGCTATCCACTTGCCCTGTGACACATTTTCTCATTCTTCCATTTTATGTGCCCAATCCACTGATAGAGTTGACCTGTTCTACTGTAGTCTATGAAGAAGAAACATAGTCTGTACAACTCTCACCATTTGTCCCCAAGAACAACAGCTAATGGCAGTATTTGGGGCTGCCATCAATAATAAACATGTCATTCCATTCACAGGAAGGGCTGTTTTACATTAGATTTCCTGCTGCTGCTGTCACTAACAGAGATTCTTAATGTAGGCTAGCTTACACATACTGGGCATATATACAGGGAAGTGTTATTCCTGGGGAAAAGGCCTGGAAGACATATCCCTGATAAAAAATTATGTGCAGTAGTCTATTTTCCACTCCCTCAAGACATACTCATTTGTACAGCTATGTGGTCCCAGGAATGTGCAGCTACTATGACATTTTATTATAGTTTGCAGCTGCTTGTTTCCTGGAAATCAATGTTGGTTTATTTTCTTGGAGCATGAGGTTTGGAAGAAGAAATAGAAATAAAATGGACAGCAGTAATTCAGGTTGGGCATATTTAACCACTTTTATTAACTCAGTCAATATTAGTGGAGGCATAATCGCCAGATCAATTCAAATTATTAGCCATTCATACTCCACACTGGGAAGCATACATTTACAGACAGCCTCAAAAGAGCACTAGAATTTGAAATTGGAATGAGATCAGATTTATCACAATTCTACAACCAGGTTCATGGTCTATGGTCTATACTTAACTTCTATGGATAATAGCTGTTCTCTGTCCTCATAATGACACATGATTTTTTAAAATACCCTATGATTATCTATGATTATCTACAGTTCAATTTCTCTATTTGTCTGTCATCTATCTATCTATCTAGAAGAGAAATAGGTGGGATGGGGTAGGGAGAGACAGAAAGAAAGAAGAGATGCTTACAATAATATGCTCCTCTTGAGGTTCTAAATGCTGTCACTGATATTGTTAAGGAAAGAAATTAACACATAGATCTCTGGGCCTGCAGGACATTTTTGTGTTGTTTGTTTCTTAAAGAATTTCCTTTACTGACCTAGACTTTGGTATCAGGATATTGGTCATATCAAAAGATACTATAAATAAAAATCTATAAAATGTATCATTATGTTTTATAAAATATTTCATTTCCACAAAAGTCTCTGTTTTTCCAGTAAATACACAACAAAAGTTCTTTATTTTTAAGTTCAATTCTAACTATACTTTTAAAAATAATTTGACTTTATTTTATACTACAAATTTTAAAAATCTAATAACTGACCTAATAATAGGTCTTGTTAAGAATAACTGTACTATATCATTGGCTATTTATAACAAAAACAAAAACCTGTATTTCTATTAGTATCTTTATGCTTGACTTAATTTAAATATTATTCATCTTGATTACTTTTTCTTGTTTTTTTTTTTTCTTTTGTTCACAGTTAGCAACTGTGTATCTGAAAAAGAGGTCTGAAATGAGTTCTGAAGCAAGTATGGAGATTAATAAACAAAGATACACAATTTTGCAATTGACTATCCATGAGTGAACTTGAGTAATTTACTTTATACATAAAATCGGAACATTTACTACTTCATATACAGTTTGAGAATTAAAGTGGCATAAATTTTAAAGTAACAAGTATAATGCCTTGTATCCTATAAAGTCTTAATAAAAGATAATCATATCTGAATTTGTCTTTATTTTCCAGTGCATCATTTTAAGAGATTTATTGACAAATTGGTGTGCAACTAAGAGTACTAACTGATAATATTTTCATGAAAAAAAAAAAAACAGGCACAGTAATATTATAATGAGTTCTCTTTTTTCTTTGAAATAGAACAAAACTCCAAAATTCATTGTGTGTGTGCGTGCACACCCATGTTCTCTTCTGAGTAATTTGAATAAGCAAAATGATAAGGCAAAATCAAACATAAACTTTAGATTGTGGTTACCTCTGAAGAGTGATATTAGAAGGTAGAAAGAGGACTTCATATTTTCATTCAAATATGAAAATGGAAAGTGTAGGAACTATTAAAAATTTCTCTACTCATTTTTCCATGGTTTAATTTTTTTCTTAAAATAATTAAATCAATTGTTAGGAATTAATGGATGTAGGAAAATGAGGGTCTGGAAATCATTTTAAAAAGGGGGAAAAACAGCCTAAAATAGAGATAAAGGAGAAATGATGACTACCTTCAACTCTTTGAAGGCCTTTCAAATAATGAATACTTTAGATTCATTCTATAATGTTCCAAAGATGGAAAATGACTTGATAAGGTAACTAATGATTGACCAGAGTAAATTGAAATTAAACTGCCACTCACTGTTAAAAGAATTTAAATGCTCATCATTCAGAGATGTTATATGAAGTATATGTTACTAATATAAATCTAGTAGTTTCTGAAACATCATCACTGCTATTTTCTTTACATAATAAATGATATCTCTCTTCTGTGGTATACTTAAATTTGCTAAATGAATCAATAAACATATGTTGAATGAAGACTACACTCAGATGATAATTAGACATTAAATAGTATATCTGGTGTGCAATGTGTAAAGTATAAATAAGATGTATCCAACCCTTTAAGGAGTCCCTGGTCCACTTAGAAATGTTAGCAATATGGTATTTTCTAAGGCAAAGTACATACAAAGCATTATGGAAACATAACAGAGAAAATGACAAACTCAAGATTAAACAGTGGTTTCCTAATAGGTATTAATAATGTGTGTTTTATAATTTTATGAACAATTTTTAAACATAATCAGTATATAAATAATATTTGCTGACATTTTGGCTTTAACTTTAAACTCAGTGTGGAACACATACTTCCAAACTATTATATAGTAAGAATAGATTGCTATAGCAAACTATTATATAGTAAGAATAGATTGCTATAGCATTGCAGCATATTCAAACAAACCTATCAGATGTGTGGAAATGTTTAAGAGTCAAGAAAAGCTAAAGATATTTCAAAGAGGTGAAAAGTTTGACTACAGGGTAATTGCAAAGAAGCAATGATGCAATTTCAATTTTGAAAGATATAAATTATGCAAGTGATTTGAACAGCAGGGGGGTTATTTGTCCTGATGTGAGATGTTGCAAAGCTCATGAATTTCAAATCTGTAAATTAAGAACAAAGGATTTACAGCTTAGAAGCAAATGAAAGACAAGATATACCAATAGAGGTCAAGGCTGTGGCACACTCTTATCTTTAGGGATTTTTTTTTTTTTTTTGGTGCTACTTCCCTTCCTGATACCCCACCAAGGAAGGAAAAGTCTTGATAAATCTAATCCAACAATATAGGCAATAGTGCCTGAATATTTGGAGTTGGTATTAAAGCATACTTTGAAAATTCATGCATCTGCCTCTTGTGATATTTTAGATGCTACCTATGGATTCCTTTTCCTAGTTATTTCTTTTTGGTTTGCTTTTCTCTCTTTTCCCAAAAAGATTGTGAGTCTATAGTCAGCTGCTCTATCTAAGACATATAAGTCCAATTTTTCATAATAACAGTATATTATCACTGTAAGGAATCCAAATCTACCTACTTCCCTACCTACCTTAGTCACAATGTGTTTTTCACAATATTAATTATTATATTTTATTTAATATTTTATTCATCTACAATGGACCAGGAAACTAAATATTAAGTATTTTTAATAAAATTAAAAATAGCTGGTAAATAAACACACCTGCTATTTTGTCCTGGTTTCTTTCAATCCCTGCTTTATTAAGTCTAGCAATTGACTCGTCTACTACAGATTGTAAAAGAAAAAAAAAATAGCTCAAAAGACACTCAATTCAATATTCACAGAGATATTATCTATAGGTGATACCATATGGTTCTCCAAGTTTTCATTTTCCCTCATATTTCATTTTGGCAGATTCCTAATATATTGTAATCCATAGCTAGACCAAACGGGTTCATCAAGGGAACTACATCAGGAGAACTGTATTTTATACAATCACCAGGTGGGTAAGTTCAGCAGATTTTTGAACCAACTGGCATTTCATGCAGATCAATACAAGAACAGAAAAGGGGGAAGCAGAAAGAGAAAATGAAGTGGCCTCTACCTGAATTATCCTTCTTTGCATTTAATATTTCTCCTTAATCAAAACCTTTTGAAAATCACTACTGCAGTGTTATTGATTAAAATGCAAACATATACCCTTTTATTTCATCATATTCTTTTGAAGTTTGATTAATTTTTTTCAAATGTATTTTTCTGTAAAACTGTATTGTTCTATTATTTTGGCTTCAGTAGGTATCTTTGAAAAAGTTACCACAAAAGGAAATGTTTTTATGCACAATATATCCACAATTATTGAAATATTCATTTTAATAGGATGTATTTTCCCATGAGATGTTATCTACTATGGCTATAATGTTTATTTCATCACTATAATAGTTTTAATATTACAGTGCATTAGACAAACTATATCTTAATTTTCTTTCCTTGCTTAAAAATCCTGAGAACAATTTTTTAAAAATTTTTTGAAGCATCAGGTTTTTTTTTTTTTTTTAGCACCAATTTGTCACTATAAGGGAAATATGTGCTTCTAAGATTTAATGTAATATTTTATGGTCATAATAGCGAAAATTACTAGTAAGCTAAATAGAGGGCTGAACAAGGATATGAAAAGTTACCTTCAGAAGCCCTGTGAACTTAGTGGAAACAACCAGAGTTCCTGCATTACTTTTGACCTAACAAATTGATTTCCCTCATTTTCTGCTGCGACAAATTATATTCTCTGGTACATTTTATGCTGGTTTCTTACTCACTTTCTTGCTGCTGTACTTCCTATTTTATTTATAGACTAAAAATTAAACTTTCTTTAAAAAAACTTCTTAAATATTTGTTTAAATCTTTGACACATGAAGTTGAGAATGACTGGTACATATGTTAAGTTTTTGTAGGCTGGAACTACCATCTTTCATTAACATCATGCCACCAAATTATTGGAATGTCTCCTTTTATTGGTTAGATTTAAAAATTCAGTGAACTAGAGGTCTGTATGAATATCAAGAGAAAGATATCAGCCAAATTTTAATCTGTTCCCTTTTCCCCTAAATAGACATCACTAAGCAATATACATAGTCAACACTTGTTTTCTGTTTATGCTACTAGTCTTCTTTCTCTTAGAAATTGAAACCAATAATGTTGAGTGAACAGACCAAAAATGTCCCCCTAAACACATATCCAAATGTATTTGCCATAAGTAGGTAACTATTTCAAAGAAGAAATAAGTTCTGATGACTTTTATAATTTTCCTGGTGCCTGAAATATGGGCAATGATATTATCTAATCACAAATTTCCTTTCATTAAATTGCACTTATCAAATGAAAGCATACTTGAAAAAGTAACAATTTACAGATGTTATATTTTCTCATTCTCAGTAGCACAATATTTGACAAAAATATATGAGTTAACTATATGCAATTTGAAACGCCATATCTTTGATCAAAAAACAATAAACTCAGGACCTCCCTGGTGGTGCAAGAGCTTAAGTCGCAGCACTATGCAGCTACCTGCAGCCACTGCAGCACTAGTGAGATCCCCATTCAGGGAGGGGACCCACATGCGCAGCAGACCTCTCCTGTCTCCCCACTGCTCCCCTCAGCAGTGTATCTCAGTCAATGTCTGTTCTGCTCCACACTCTGTCTCTGGTGAATCTTCTCAATCTCCTACACTTCTGGACTGTACCCCAGCTCTAGTATGCATAAATAATCTTTTTTTAAAAAGCAAAAAAGTCAAGTAGGATTAGGGTATTAATTAAATTTATATTTGACATATTGAAAATAAGCTCCTAAAACATAATTCAGTAAAAGATCTTAATTTTTTATGAACATTTAATATTTCACTCTTGTTCCTCAATCAAACTAAGGATAAGTGTCAGATCATGAAACTATATCTTAATTCAAAAATATAAATTGTTTGAAATAAAAGAAGTTATGTATATTGAAGATCCTGCTGAACAATTTTGGTTTACAAGAAAACCACTTTAAGATTTGAAAAACCTAAAATGTATTGTCAAAAGGCCTTGTTTTAATTCCCAGTTCACCCAATTATTAACAATATAAAAAAGGTAAATCAATTGTCATCTCTGACTATCAGTTTTTACATCTGCAACAAAACTGTTTTACAGATTTGTTTAAAGGTACAGTTGAGAATACAGATAATGGTATATTTATAGTTGCACCATAGTTTGTTCACATTTATTCACCTACTAATAGGCACCCAGTACTATGCAAGGAACTGGGTGTACCAGAGGATTTAAAATCTACAAAGTTTAAGTGTGTAATATGTTTGGGAAAGGCACATAAATAAACATCAAGCTATTATTGCAGTTATTATGGAGTCTAAATACTATGGAGTCTCCAGATTGAAAGAGAATAGTTCTGGTTTTGGATGTCAGAAAATACGTCACATAGAAAATGATATTGAGCTGAGTTTAAAAAAAAAAAAAAAAGTTTTCCTCTAGGAGAGAAAAGTCACCAGAGTATAAACATCACAAATACATATATATACACATTGTACACATAAGGGTATTAAGGTGTAACTGAGTAAACAATGACTAAGAAAATTTGAGACACCTGGATGGATGGAACATATAGTTTGTGTGAAAAATTTAGCTGATAAAACTTGAAAGTTTAAGTAAGGACTGATTGTGAAGTTTCTTGCAACATAGACATTCAGATTTGAAGTGAAGGATATTAATGAGTTTTGAAAACCCTATAGCATTTTAGAAGAACAAGTTTAAGTGTAACATGAATAATAGTTTGCTGTTCTCAAAACCAGAATCATGCAGAACAAATAACAACCATGGTAGCAATCCAGGTGTAGGGTGATAAGGTCACGAATTAAGGACAGAAGCCAGTGGGTGAAGCCTGATGATGTGATTGGTTTGGGACATTCCTATTTTCAACCATTTTATTAGATGGGTTGAGGAGAGAGAAATTGGATATATAGTTTCCTGTGCCATTAAAACTTTTATTTCACAGCAATTGTTTTTTTTTGAAAAAGTAGTGTCTTGTTGCTACATGGACAAAAAAAGGAAAGCTCTGCATACTAGGCAATACTATTTCTGAGACAGCCTAGGGAAACAAAATCATGAGCTGGTAGTGTTATAAGGCAGCCTCAAAAGGAAATGGGCATACCACATGCTTAAAAATAAAGACACAGAACAAGACCCAAGGGCAGGCACACGTAGAGAGGTTAGTAAAAGGTTTATTTACAAGGAAAATGAAAAGAAAGGGAGCACAGAAAGTAAGAGAGATAGAGAAATTAATTAGTCAATATGTCCAACAAGTAACTCTGCCCATCAGGCCTACGTGTGTTCATTTTTATACCAAGCATGGCTGCTTAAATCCACCCTTACTACCCAGCAATCCTCCCTTCAAGATCAAGAGATACTGCAGATGCATGGCATGATGGGAGTTGTAATCCTTGGCACCTGGAATTTCTTTGGCCTACAAATGGGGGAGGAGTCAATAAAACATCAGTGAATGCAGTTCATTCAGGACATACTGTTCCCCCAACAGTAGGTAAGAGTTGCCCCAAATCCTGATTGAACAGATGAATTAAATCCTGGACCAGTTAGTCCAGTTCAAACAATTTTGCCCACCACACTACCAATGAGACAGCATAATAGATAAAATTGTTAGATCCTGACTAAGGATTGTTTCACAATTTCCTGGAGGGGAAAAAGCTGAGAATCTGCTTGCATAGTTGCAATGTAACCTGTCTGTGCAAGCTGAGGCATAGCCCAAGCCAAAACAAGCTAAGATGCTGCTTTCCTCCTTCTCCCCTCTTAGTCTTACTATTTAAATATCTCCTCTTAACTCCCTTCAGAAAACCAGGCTGTATTCTTCTTTCCCAAATTGACTCCCTAATGTGTGAGTTGCTAATAATTCCTTGCCTGGTTCAACTATATCTAGTGTTCTCTGGTGATTTCCTTCCCTAGAGGACAAAAGACCCACTCTTTGGGATGTGGGTCTGTGATATTTCTACAGCAACAGCTTCAACTGATATCTAAGTATCACTCATCTACTAATCCCCTCAATGGCTAATTTTTTAGACATTGTCTTTAAACTGTGCTTGTAATTTCCTTCATACATTCATCGAGATTATTATGAAAATAAAACTGTATTTTGCTAGTTCCTACATTTGCTGCCCACTCCTCCACCTTGGCACATAGGAAATTTTCATGAATAAGTGAAATATGAAGCATTATAATAAAGAAGCTCTGATGAGGATCTGTATTGTGATACATATTTCTTCTAAGAATTCTCAGAGAGGCCTCCCTGGTGATACAAGGGGTTAAGGTGCAGCACTAAGAAGCTATCTGCAGCCACTGCAGCATGAGTTTGATCCCTGACCATGGAGCGGATCCACATAGCACAGCAGACCACTCCTGTCTCCCCACTGCTCCCCTCAGCAGTGTATTTCAGTAGATCTGCCTGTCCTGCTCCCCTCTGTCTCTGTTGACTCCTCCCACTCCCCCAGTTCTGGCCTGTATGCCAATTCTTGTATGCATAAATAATTATTTTTTTTAAAAAAAGAATTCTCAAAGTTAAGTGGGCACGTATCTGAGTGAAGCCAGTATATTAGAACACTACTGATCTACATTTTGGGTATCTTTTCTATAAGAATGATGGCAATTGGGGGATCTCAATTTCACAATTACAAATGTGATTAAAAATACAAAAATCAAATACTTTATGAAAAATACCTTCTAATTTCTTCTACTATTCTTCTGCATATTATGCAACTAATATAATAAGATTGACAAGCACTTATTCTCTATCAAATGTTATTAAAAAGAAGCCCCAACCTATGTTTTGATAGGATGCAATATAAAGATTTTTGATTTACTATTTTATTTGCATTACTGTTCTCATCATCTTCAGTTTCTTGCACAGAGATTTGTTTGAAAATGATCAAGAAAATGATGCACAGAAACACCAAAGTTAATGCCATTATTATATATTAAAAGAATTACCTCACCATCAAATGATTTTTTTTTTGTTCTCTTCCTGACCACCTAAATGAATAAAGCAGGATAATGACATTCTCATTATTTTAGGAACACATTTGCATCTGTAATGAAAGAGTCCCTAAAGGGCACAGACACCAAAGAGGCGACTGTCTGAATTAATTAAAATTGTTTGCCTGATTAGATAAAAAATGCAAGGATAAACTGCATACAAGGGGAAATTTCTCTCTTTTCATCAAAATACAAGAATAAGCTATTTTTAATACAAAACCTCACATCTTTCATCTTTATGAAATGCAATGTATTTGCATATAATTCTATATTTTTAAAAAAGCTGACTTGACTAGGCAAAAAATGTAATTTTATATATATATAAAATCTATGTTTTCTTCTAAATTCTTTGGTATTTCATTGATTAGTCTAAATAAGAGATACTATAAAGGTAAACAGCACATGTATTCCAAAATGAAAAATGGTGCATTTAATATCTTTGATTTCACAATTTTGATAATTACTTTAAGTTGATTATAATTTTATTTTTAAAATTGAATATATAGCAACATAAAAAATCCTCATGTAAAACATTCTCCTAGGTGTCAGAAAGCAATCAAATACATTTTTCTCATTTAAAATTGTTTTCAAGTGTGCAAATGAATTTAAACAAGTTATTAATGTAGTATTTAATAGATCTATTAAAATGTGAATTATCTGGAAATAATTGTATTTCCCTTTCAATGTTTTCTTAATATAATTTCAGTCACAAGGACAAGAGATGTTTGTGAATGTAATTATTGTCCTTAAAAATATAAACTTTGATTTAAAAATAAAGGAATAACATAAAAGCACATGACATATGTCCTTTAAAATAATGTCACATGAGAACAGTTCACCTTTATTTTAATCTTAAATTATTATTAGAAAATAGATACTACAAACTACATACCCAACTGTAATTTCCTATATAGTAAAGTAATATATTTTAAAGACCTTGCTTAGTAACAAGAGAGAGGAAAGTCTATATATTTGATTAACTTAATGTAAACTTCATATTAGTGTTCATTATTACTGTAGAATGGTATAATATGAGGAAATGTTTTTGTTTACCTTGAATATAGGAAACTAACATGTCTGGTGAGTTTAATCTAAAAAAACAGTAATAAAGGGCCTCCCTGGTGGTGAAGGGTTTAAAGTCTCAGTACTCTCAAGTTATCAAGAGCCACTGTGGCATGAGTTTGTTCCCCAGCCAGGGAACCAACCCATATGGTGCAGCAGACCTCTCCCGTCTTGCCAGCTGCTCCCCTCAACAGTGTTATTTCAGTAGATCTGCCTATTCTGCTCCCCACTCTGTCTGTGGTGAATCCTCCCCACCTCTGGCCTATATCTTAGCTCTTGTCTGTATAAGTAAATAAATCTTTAAAAAAATAAAATAAAAAACAGTAAAATGATTTCATAATGTTGAAATGACTTGTTGAAGCAGAAATTTTCAGCATATTTTTCTTCTTTATATAACAACAGATAATTGATAATTTGGATTTTTTTCCCTGCAAACATGTTGCACATTTTATAGATCCAGCTTCTAAGTTCATGTAATAAACATAAAAATTGTTGTGAGGAGATTATTCTAGGATGAAGAATTTTTCAAAAAAAAATATGAAACACGAAGTTCAGATAATGTGTTAGGTGATTTCATGCAGAAGAAGAAAAGGTTACTTCCAAAAGACATCCTAAAGAAGCTTATTGGGGTGATGGTGTTAGCTCTAGGTAATACTGAACATGAAATGGTGAATTTTAGATGAAGAAAACCTTACCTAATTGTAGTATATACTTGATAAATTTCAGGAATGATTAATTCAATGCATGCCAGTATGATGCAGGAAAGGAAATAGAAGAAACTAAAGTTAGAAAGATAGAAAAATATAGAGGACACAACTAATGTTATTCTAAATTATGATAATATCCTGTAGGAAATTAAACAATGAACATCAGTAGACTATGCTTTAAAGACTATAGTGAACCAGCAAAATCAGTTCAAAGAGGTGATATTAAGAATGGACATAGTTCAACACATTATTATAAAAGTCGATGTAAATTACAGTTGAGTATAGAGGAAACCAACTTAATGTGCTAACACTAATATTAACATAGCAACAGTTGTTGAACCTTTACCATGTTATCAGGCCCTGAGCTAAGCACTATTTATAGATAATTTATTTCGAATCACTAAACTGTAATTAGGATTGTTATCTTTATTTTACGGATGAGAAAGTGGAGGGTTATGAGACACTAAATAACATTGCCAAGCTGTTATATCTATTGGTAAGTGGAAGAAAGATTTGAATCTAAGTTTTCTGACTCCAAATCTACATATAAACAACCATAAATAAATGATTGTTCTTGGGAGAAAAATCAAGCAGGATTGAGATCTGAAAGGTCAGTGACTGACCTCAAAAATTGGGACATTCAACAAAATGTTTCTTTTCAATGAGTCTTGGACTATGTATTCTTAGTTTTCAGTTGACATCAGTTGACTTGGTGTTAAATCTGAAGAAAATACCTAGACAGTGACTTGATTAGAGCACAGAAAGAAGGCAAGGACCTCACTCTAATTGATCATCTCTAAAGAGCACTTAATAATGTGATGGAATTCATTCTCATACTTGCCAATAGGAAAGTAGTATGATTACAATTTAGCTGTGAAGAAAGCAAATCACAACAGTTAGTCAATGTTCCCAAAATCATTTAGCTAAAATTAGATGAAATCAAAATTCTCTTCTGTATGACCCTCTCATCAGACTTCAATTGCTTTTCAGAATATGCAAGTTCAAAAATTTTATAAATCTTTTTTTGGGGGACACAAAAACTTTTGTTATGGGTGATTATGGGCATATATACACATATTGACATGTGAAACTGTATCCCCAAAGTTACATACTTTTGTAAATGAATGAGAAATCAATAAAATCTGATTAAAAACATAGTTAAATGACTTGACCAAATAGACATAAATAAATCATTATACCCAATAACTAAAGAATATATGTTCCTTTCAACTGCACATGAAATATTACAAAAATTTACATGTTACATTATTAGGTCTCCATCAATTTTTTTTTTCAGTCTCCACCAAATGACCCAAGTCCATACCCCTTTTTGTCACCCTCTTCCATCTATCTCCTCCTTGTTTTTCCTTATTCCCTCTGGTAACCTGTATCTTATTTTCTGCTCAGTTCAAATTTTCATTTCTTCTATTGTTTGCATTTAATTGTTTTTTGGGTATTTATATTCCACAGATGAGTAAATCTTCTAGTTGAATCTTCAGTCACACTCCCAACAAACACTTTGCCTACCTTTTGTCCTATGTATTTTACAGTTTCAAGTCCTACATCAAAGTCCTAAATCATTTTCAGTAAATATTTGTGTATGTAAGAGCCCCTGAATAGGTAAAACAATCCTGATGAAAAAATAAATAAAGAGAGTGGTGGTATCACATTTCCAGACTTTAAGTTATACCAAAAAGCTTTAATAATCAAAACAGCATGGAAAAAAATACACACAGACCAATGGAATAGAGTTGAGAGGACAGGAATAAATCCATACATGTATGAGCAAATTTATGGGCAATTAACCTATGAGAAGGGAACCAAAAGTAAACACTAGAGAAAGGAAAGTCTCTTCAATAAATGGGATTGGGAAAACAGTCACTTGCCAAAGAATGAAACTAACACATCCCATACTCCACACAAAAATTAACACAATGGATTAAACAAATAAGTATAAAATCCTACAATGTATAAAATACATTGAAGAAAACATTAAGTACCATACTGAGTTCAGTGATGTCATTGTGGGTTCATTTTAAAGGCAAGAAGAAACAAAAGTAAACACTTGTTTACATAGGATCACCTTAAATAAAAATCATCTCCACAGTGAAAGACACTATCAGTAAAATAAAAAGATGTATAACTGAAAAGGAGAAAACATTTGCAAGTCATATATCAGAGAAAAGGATGGTATCTAAGATATACAAAGAACTCATATAATTCAACACAAAGGAAACAAGCCCAAAACAAAATATTGAAATCTGGCTTTGGAATCAAGGCTACAAAAGGAGAGGGGAAAACACAATGGGGGTGGGAGCATAATGGACTATGATGCAGGACTTACCACCAATGGACTCATAGTCCTGCATACACATTATTTACTCAAAATGATTTAGGACTTTGATGTAAGACTTGAAACTGCAAAATACATAGGACAAAAGGTAGGCAATACAGTCCATGACATTGGCTTCAGCAATATATTTGGGGTTCAACAACAAAAATGGGAGAAACAAAAGCAAACATAAACATAAAGTACTATGGAATTAATTATTACTCATTATAACAAATGTTTTTCTTCACTTTTATAAGTCCTCTCCATAGCATAGCATCTCTAAAGTACAGCTGGAATCACTTACAACAAAGATCAATTCAATATAATCATAAGCTTAAAGTAAAGAAGCATCCATTGGGCAGTTACAAACATAGATTTTTTCATCTCTGCCTAGAGAAGAGTCAGAAATTACTTACCTGGTTGGATAAAGCATTGCATCATCCAAATTAATCAAACAAAAGGGCATCAAAGTTCTTTTTATTGCCTTTCACCATTTATTTATTTATTGCATACTTTATAGTTGTGGTTCCTGCTTTCTTTCTATTTTATTGTTTCTTTGGATATGAAAATATGTTCTGAGGAATATCAGAAAGTACAGGTGGCTTCCTTTTTAGAAATATTCTAAAAGCAGTATTTTAACTGGAGAACCCAGAAATAAACACACAAAATGTACAGGGAAAATTCAATCGAACATTATATAACTGCCCTGTCATGGAGGAAAAAGCACACTTAGAAAGATACTATATTTAAATATTCTCTGATCACTGTTGCCTTAATACTAATCACCACCAATTACTATCACTTGATTTTCCATAAGAATAACTGCCTTTATATTTGACCTCCAAACCAGTCTTCTCAGAATTTAATTTCACTTCTGAAGGTTATGGAAGCCATAGTAAAGCACAATAAAATTTTGTTTTCTTTCTATTAAAAACACTAACAATGTTTATTTTGAAGAATGGAATGTAATATTTTTATTGGGAGAGTCCAAATCAGTCATGATACAAAAAGAAAATAGAAATTATCCTAGGAATTTCCAACAAAGAGTACTGAGTAAATAGCGTCAGTGGCATTCAAGGCAGAAGATCTAAGTCAAACAAGAAACAGGGAGGTAATACAGATATTAGAAATAGCAAAAAGCAGTTATGTATGGGAAGTATGTATAAGGGGACTAGTTACCAAGCATATGGATTTAGAATCACACTTCTGTAGAAACTACCTGGTAGGAATTAGGGTACCAAACAAAGGGCTAGCACAGGAAACATTGGTTCATTTTACTGGAGTATTCAATTATGGTTTTACCATGCTCAAGTAATGTGAGCAGGATTTTGTTTCATAATTAACAAATTTCAAGTTTTCTTTCTAAGTTTTTGGTGTGATTCTCAGACCAGCACTACTTGCCTAGTCTAAAATGAAAGAAATAGAGTACTTTATTCTCCCAATTACTGAAAATCTTGGGCTCTCATTCAGATAAGTACAGTTTATGGCCACTGTCCTTTCTTAAAACAATCACTGTAGAAAAGAGATGAGATTATGAGTGACTTGAGTCAATCTAACTGCCCCTGGAGTTTGAGGTGGATTAATTCCCTCCAAAATGTATGTCTGCCTACCAATCAACAGAAAATGAGTGAAATGGAATCTGAACCAGTAATAAATGATGCCTGCATTATACTTCTTTGTGACTTCAACCTTAAACCTCTAGGCAAGATTATTTTCAACATATCTTAATTATTCAAAGTAATAATGAATGGATGAAACTAGTATTGAAAGAATAACTGAAGATTTAATAAATCAGTTAATCATGAAATCATTATGAATATGTTTAATGGAGTAAAAAATAGATTATGAGGAATCTTTGGCGATTAATAGAACTTTCATAGAGTAACAACCCATAAAATCCTACTTTGAGGCACTCTGTGCCATTATTTTTCAAATTAACAATTATTAAAATATTAGCTTCTATTTATTGGAAATGTGCTAATATTTATTGTATATAACTTCTTCCTGCATTGAAACATTTAATATTTACAACAGCAAATGAGGTAATTACCTTTATTATCTGCATTTTACAAATGAGAGTTTGACCCTGAGTTTTATAAACTAGTTCAATATTAGTCAGAATATGGCAGACCTAGAAATTACACACAAATATTCTTAACACTGTAGGAGTTCTCTTGACATCTATGTTAAACTTACCTCTTTTGGAAATTGGAGGGAAAAAAATGGGTAAAAGTTTGGATTACACTTTATTTTAAAAACCATCTAGGGTAATATTATATCTGTCCTATCTTATGGCAAACTGTCACAATTCCAATTTCCATCAATATTTGAAATAATTTTTTTGCATGACTGGAAATGTTCTCCACATTTATAGTTTCTTATCTTGAAATGACACATGGGAATATTAGTATTTATCATTTTCCCAAGGAAAAAGTATAAATTCACTATACTGGCGTCAAATGTCTATAATTTGGTAGCAATCTACCTTTTCAACTTTATGTCCCATCATTCCCAATCACACGCCCTGTATTTTAGCAACTCTCCAAGAAATATATAATTTTCCTTGCTATTTTATACTTGTTTCAGCCAAATTCCAAGTTTACCACAAAACTTCCTTAATTCCCTGAGCTGAATATAAAATTCTTTTTAAAAAACCTCAAAATTTTACCCACAATCCATAAGATACCTTTTATAACACACATTCTGTCATTATTTATGGGATTCTCCACTGAAATGCAGTTTCCTAGGTGGCCACAGTAAATGTTACACAATTGTGTATGCCTCTAACAATCAACACAGAGCACAAAAATTTTGCCTAAACATTGTGTGCATGAAGGTAAGGAAATAAGAGAAATCAAAGGAGGTAATATTAAAGTGTATAAGAAATATTATCCTTAGAAGTAACTTCTTTTATAAAAGTATTCTACAGATAATAGAAAGTCAGAACTTAAAGTATATATTACTGAAAAGTTATGTTTTGTAATTTCAGAGTTAATTGCCATTATCCAAATTTTTAAAAAATTTGGTTCAGATATTATTTTTTACTTCCAACATACAGAAACATGAGGTTTTTAAGAATTCTGCCTGTTCATGTGTTTGCTCCTTATTTTCTGATTAATTTCTTATAATAAAATATATATTCTATCCTTTTTTATAATTTTTGGAAAATATTATTTTCTCAGATTCTTTCTCGTATTATAAAAAAGGCAGAAAATTAATTTGTGCTAACCTCACATTTTTATGCCACATAGGTTATTTTCTACAATAATATTTGATTAAGCAAAATTACTACTTAATTTCTGTGTACTAGGGTTATACTAAAATTTTCCAGAAAGTTCAACATTAGATCTTTTAATTATTACTATCTTAGCAAATTCTTCCATTAGATAACATATAACAGATAAAAGGGATGTGAAGGGGTCAAGTGAGAGGCTTGCTCAATTTTGACTAGAGGTTAAAGAAAAGGGACAGTTCTGGAGTAGTGCTTTCCAATAGCACTGTTTGTAAAATTAGAAATGCCCATTGTTGCATTGTCCAATATGGAAACTACTCACCACTTGGCTACTGAACACTGAAGGAATGGTCAATGTTAACAAGGGAATGCATTTTTAGATTTTGTTTAGTGTCAACTACATTAAATATAAATGACCTCACATAAAAAATAGCTTCCATACTAGACTGTACAGTTCCAGAATATTGTTTGTGAAGAATAGATGGGGAATTGCTATGGGGAGGTGCTGTGTGGCCATGTGACAAATAACACTGCTAACATGTAGAATTAAAAACCACTGACCAAATGTTTGAATAGAGGACTAGAAAATGCCAAATCCAATTTTTCATAAATTTATGATTGTGTCGGGTTTTTCTTGCTCATCTTCAGAGGTTTTATAAGTGTGGAAGAACACATTGGAGGAGATGTTGTTTTTTGTTTTTCCAGGATAGTCAGTCTTTATTTCATAAATCCTTATTGAAGAAATATATAAACATAAGGAAATTAAATCATTAATATAGTCAAAAGAAATTGAAAATGGAAAAAATTATCACTCTGAGAGTAAAGAAACTTCATTATCCACAAATAAACCTGGTTTAGTGATTAGAAGAACACATAATTGAAGTATAAAGACTATAACTAAAATTTTAAAAATGCTTATGTTTCAATAAGTAGAAAAACCCATTTTTGTATACTCCTCTGGCAAGCTGACATTAAGTTTTAGATAGTCTCCAAAATATATATATATATTTTCAAGCTATAAATCATTTTAATCAATATTGTTTTTTAAATTTATAAATCTTAAATTGAACTAGTAATTTGATACCTCCATCAGGTATTGCCACTGTAGTACACCACCACCAAATAAGTTAATTATTTCTATATAAGATTTCTTAGAATTAGGTATCAAAGTTATTGTCGACAAAGTTATTTTAACATCAGGGATAAATGTCACTGTCATGTTTTTTTATTGAAAGAGTCTGTTCTATTAGGAAGGAATATCTTAGGACAAGGTCAATGTCAATTACTCATTACTATGGTATTCCCACTAGTTCAGTCATATGATAAGAATACCACCAATTATCATTTTGCTGCTATCCTTCATAATGAGAACCTGTTAAGTTAACGATGAGACAGGTGTTCATCATTTAAGGGACTCCTGAGAAAACTGCTCACTTAGCCATTAATAACATTTATGAGACATTTTCTATTTATGGATTCCATAAAAACATGGTTTCACTACCATCTGTATCATTAATAGGAAAAATAAACAAAAAGATTAAATTAATGTTTATATTTTGTGAAATAATTTTAAAAGAAACCCAATTAAATCAAGATTAGTCTTGCACAGCTATTACAAGATTTAAAATATCTTAATAAGAAGGATTATGTACAACCGTATTTCTGATTTATAAATAGATGTTGACAAAATTTTCAGAAACAATCAACTTGATTGAAGTTAAATTTTACTGAGTATATACTATATGTAGGGCAGGCACTCTCTAGGTAGAGTGAATAGAAATAAAGTAAGTATAAGTTTGCTAAGGAAATTAAATAACCACAGACTGATGGCTTAAACAACAGAAGTTTATATTTTCACAGTTCTGGAGATTAAAAGTCTGAGATCAAGATTATTAACAGGATTGGTTCCTTCTGAAGCTTCTTTTTATGGCTTTGACTTATTTTTTTTTAACCTTTTTTATCATAATCTCTATCTTTTATAAAGAATACAGTCAATTTGGATTAGGCAATATCCTAAAGATCTCATTTTAATTCAATTACCTCTTGAAAAAACCTACTTCCAGATGTAGGAAATTATATTTTTTTAATTTAATTTTTTTGTTTTAATAATACTGAGTATGAGATTTACCCTCTTAAAAAATTCTTAAGTATACTATACATGTTAATTATAAAAACAATGCTGTGCAGTAGATGTCAGGAATTTGCTTTTCTTGAATGATTGACAACATGCTTACTTTAAAAATTATACAGATTTTTTGGTGATTCATATCTTTAATTCATTTTAACAGTCTGATGAAAATATCTTCTACCCTATTTGAGCATAAAATCAAACATCAGAATGGCTAATTAAAATGGTAATTAATTTCCAACATATATAAAGAATTTCTATAACTCAACCAAAAATCATTCACACAACCAGAAAGTAAAATGGTGTTTGCCAGGGACTGGGAGGATGGGAGGAATTTGGAGATGCTAACCAAAGTAAGCATGATAGAAATTAGTTCTTCTTAATTATTTTGTTATGTTGACTGTTAATCTTTCCTTTTTTCTTCATACTTTCTGCACCCACCTTTATTAAGATATAATGTACATATCCCATTGTATAACTTTAAGGTGCATACTATGTCAATCTGATAGTCCCTATATATAGATATGTATATGTATATATATGATTGCTATTGTAGTGTCAGTTAAAACTCCATCACAACATATCACTATTTATTTTTGTTTTATAATAAATTTTGATTAAGGTTACATTGGTGGTGAGATCATTAAAATACTTCTTAGTTTCAGGTATATAACAGTGTTAATTGTAATCACCATGCTATGTTTTATATCTTAGAACTTGTCAACTTATAATTAAAAGTTTGTATTCTTTCGCCGCCAACATTTCCCTGTTTTCCCTAAATTCCCTCCCCCATAGCCATAGTATTACTTTTAGTATTACTTTTTCTATTTTTATAAAAATGTCCCATTGGGATTATGCTACAAGTTACAATAAACCTGTAGATTACTTTGGGTAATATGGACATATTAATAATATTAAGCATTCCAATTTATGAATACTATAAATATTTTCCCAAATGCTTGTCCCCCCTTTCTTTCTTTTTTTCTTTTTTTTTAAAAAAAAAGATTTATGTATACAAGAGCTGGTTTGGTAAAGGCCAGAATCGCGGGAGGTAATAGGATTCACCAGAGACAGAATGGGGAGCAGAACAGGCAATGACTGAAATGCACTGCTGAGGAGAGCAGCGGGCATGGCAGGAGAGGTCTGCTGTGCCACAAATGCTTCACAGTGCGGCTCTGAAGCCACTGCACTACCAGGGAGGCTGCCTTCTTTAATTTTTTCATCAATATTTTGTATTTTTCAGCATCATTTATATAAGTTTATTCTAAAATATTTTATTCTGTTAGATATTATTATAAATGAAATTGTTTTCTTATTTTTCTGACCCATTTATCATATGACCTAAATACTTCGTTGTTAATGTACAGAGACACAACTGATTTTTGTATGTTGGTTTTATATCCTGTAATTTTATTAAATTAATTTAAATATCAATTCATTCTAACAGTTGTGTGTGTATATGTGGAGTCTGTGTTGTTGTTTAATATAAAAGTTCATGTCCTCTACAAGCATAGAAAAGTTCAATACTTTCTTTCTGATTTGAGTACCTTTTATTTATTTTCTACTTAATATAGTACAATGCTGAATAGAAGTGGAAAGAGTGGGCATCTGTGTTAATGTTATGTGTCAAATTGGCTGGAACAGGTGAAGCCCAGTTACTTCCTTAATATTTTTCTGTGTATGTCTATGCTAGTAGTTCTGGAAGAGATTAACATTTGAATTTGTAATACAGGTAAGGCAGACAGTCTTCCCCAATGTGAACCATCACTAAAAATCTGAATAGAGGCAAAGACTAGAAAAAAAGGAATATCTGATTATCATAAAAGTGGTATCTCAACACACCCAAATCCACTGGACCTCTAGAAACTTCCTTGAAGTAGTATGTCTCTGATATGTAGTTTAATTTTTTTCCTACCTGCTATTGTGTGTGTCACCACTAAATCTAGAGCAGTTGCTACTTCTTACTCACTAGATCCAACTAGTAAAATGTCATTAATAATGAACCAGAGTAGAAGGAGAAGGTCCTCAAGATACCTGTGAACTAACTGGAAAGTTGATATACTCTTGAGGTAGAATAGTAAAGGTTGATTGTTGGCCTTGCAAGATTAAAAATATCTGCTTTTGGTAGACATTATGGACAGGGATGCAGAAAAAGGAAGCACTTGCCAGATCAACAGATGCACACCAGGTACCAAGGGTATTTTAATTTGTTCAAGCAATGAAACCACATCTGGTATAACAACTGCAATTAGAGTCACCACCTGATTAAGCTTATGATAATCCATTATCATTCTCTAAGACACATCTGTCTTCTTCAAATAGGCTTGTTGAATGGCAATGTGATGGGACTCACTATCTCTGCATCCTTCAAGTCTTTGATGGTGGCACTAATCTCTGCACTCCCTTCAGGATTAGGTATTCCAGGTATTGCTTTTGGTTTACTGTTTTCTTAGGTAGTCAGTTTTAGTGGCTTCTATTTGGTCTTTGTCATTATAATAGTCCTCATCTCTGACTGCTGAGTGTATCTATTATGCATTGTAGAATTGAAGAAATAGGCGCCCCAATTTCAGCCCCAGTGGCCTCCTCAGGGTTCCGTCCTGGAGTCGCACCCCCGCCCGCAAGCCAATTTGAGCGCCAGCAGCCTCCTCTGCGCTGACTCTGGGGAGCCGCACCCCTGTCTGCTCACCGATTTCAAAGGGACAGGGAAGCCACTGCCAGGGGGGGAGCCACTGCCCCTCCAGTCCTGACCACGCCAAAGCGCAGCCCCATGACCAGCCTCCTCCGCAGTGCACCAGACTCAGCGTGCCCAGAGCTTTGGCCCTTGCCTGCTTAGTGACTGAGGTGTCCAAAGCCATCAGCCCCTAGCCGCCGCCACCGCTGCTGCCACTGCCATACAAAAACCATTGCCATTGCTGGGGGGCAGCACAGGGAATTTAGAGCCCCAGGCGTGGGGCACTTGGATGACCAGAGAAACAGCTGCCCGCTCTGGGTTGAACAAGATAGGGGCAAAGCGAGAAGAGAGAAGACCCACTGAGGCCAGAGCACAACAGAGTCTCAGACAACATTTTAAACCACCATACCACAGGGGAGCCACATCACGGGACCCCCACCATGTACACATTATCTGAAGACACGGGTTTGGGAAGGCTACAAACTGCAGTAACTGGAGGGAGGCCATTGAGGGCAGGCCCAATTTGGGGCACCACAGCAATACACAAGCATACCCTCCAAGGAGTGGTAGCTGAGGCAGTTCACCACTGCTCTGGAAGGGGAAAGTAAAACCTGGTGGTGCAGCCACAAAGGGCAGCTCCTAGGACACCTCAGGTGACCACACCTCCATGTTAGGGCTGTGAAAGAGCTGAAAATCCAACACTGAGATAAAACTAGGACACTGAGATAAAACTCCTCCTACAACAAGAAACCCCCCTGAAACCTGAGACATCCAGATGAACTGAGGGAACATAGTCTAGGACAATTGCAGCAAGAGGGGCCAGTCACTACACGACTACTTCCCCCTCCTACTACCCAAAATTGGGTGGGATTCCTGAGATCCTTGCCCAACCCAGACTTCTCTCTCTTTTGTCTGTGTGATTTAGGGTTTGGTTCTGGTTTTGGTTGTTGTTGTTCTCCTTTCCTAGTTCCTCCCATTTACGCATTTCCCCCCCTTGGAAAGGCACTAAAGGGAACCCCATAAAGCCGGTCCCTGCAGAGGGCCTCATGGTACTCCAAATCCTCAGGAGAAAAGAGTCCTAAGGAGCCACATCACCTACCCAGCTACAACAAAGGACCCAAAGAACTCCCATATCGACCTCTACAATACAGTCAACATCACGTCTTGCCCTTCACCACCCATAGCGCAGCTAGAGGGGAATATTATTTAAATTTTTTAAAATTTATTTTATTTTCTGCTTTTCTATATTAGTTCCTCTCCCTCATCTCCCTCTTTCTCTATCTTCTCTTATTTCTATCTGTCAGTTGCCTATTTTGGTCTTGTTTCTGTTGTTTGTCTTGCGGTGTTTGTGTGTTTTTGCCCATTTGTTGATCACCAGTTCCTGATACCCCAAAGCAACACTAATAAAGATGCATGCCACCACAAGCAACACAGTGTCTCAACAAATACAACAAATCAGAAAACAGTCATCAGGGAGAAGAAAAACAATAATTAACCAAGCAAGCCCACAGGGAAAAATTACACCACAAAAAGAAACCCAAACAAATGGATCCAACAACAACGACATGGAAAATTTTCTCAGCCTATCTGAAAGAGAGAGTAGAACCACCATGATGGAAAAAATAAATGTTTTGCTTAAAAACATTAAAGATCTGAGAATGAGATATTGAAGAAAAAGATGGAAGACTTGCAGGAAGATAAGATGAATAGGGAAAACACAATGGCTGAAATGGTAGCACAAATAAGCTCTTTGAAGAAAACAGAGGAATTAAGAAAGTCAATGGAAGAAATACAGGAAGATAGGAAAAACAGAATGGAAAAGGAGGAAGAGTGAATCAGTTACCTTGAAGATACAGAAACAAAAAGAACCAAGACAGAAAAAGACAGAGAAGTCCAGAGGACAAAAAGCGAAGACACAATCCAAGAAATCTCAGATGCCAGCAAGAAAAATAACGTAAGATTTATTGGAGTACCAGAGGCTGAAAATGATGAAGGAAGTGAAAACATATTTAAGGAGATAATAAGGGAAAATTTCCCAAGCTTAAGAGAAGAAATGAAGCTAGAAATACAAGAAGCAAGACGTACCCCAAACTTCTATGATAGAACTAGAAATTCAGCTAGACACATACTAATAACACTTCCAAGAATACAAGACAAGGAAAAAATAATGAAGCTGGCAAGATCAAAGAAACAGATAACATGCAAAGGAAAACCTATCAGACTAACTTCAGACCTCTCTGAGGGCACACTACGGTCCAGAAGAGAATGGAAGGATATATTCAAAACACTGCAAAACAACAAATGCCAACCACGAATTCTTTATGCTGCAAAGTTATC
>JAGFMF010011830.1:1042770-1093261 GCA_019455555.1 Galemys pyrenaicus | reverse complement strand
ACATATCAACAAAAAGAAGAACAAAAACCATATGATCATATCAATTGATGCAGAAAAGGCATTTGACAAAGTCTAACATCCATTCATGATAAAGACTCTCGAAACCCTTAGAATAGAAGGACCATACCTCAACATGGTAAAAGCTATATATGACAAACCTACTGCAAATATAATCCTCAATGGTGAAAAACTGAGAGTAATCCCCTTACGATCAGGAACAAGACAAGGATACTCACTCTCTCCACTGATATTCAACATAGTACTGGAAGTCTTATCCAGAGCAATAAGACAGGAAAAGGACATATAAGGAATCCAAATAGGGAAAGAGGAAGTAAAACTATCATTATTTGTAGATGATATGATAGTATACTTGGAAAACCCTAAAGGCTCTACAGAAAATCTAATTTAAAAAATCAACCAGTTTAGCAAAGTAGCAGGTTACAAGATCAATGCACAAAAGTCAGTAGCCTTCCTATACACAAACAACCAGTCTGAAGAAGAAGAAATCAAGAAAAATATACCCTCTACAATTGAAACCAAGAAAATCAAATACTTGGGAATCAACCTAACAAAAGAAACAAAAGACTTATACAGAGAAAATTACAAAACATTGTTAAAAGAAATAGAAGAGGACACTAATAAATGGAAAGATACTCCTTGTTCATGGATAGGAAGAATCAACATTATCAAAATGGCCATCCTACCAAAAGCAATCTACAGATTCAACGCAATACCAATAAAAATCTCAATGAAATTCTTTAAGGAAATAGACCAAATATTGATGAAATTCATATGGAGATACAAAAAACCCCGATTAGCCAAAGCTGTACTTAAGAAAAAGGAGAATGGAGGTATCACTCTTCCTGACTTCAAACTCTACTACAAAGCAACATTAGTTAAAAAGCATGGTACTAGTATAAAGACAGACACACAGACCAATGGAACCGTATAGAAGGCACAGAAGTAAAACCACACAACTATGGACAACTGATCTTTGACAAAGGAACAAAGAATTTGCAATGGGACAAAGAGAGCTTATTCAACAAATGGTGTTGGCAGAATTGGTTCACCATGTGCAAAAAAATGAAATTGCACCACTATCTCACACCATGTACAAAAAACTCAAAATGGATAAAAGACTTAAATGTAAGACCTGAAACTATAAAATATATAGAGGAAAACATAGGTAAAACACTGCAAGACATACATCTCAACAGCGCCTTTGAGGTGGCAGTCCCCAAAGCAATAAAAATGAGAGAGAAGATAAACAGATGGGACTACATCAAGATAAAAAGCTTCTGTACATCAAAGGAAACTAAGCAAAACAAAAAGAAACCCCACTGAATGGGAAAAAAAAAAATCTTTGCACGCCACATAATGGACAAGGGTCTGATCACAAAGATATACAAAGAACTCATAAGACTCAAGAAAAATAAAGTAAAAAAAAAAAACCCAATCAAAAAAATGGGCAGAAGAACTTAAAAGACACTTCTCCAAAGAGGACATACATGGCCAACAGACACATGAGAAAATGCTCAACATCCCTTATAATCAGGGAAATGCAAATAAAAACCACAATGAGGTACCACCTTACACCGTAAAGAATGGCATACATCAAAAAAAAACCAACAAAAAAAAAATGCTGGTGAGGATGTGGAGAAAATGGAACCCTAGTACACTGCTGGTAAGAATGCAAGCTAATCCAACCACTATGGAGGACCGTATGGAGGTTCCTCAGTCTACTAGAAATGGAACTATGATACGATCCAGCAGTCCCACTCCTAGGAATCTACCCAAAGAACACAAAAACACTGATCTAAAAGAGCACCTGTATGCCTATGTTTATTGCAGCACTATTTGTAATTGGTAAGACCTGGAAACAACCCAAATGCTCAAAAGTAGATGACCAGATCAAGAAGATGTGGTACATATAAACCAAGGAATACTATTCAGCAATCAAAAATGACAAACTAGGTACATTTATAGAAACATGGATGGAGCTAGAAGGAATTATACTCATTGAAACAAGTCAGAAGGCAAGAGAAAAATATCGGATGGCCTTGCTTTTAGGGAGAATATGAAAGAGCAACAACAAAAAAAAAAAGGAAGAAGAAGCTCAAGGAAGTGGGCAATTATAACCAAAAGCAAACAAAAACTCAACAAGACCAAAAATCCAAGATAAACCAAAGAGACCATGAGGGGGGAGGGAAAGGACGGGAGGGCAAAGATGGGGATGAGGGCTGAAAGAGCACAAGGGATGGAGGTGATGGTGCACAGGTGGAATGGTGGTGGGTACTCCCTGGGGAATATAAATGATGACAAATATAATTAATTAAATTTTTAAAAAAACATATTCAGTCATTTTTGATAAAAGAAAAAAAAAAGCACTGATGAAATAACCACAGGAATTTTTTTGGAGGTCACACAGTGTGCATTTGTGTCTGTTGTTCTCACCCATTTGCCATGTGACCTAAAAAGCTATTAGTTTAGAGTCAGTTCCATAAGAGAAGGTTCTGCGATAGGTTCAGGCTACTGTATAAGCTGCTCTGCAACTTGGTATTGTTTCAGCAGATTCAGTGGCGCTTGAAGTATCACTGACAGATAGTAATACTGTTTGAAGTCTTTGACAGGTTCTTAGAGATGAATTTCAGGCAAAACTCAGTATTTTGGTGCCAAATCCTCACATCCTGCACAGATACTTACTGTTTTCTTTCTAGAAATAGCTTATGGTCTGCAACTAAACATTATATAAGATAGTAAACTTCTAATCACAGACCACTTTACCCTGAAAACTTAACTATTATGATCTCGGTGTTATCTAGCTCATCAAGAAAGGAAGTTTTAGTATATATATCAGATGGAAGTGGTATATTAGAAACTGGGCCAGAGTGGACCCTGAAAGCACAAGTAATCAAATGAATAAATGAACAAATGTCCATGGTCCATATTCATGTTAGCTGCTTCTTTCTCCCAGCCTGCTCTTATGAACTCATGGAGAATTTCTTACAATCAGTTGGCAGAGGAAGAGGAGACAAAGGCTTTATTTATTAATGGCTCTGTTCAATATACAGGCACCACTGGGAAGTAAACAACTTCTACACTACAACCTCTCTCTAAGACTTTCCTAAAGAAGGCAGAAGCTTAAGATATCTGGCTGATTCCTTTGCTTAAAAGAAGAAATGACCAGATGTGTTAAGTTTGTACCAATTCATGGTTTTAATCAGAGGTTTGCCAAATGGTCAAAAAATTAGAAGAAAAATTATTAGAAAACTGATGACAAAGAAACTTGTGGAAGCAGTGTGTGGACAGAACTAGCTGAAAGGGAGATATATCTGAAACACAGGAATATTCACGTAAAAGTGAACTCCATGGGGTTTTAATTATCAAATGGAAAGGATGACCCATTTTGTGAATAGTAGTCCACAAAAGTGGAGTTAGCACCTTTCCACCATCATCGCTGTCATTGTCTAGTGTGTTCATAGAAATAGTGGTTATGGTGGCAGAGAAAGAGACCACACATGGGCTCATCAATATGAACAAACACTCATCAAAGCTGACCTGACTATGGCCACTGCTGAGTGCCCAATCTTCCAGCAACAGAAACCAGTAACAATACCAATATGGTGCCATTCTGGGCACCAGTCAACTACCTGATGGTAGTCTGATTATATTGGGTTGCTTCCATCAGGGCTTACACTTCACCTCTTTGCCTCCCATCCTACACAGATATTTTTCTCCTCTAAAAGGCTACTGTACATTTTACTAAGGAGAAAAGCCACTGAAATTCAAAAGCTGACACTATAAAATTAGCAAAACTCAAAAAGATGTTGGGATTTGATTTTTTTTGTGGGGAGGGGTGATTATATAGGAAATTAGAAAAGTAATATATCAGAGGAGGAGTGAAAGGAGAGAGACCACAGAGAGAAAGAGGATATAATACTAAGAAAATTGTATGGGTGAGACTATTGGTGGCTGTGATTTTGTGAGATTTCATTCAACAGATTAGAGGGTATTCCTTAAACCTTATATAGCAGCATGGAGGAAAGCAATTAGATCATGGCATTAGTACAGAAAAAAATCCTCATTTGACTCAGAAACTTTCTAAACTGTGCACTACCAAATATCTGATGAATGCTAGAGCTTGAATTAAAATAAAGTTTATTAAATGCTTACATCCCTTCTCTTTCTACAGTGCTACAGAACATTTCTGCAATATATGAGATCTATTAGAGGTATTTGACTTAGAAGTAATATGACAAAATAAATGATTAAGGAAAATTAATTGGAATGTATTAATTAGCAAGGGGTTGTATATAATGTTTTTTGAAAATGATCATTTATACAAAGGAAAATTTTCATGATATGCTTTTTATGTTGGTGGTCACATTTGTAATCTCTACCAAACCTGGAGCAGACAGAACTATAATGCTATGGTATTGTCAACATTATTTTATCTGCATACTTGAATTTTTCAATAGAAATGTTATCCCACAGTAACCACATCCTTTTCAATTTCATTGTGAATCATGTAATAACAAGAAACTTATACGGATAGTAGCTGAGAAATCACTTTGAGTAAATGCAGGATGGACTAAGACATAATTGTTCCTTCTCATAGTGTTCTAACCAAAGATTTCATTTAACTGAGGTTAAATTCAATAAATATGTAATTACTAATTGTCGATTACATGATTCCCATGAATAGTGGAAGACAGTAGAAGCAAGTGTCTATTCCTATAAAGTAGCTTAAACTCTGGAAACATCTGTCTCAGTCTCACAAAATGCATAACTTGTTTTGTTTATTTGTTTTTCTAGTTCCTTTTCAATGGTAAAAGTAATTTTAGAATGATAAAGCAAAATAGTTTCTGGATAGTTTTGGAAATACGCTGTTGTAATGTACTGCTTTTATGGATCTAGAATAATTTAGCTGTGCTTGAAATTATAAATACAGTGTTTACACTCAAAATTGCATTTTATCCTCTTAACATTCAGAAAGGTGGTACAGAATTTTAAATGTGGTGTAACATTAAAAACAAATCAATATGTTATTCATGCATGGTGTAAAATGGGATTTTTTGATAATTCCTACCTTTTCAGCTCATTAATCTTAATCATTGTATTATACAGGCTATACAACCCTCAAAATGAGTAATCCAACAATTCTGAAAATTGGATAAAATAAATTCTAGAGTGTCTCAACAAGGAAACTCTCAGGAGAGAAATGTAGTTCTAATTTAGTCATGCAGGTTCTTGACAACAAATGAAAATAGAAGAGTTAAATATAAAAGAATAAAATAAAGTTTATTTTTGAAATGTTTTATTAACTGGATTTCTAACATCAAGGCACAATTTACCTTTTTATTCTATAGATAAAACCAAATAAGTACTTGAGTTAGATTTAATTTTGTATTTTTTCCCTGCAACTTTCAAGTTTTCATTAAAATAAGTCACAAATACAACAGATAAAGTTGAACACAGCAGCGCAACACACTTGAATTTAAGAAGGAAAAGGGCAACTCACGGTAATGGTTCTTTTTTTAATTTAAAAGTGCTGAATGTGTAGACAGATGCAGATTTAAATAATGTGTTCTTTAGCACTTCTGAGTATTCCATATTTTAAAATCCCTTAGAGTCAAACAAAGGTGTGTCCATATACTTACTCTTCTAGTTAGGTAAGTGTTTGTCACTTTATTTACTATATATGCAGAAATACATGTTAAGTTTATGGAATTTTCATTACACTTATCATATTGTACTATATAGTTTCTACTTCTAAAATGATGGCAAGTCCTTAACCCCATTTGATAACTATTTTTTTCAGAATAAATTTCACTTTAATAGTGAATCTAATACACAGACTTTCATAGTTATTTTGCCTAAAACATAAATTTCTGCTATGGTTGTAATTTTACTAGCTTATTTTATTTCACATTGAAAGAAATTCTTCAGTCATGCTCTCTCTCTCTCTAAACTATATTGCTTCTTAAAATGAAGCATTCCATATCTTCACCCAAAGCTATGAAAACCTCAAAATCAATTTCTCAATGGATATGAGCAATTTGATTTCTATTTTTCAATGTTTCATTTCCTGACTCTTCAAAACATTGAAACATTTCAAGAAGTTTGGTTCTGAGACCTGAAAACTAGCTCTTTATAATTTATGACACTGTACACCAAATATTGGCTGTGACCCATCTTCATTGGTAAAACCTCAAATAACAATAATTGGACATTTCTCCATGGGGAAAATGTGTGTTATGTGGTAGGTATAATGCAAAGAAAGGAATGAAACCCTAGCCTTGAGAATTTGAAGTCTAAAGAGAACGCAATCAATATATTACAGCTCTGACCAAGGTAGTCAAATATCAAAAAGGATTATAAACAAAATGCATATTTTCAGTTAGCTTACATGAAGAAGCCACAGCACCTGTTGGGGAGCTAAAATTGCAGAAAGACCAAACCTGGCTTGTTCATCTAAGCCACTTCCTTAAGAACAGTAAGAGAAAGTATTATATCACATATTTTCCCTTAACTAAAGTTTCATTAGGGCTTGAAGGAAGGAATATAATGGCCTATGTCTTTGATGCAAAGCCAATTGCTTTACTAATGTTATAGTCATTTGGGGGACAATACCAGGAAACATTTATTCTTAAATTCAGTCTTAGAAGAGCTAGTGGAAATTTCCAAGGATATTTTTTCCCTTCAAGATTTTTAACTAGATAGCAAAGTATAAAAGTTTATCCAATTTAGACAAGGTCTTAACTGACTCATTATATAAATATACTGAGAAATGATGCATACTAAGAGCAACCAAGGACATTGTAACCAAGTGAGAATGACTCGTATTCATTAACTTACAATTTTGTAGAGTTCACTTAATCCCATGGTAATATTCATGACCTATAGAAAAGGAAAAGGACCACTCAGTTATCCTTTGGAAATTGATACAGTTGTAAAAATAAAATATGTAGAAGCTTAAGAGTATTATATTTAAAGGACTAAAGATTTGTTTGTACAACTTTATCTTTGGGATACAAATGATGTTATTTAGGTCAGCATATTTTGTTTCTTAAGAGCTACATTTTACTTAGGTTATTTTTACTTAATAGCTGATACTGCATACAAATTCTTAAGAGTTTCAAAATTTTTCATAAACTCATCTCATTCCTTCAGCAGTGATCCCTGGTGTTAGTAACTCTCTCCAGCAATGGATGTTACATCAGTAAAATCTAATTCTCTGGACAAATGAATGAAGAACATTTGCTACAGATTAGTAATGACTTTTTTTCAGCATGATAGCAGATTTCTCTAGAACTTTAGAAGAATCCATTTTATCCCACCTTCCTGAAAATATTTCTACAAGTTCTACATTTCATCTGCCTGACAACTATTACATAGTTATATAACATCACATACTGCTCATGCTAATTTATTTACCACCATTATTATTATTATCATCATAATTGTCATTTTTTAAAGAATAAGCTGTAGGAAGATGAGTAATGAGAGGTGAGTAGAAAGTAATAGCCTTCATTCTCAATATTCCTTAGAATCTTTTTTACCTCTTTATATTTTGCACGCTATATACTCCACAACTGTACAAAGAATCTTCATTCTGACTGTTCCAACATATTTGGCTCACAGCAAAATTTGCTCTTCATAGCAAAGGTATATGGGGTAATAGAACAGTGAGTAGCTAATACAGAGAATTATGGGTTTAATATTTGAATAAATGGCACATGAAATACAAGGTCAATCCAGCAATTATATAGACATAATCAAAAGTCACACCTTCAACTAATAATGAGATGGTCACCTGTATAATCAGTTTTCTCTGGCCAAGTCCTCAATCAACTGTATATCATTTTCTTTCAGTTACCGCATAGTACGTTTATTTGTGTATTAATACACATAAAATTACAAGAGCATCTTTTCTAAAATAAAGGCCTTTTAATCATACAAAAAACACAGTTGCAAGTGGAGAAATTTTCATTTAAATGTATTTTCCAAGTTTTCAATATAAAATAATAAAAACAAACAAGTTTTATCAATATTCAAATCCAGAACTTTAAGTGGTATTCACAGGTGGAAGCTATTCAGTGAAGTACTATTTATTAAGAGAGAGGCAAGGAGAATTGCAAAAATTAGACACATTCAAGTAAGAATCTATATTAATATTTCTTTTTTTTAGCAATGTCCTTACAAGCAAACTTGATCTAATACCAAGTTTTCCTTATCCTAAATTTTCTATTAAAGTTGTCAGTAATATACACAGTAAACTTATGGGTAGGGGAGGAATTAAATCAGTTCTTATATATAAAATTCTATTATCACACAAAAGCTGGGCAACTGTAAGTACAAATAAAGATATAGGCCCTAAATATCACTTAAGATAGTCACAATGGTACTTTTATTTATTTTTATTTTTGTAAAGATTTATTTATTTATGCATACAAGCACTGGGGTACAGGCCAGAGGTGTGTGTGGAGGGGGGGGGAGGGGGTGAGAGGATTCACCACAGACAGAGCAGGGAGCAGAACAGGCAGATCAACAGAAGTACACTGCTGAGGGGAGCAGTGGGCTAGGCAGGAGAGGTCTGCTATGCCATGTGGGTCTCCTCCCTGGCCAAGGATCGGACTTGTATTTTCAGTGGCTGTGGTTTGCTTCATAGTACATTGCTTAACCCACTGCGCCACCTGGGAGGCCCTACAATGGTACTTTTAACAAGAAACCACAACTAGTTACTACACACCATTCTCTGCTTTTGAACTATATTTCTATATATTTAATCACACAAAAAATAGTGTCCTTAATATAGTTTATAAAATCCTATCTTGACCCAGTTTGTATCCCTAACTAAGAGCAGTTTTCTGTCTTGAATAGTTGATTTACAGTAAATATTCACTTAATATTGTAAATCGGTTCTTTGAAACTGCAACTTTAAGTCAAAGAAATAATATATAATAAAACCAATTTACCACAGGCTAATTGATATAAACAAGAATAAGCTTCTTGCTGCACATCTCTGAACACAAAAACATCATTAAACTTCTAAATAAAGGCTGAGACATTTCTAATATTAAACATTAATTTGTACTAATTTATTCATTTTCCAACCTATTTATCCCAGTCCAGGGTGGCCAAGTCCATCTAGGCACTCAGGGCATAAGACAGGAGCCAACCCTGAACAGGACTCCAGTGGCTCCATCCAATCTAGGAGGTGCGCTCGCTTGCGCGCTCTCTCTCTCTCACACACACACACACACACACTCAGACTGGGACAATTTAGACACACCAGTGAACCTAACACGATTAGGTATGAGGGAGGAAACTGGAGTAACTGGAGAAAACCAATATAGACATGGAGATAACATGCAAAATCCACATAGACAGTGATCTTGGCAACGAATAATGTATTTTTTCTCAACAGTATAACAAAACTATGTTAAACAAAATGACATTGAAGACCTGCTTTATACACCCCACCCATTATTTGATTAGGTCCCCATGATCATAAATGAGTACTATGCACCTACCAGCTTTAATCGTCCTAAGACTGGCTATCAAACATCCAGGCACAGAGCTCCTATGCTTTAGAACACAAGAGATTTTTCAACTTAATCAACCTACAGCAATCCCTGAAAACTTGGTTAAAACCATTTGCCATATATATGTAAACCACTAGAGCTCAGCTTGCTGATCCTCTGCCCTTCTTCCCCAGGCTCCTATGTGGTCCTGCCTGACAATTTTCTCTTACATGAAGCTGTAATTAACAAAATGTGCTATTTTTCTCTAAGTCTCAGTAATTTGTTCCCTGCCATCAAAAACATCTTTATAGCTGATAAAAGTGTTCTTGGGCCTTAGAGTCCTAGTGACTAATTGTAATTAATAGGAAAAATTCACTCTTGTTTGTGAAATCAATTTATTCAATTCTCATGATTATGCACAGATGCCCTGTGTGTAAAAAGAATGGATAATTTATTCATGTTTTATTATAAATGTATTTCAGCAAATATCCATTGTTATTAAACATCATTTTGATAAACATTGATATTTCCTATTTATGCTCTTCACCCATCTACTGCAGTGAAAAGTTTAGAAAATACAGCAATTACAACTTACAACTTTTTGGCCTGTCAAGTTCCTTTACCTCTTTCATGCTATAAGGCATTGAAAGGTGTTCAACTTCATTAGTCATAAGGCAAGTGAAATTTAAACCTTAATATCCACCATCTACATGCCAAAAGGGCTAAAATTTAAAGGTCATAAGAATCCCCAAATTTTCTTGGAATGCTATGGATCAACCACAATTTTCATATGACCTCCACAGTAATAAACACTAGTACAATATCTTTAGAAAACTGTATGAAAATCTCCATTAAAACTGAAAATATCAACTATGATGTAATAATTCTATTCATGGTTTCATCACTAACAGAACTAAATACCTGTTTTCCTAAAGACAGCTATTGAAGTACTTACAGCCTGAACTCAAAATAACTTAAATATATGTCAACAGTAGAATGAATAAATCATATTCTATAGTCTCACAATGGGACACCTGAAAGTAATGAGAATGGACTATCTACAACTTCATAAAACAAAAAGGAAGAATTTTACATACATAATATTGAGATAAAGAGACCAGGCACAAAATAGTGCCCACTGTATACTTTTGTCTATATAAAACATAAATAACTACTATTTGTTATGTGTTATTTGTTATGGGATTATGCTGTTAGAAGCCAGGTGGCAATCATGTTTGGGCAAGTCAGAAATAATTGGAAAAGGCATGATGATAGGGGAAAAGATAGTTCTGGGGTGGAAGTAATGTTCCTTCTATTTAATTTTTATTGGGGTTCTATTATCCAGTTGTGTTCACTTTGTGATAAATCTGTAACTATAAAGAGTTTGGTTGATGCACTTTTACATATCTATATGTTGTTCCATAATAAGGGATTTCTAAAAATAATTTTAAAACAACAAAAAATAGTAAGGGATTTCTAAAATAAGGTATTTCTTAGTAAGTAGTAAGACTTTCATAGTAAGGGATTTCTAAAAATAATTTTAAAACAAAAAATAATTTTAAAACCTGTATAGTACTTAAAACTTCCAGCTTCTGAAACAAATTTGAATTCATAGTTAAAATGATTTAAAGAAAACTTAAAACTTTTGAAATAAAATACTTTCATTAGCTTCATTTCTTACAGCTTACTAGCAAGTACAGTTTTAGTTAAAAATAATTTTTAGTTAAACCTGTGCACATTTTTGCAATTCCATCAATGAATTCACAAAAAATATTTGCCACCTATCATGATTTTGTACAAGTAAGAAATCTAGGTGATTTTTACAACCAAAAAGCCCACATATTACTATTTTAACTATTTTGTGACTCTATGGAAAATTAATACTCTAATGCATCAATTAAAACATGTAATTGAATGTCTCAATTTTTAAAAATGCATTTTGGGTTATTGTGCTATTCTTTTATACCCTATATCTTAGACAACATCTTTAGATCCACTCATGCCATTCTCCCATTGCTACCTCACTGTTCTGACCAAGCACTAGATTGAGGTTAAATATATTATTCATTTTCCATGTAATACATTTAATGAAATCCAGTGTCAATGAAAGGATAAACTGTGACACAGTGATATAATATAGACTCTTATTTCTCTATACCCTATTGTTCCTCTCCACCCGCACTTATACACACATGCAGTTTGCATCCATAACCAGAAACCATGAATCATATGGCTTCCAGCTCCAGGCCCAGAGAGATACCATGCTGTTCCTGCAGGAGTCAAACACCATGTTAAACTCTTTTTGCCCTTCTGTCAAGAAAAACTTGCCAGCTCTTTCTTCCTTTTGTACAGGATCATTTCTACATTCTGACAGAGCAGCTAAAATTAATCTGTCCTATAATCATATGAATAAAAGTACAGTTACCCTGACTTCCCTTCCAGGGAACTGTATCTCCTACAACATTCCTCTTGAGACTAGGCTTCAACTTTGAAACAAGCCGCTGTTGATGGGCTCATTAGACTTCCTGGAACATTTGCAAGAATGCCCTTCTAAGAAGTTTTTGTGCAAATATATAGTCTATAGCAGATCTTGTGCAAGCTAGTTTCATATAATATTCCATTATGCCTTTTATGAACGACAAGTAAAATAAAGCTAAAAAATAGGCAATGCTAAAATATTTGCTTTAAAAAAAACCAAGTTTTAATAATTATTCAAGACTAAATTTCACTAGATAAACATTAGCCACCTTGACTTTCCTATAGCACAAATATTTATCTATATCCTTATATTCTTCTAATTTTATGGAGTCTAGCCTTTGAGAAGCTATATTTAAAGATTTATTTCACCAGATCTTATTTTTCAAATTTTATTTTTCTAATATAGGCTAGAAATGCCAAGCTTATTGAAATGTCTGACATTTGAAATGTATGACTCAGTTTTAAATAATTGATCAGAGAGATCTAATATCTAAAAGACTGTCTGACAAAACATCTATTCACAATATTTGAGATTGCAAAATACCATAATTTTTCTTAGTTAAAAACATGATAAAAACTTTTTAAAAAGTGTCTACTGTGACATGTTCCTATATAAAAGCAAAACTGTCAATTTAAAAGGTAAAAAAGCCCTCTGTTCTTGTATGACATTTTTTCAGTACTGAATTGAATGCTATACACATAAAACCCAGCATCTTTGAAATTCTCACCTACTTTATCAAGTTAAGAAGATTTTATTGGAATTTTCAGTTTGGATATAATCAAAGGGAGAAAAATGATATAGACATTATGACTCACCAGTTGTTTTACTGCATGAATGCCTTAAAGGTCCTGACATTTATTTCCTTAGAAAGTTATTCATTTTTTCATTATATATTTATAATTCCAAAGAAGAACATAAAGCATATACTCTCCAAAACATTTTGTGTTAGTGAAAATAGTGCAGGCAGTCTACTGGTGGGATAATGCAGGCAGGAAGTATGTCAAGGGCACCCGGGACTATGGTGGTGATCCCGAGTCAATTTGAGACAAGAACTGTGTCTGCAAACTGAGAGAGCTTCCAGGAATCAGTCAGTCAGAAACAAAGATGTGAAGAAAGCCAGATGCCATCTAACTAATGAAGCCACAAATGAGAGAATTGCAAAAAGTGCTATTGAGTGAAAATAGAAACATCATAAAATACATGAAATATTAGCATTCTAAGTAATGATGGCAAAAATACCCAGAGCATTACTGTGTATAAGATTATCTGCTATATGGGGCCTCCCTGGTGGCACAGTGTGTTAAGCAACACACTATGAAGCAAACCACAGCCACTACAGCATGAGTTTGATCCCTGCTGTGGTCCAGACAGGGGACCCACATGGGAGGTCCCTGTGAGGCAGACCTCTCCTGCCTTGCCCACTGCTCCCCTCAGCAGTGTACTTCCACTGATCTGCCTGTTCTGCTCCCTGCTCTGTCTGTGGTGAATCCTCTCACCGCCCCCCACCCCACCTCTGGCCTATACCCCAGTGCTTGTATGCATAAATAAATAAATCTTTTTAAAAAAAGATTATCTGCTATATGTTCTCATGTTTGCCTTTTCTTTCCCTCTAGGTCTCTATCTCATCTATTAAGTAACCTATAATTAAAAACCCTCTAATAAGCTATATAGCACATAATAGTGTTTCTTACTTCCTGTCTTCCAGAGAAAGAATAAGATTGTTAAGGGGCAAGGGGATGTTCAAAGGACACTTTAGGTTTAGGGAACTCATCACTATATATATTACTGTTATTACTACTCAATATTTGTAAGGAGAAAGTATTTGTGTGTTAATTGTATAATGCCTAAAAAATTTAGAATATTTAAAAAATAATAACCAGTAAAACAGTGAAAAGAAACAGGCTCTACTTAGGGGTAAGCGGAAAGGTAGAATAATGAGAATACTGAGTTTTTACCTCCAGATCTCAGGACACAGCTCTGGTTATATTACATTCTTTACACATCACTCATTCAAAAAGTATTAACGTACATCACATGTACCATAGACATATAGCTGTTGGGTCTTTGTTGACTATTGAGGAAGACAAGTAATTATATCATGATGTGAACTTTTTGGTGATCTCACACAGGACACCTGCATACAATAAAAACACTTTATATTTGCCCTATAATGACAGGAAAGTACATGGGGAATAATCCTGGAGAAAGGACTTACTTGGTAAAGTGAGCAGATTCCGAGACTAAGCTACATCAACTTGGAGGCTAGAAATATTGACATGTTGCCTTGAAGTTGAAGTTGGCTAAGATGGACATTGATCTCTACTCAACATCAATGCCATTTCTGTAATTATCAAAAGAAACCACAAGACTCAGGAATGTGATCAGACTCCACATAGTCTGTGTGTGTCCAGGGGAATTTTAACCAGTTTTCAGTGGCCAGGTGAAAAACAGATGAGCAATTGCAATGTATACAGGAGACAAATACTTCTTATAATAAATCTGCTCATATTGATATGTTTGAGATCATGTGTATATGAAATGACCAGTGTCTACATTTTCATAAATTTACATCTCATATATTGAGTGATTTTTGTTAAGTGTGTTTCTTAATTTCTCAGCTGACTCACATACAAAGTTTTTATTCAAAAGGTAAAGTTAATTTTGATTCCCAGACTATTCTGATCAAAGCAAAGCAAACATAGTAGTAACCTCTCTTATTCTCATTCAATCTCGGTCTGAAAATATTATGTATAATAAGATATATTGAGAGAGACAATCACACAACTTTTATTATAGCATGGTGTTAGAATTGCCCTATTTTTAATTTATTATTGTTTCTAACCTCTTATTCTGCTTAATATGTAAGTGAAATTTTATCACAAATATATAGGAATAGGAAAAAACAGAGTCTATATATGATTTGGCTCTATCCACAGTTTCTGGCATCCACTGGGATCTTGGATATTATCACCCTGTAGATAATGGAGGACTACAATATTTGTAATTTAATTTGGAATAGTAGCTGAGAATGAGAATTAGCATGCAGTGGGTTTAAGGATGTTCCCATTAAATTTAAATATATAAAACTTAGCTTATGGCTCTTTTCCAGTTTGATATTTCATTAGAACCTGCCAAAGTTTGAAATGGTTTCCCTCTTTTGACCCTCCATAACTTTATTATTTAAATGTGGATCAAATGATAATTTTATATAAACAAGAGGTAGAAACTGGTCAAATAATTTCCTTATCCAATTGTCTTGGTCATATTTAATGTCAGGATATTATCTGAACTGTTTTTTTAAGTTTTTCTAACAATGAGATTCTTCAATGTTAAAATGACTGTCAAATAAAATTAAATATTAAATCAGGTAAGGAAAGAGTTTATCAAAATGCCTATTGTAATAGAAAGAATGTCCCAATCATACATCTGTTAGTGTCTCAAAATAAAAAAGACTGGCAAGACAGAAAAATAGGTTTTCTCAATTTTAAATTCTTTCAAACAGTACAGTAGTTCAAACAGGATATTGACATTAATTAAGCAAGATACAGGACATTTCCATATCAGCTGCTCATTTATCACCACACCTACTTCTCTCCTACCTTAACCATCTACTTAAACTTTTATAAATCTATAATTTTGTAATCTCAAGAATAGTTATACAGCAGAATCCTATAGTGTATAGCTATTTAATATAGTTTTTATTTTATTCACACACAGGAAGTCATGGTATAGGTATCCACAGATTGTTTTTGTGTATGACTGTGTTATGTGAATGTGACACTCTTCTAGCATTCATCAGTTGAAAAGTAGCTGATTTGTTTTTGAGTTATCCTGAAAAAAAAGCTCCTCCAAACTTTGTGTAGTTTTTTGTGCATGAACATAATTCTTTATTTCTCTGGAATATTCAGAAGTATATTACTGGATTTTATGGTGGTTATATATTTTGTTTAATAAGGAGCTGAAAAAATAGTTTCCCTCAAAGGATAAACCATTTCAATTTAGAATGTTCTCTCCTTCCTCTTTATTATCCATTTCCAATTTATTTTATCCTATTTTGCCTTTCTATATAAATTATAAATATGTGTATATTTATATATTTTATATATATATTTAAATATATGCATAATAATAAAATATATATTTAAATATATAGCACATACATACATTTTGCTAGAATTTTGGCATTACTTAAATCTTTATAGCAATAGAAATTACCTTGAATATGCTAAATTTCCTAATCAATGAATAGCGCTTGTATCTTGATTTATTGATATTATATTTTTTCCCACACCACTGCACAGTTTTTAGTCATATAAAATTCTTTATATGTTTAGGAGAAATTCATTCTTTTACCATTGAGTGTAGTGTTAGCTATAGGTTCTTTGTAGATGTTCTTTATCAGGAGAAGAACTTCCACTTCTACATTTAGCTCATTGATAGTTTTTGTCATGAATAGTTGTTGAGGTTGGCAAATGTTTCTCTGCATAAATTAATATGAGTATTTGATTATTCTTCTTTAACTTTGTCAAAAAATCGAATTACATTCATTTTTGAGCCATGCTTGCACTATTAAAATACATTCTATTGGTCATGTTATAAAATTCTTTTTAACACTGTTGAATTCTATTTGTTCATTTTGTTATGAAGCTTTACATAGTTTCTTGAGGAATAATGCTATCTTTTTATCTTTTTTTGTACTTTGCTTTTCCTGTAAATGTAACAATGGCTTCATAAAATTAGTTGTTTTAATATTACGAAGTTAATTTCCTGAATAGTTGTGAAGATATTCAATATATTTATTCCTTAGCTTGTGAAATATAGTGATGAGTTTTTTGGCAAAATGTCCAACTTGTCAAATACATAGTATGAATTTTTCATAATATTCCCTATGCAATGTTTTTAGGATTATAGGATCCATAATATTTTTTTTATTTCACTATTTTTTTCAGAGCTCCAACTATGTCATATAGATTTTTATATGATATATCTGTTTCTATGCATTTACATTCATACTGCCAATTTTGTAATATTAGTAGTGAATTTCTTACAGATTGCATATAGTGGGTTTGTTTTCCAAGTCATTTATTTTTGGCTTGCTCACTATGCTTTAGTTTCTCTATTTTCTTTAGTCTCATTCTTCTATACTTTATTTAAATATACACTTTGAATTCATTTTTCCTTATCTCTGTGTTTTTACATACATCTCTTATGTACCATGTTCAGTGGTTACTCTGGTTATTACACATCATTTATCACAGTCTATAGTCATAATTTATTTACTTGATTAACTTTTAATTGGGGAAATATTGGGTACCCCATCAGGTATTACCACCATAATGCTCCCACTACCCACTCATTCACATTCCACCATCATAGACTACTGTGCTTCCTTTCCTCATTGCGCTTTCCCCTCTGGCCGTTGGTGTGTCAGTTCTGTAGTCAGCTATCAATAGTTAGTGTTCCAGCTTGCCTTTATCTGACTATTAATTTAGTTATCATCTTACTAGCTGAACATAACACAAAAAACTTACTTTCCTTTATATCTTTCACATTCTTCTATTTGGAATAAATTGTCTTCAATATTTCTTCTATTCTATCGAGAATTAAATCAGTGTTACAATTTGTTTTCAAGGATCATACTCATAACACTCAAGATGACAAGGATCGTGTTTTATTTATCCACAATTTTGTTCAACTTGTCTTTTTTTCCTTAATATTCCAAATTTCTTTCTTTTATAGATCTTTTTTGTTTGTAATTTTTCCTTTAGCCTTTCATTTGGATAGGTCAACTAGTTTTCCTGTAAGTTTTCCTTCATTGTGATACAATATTTTGATTTGCTCTTATTGCTAAGGAAAATTTTCTCAAATACAGAATTCTGTATGGGCAATTCCTCTCTTTCAGCATTTGAAACATTTTGTATCATTTCATTCTGACATCCATGATTGCAGATGAGAAATTCACCGTATTTTGAATTGTAAGATATCAGTTTTTCCTGACTGCCTTTTAGCTTTTGCCTTCATCTTTATTTTTTTAGAACTTCAATAATATTTTGTCTTGACATGGGTTTTTTGGATTTAGTCTGGAATTTGCTCAGCTTCTTAAACTCATATTTCTTTTTCCTTTTCACTAATTTGGGAAGTTTTCAGTCCTTATTTAAACACATTTTCAACCCTACGCTCTTTGTCCTCTACTTTTGAGACTTTCATAATATGGGTACTAGTCACATTATTATAGTTTATCTGTTCTCTGAATCTGCTCTTCTTTATAATTATGTTTCTTAAGAAAACTTTAGTTTACAACACCGTACATGTTTTAGGGGTAAAAATCACATAATACATGGCTTCCTTTCCCATTTTCTTCTACTGCCCCATCTAGACTCCACTTCTGGTAGCCTCAGATCTTCAGTCAGATTTCAAGGTTTGTTTGGGCTTGATATTATATAATTATTTTGTTTTTGTTTCCCTCCCCATTGTAGTTGAGTCCCCAAAGACATCACTGAAGCCACTGTCAGAGTGCTTCCTGTATGCTTTCTTCAATGTGTTTTATGATTTCAGGTCTTACAAAAAATCCCAAATAACCAAAGCTCATTTATTTTTTTATCTACTTCCCCTGTGTTGTTCAGATTATTTCTATTCTTATTTCTCAGAATTTGCCTTTTATTTCTCTGTCTTCTCCATTCTGTTGTTGAGTCCAATCAATTGGTTTTATATTTTTAACTTGTAGTTTCTTCTTTCATTATATCTTCTATTTCTTTGTTTAGGCTTAGTGTTTTAAGCTTAGTTTAAGCATTTAGTAACTGTTGATTACAATTGTGGGATATTTAGGATCTTTGTCTGCCATCGGCCTGTTGGTTTTTTGCTTTTTTTTTTTCACTCAGTTTGATATTTTTATTTTGTCAGTATGAAGAAAGACTTCCTGTGAAACATGGACACAGTTCAGGTCATTCTATAGAATGGTGAATCCTACTTAAACATTCTATTTTAACTTTTTTTCCTAACACTGTCCTCCTAGGAAAGAAGTCCAGATTCTTCTACTCAGGGAGGATGCTTCTTGCTACTGGGGGAATTGTGGTAGTCCTGGTTCGTTATGTCATCTCCCCTGGCACTGCAGTGGAGGTGACCTCACTATTGCCAAGTGATGAGGACAGTCCTGACTCCTTTCCATTTCCTCTGACAACATTACAGTGAGGAATGGTGGAGAAAGTGTCTCGTTACAATCAGGTGCAGGTAGATACTGCACTCCCCATACTGTTGCCATTAAAGTGTTTCGAAAGGTCCTCATAAGGAGTCAGCACCTCTCTAACATACCATCATAGGAGTACCAAGGCACCTGGGAATAGCCTCACAAAGTATGCAAAACCTTTGCATTTAGAGGTAGAAATGAAGCAACAACATTTTCTATGGCATTTGCCTAGAATAGAGGAGTTATTATTTAAATTTTTTCTGTCTTATAGACTGCCCTTTCCTGATCCTTTGGCTAGACAGGAGAAATAGTTTAAAAGGTCTTTTGCACATACTTTTCATTTGCTGGGTTCTTCATCTGTACATATATTTGAAGCAAAAAGAAACCATAGAAAATCATCACAAGGTCATTTTTTGGATTCTAAAGTCCCTAGGCAGTTGTCCCTAGTTCCTTTTTCCATTTTTCAGAATTCTGTGATATTTGTTTTATATTAAAGTACAGGGTTCTTCATTATATTTAGTAAGAAATGAGAAATATGCCTACTTTGTCTTTCCAGAATAAAATGTTTCTCAAGTTTGTAAGTTTAATTTACAATTTTGTTGCTATGTTTTATTCTAATATATTTTCAAAATCACTTTATAGCTTTGCAAATTAATTTTCTTAATTCTCATAAACTACATTCATATGTAGTATATATACATTTTCCCCTTTTTATTAAATTTGAATCAATATGTTTGCCATTACTTAAACTATTCTAATCTTGAGTTACTTTAATTTTTCAAATTAGTTTATATTTCAAATTAAAACCTACCAATAAATTCAGTTACTCAATTGTATACATTAACTGGAATTATATTATTCCTATATAAGACTATGTTGGGGCCTCCCTGGTGGCGTAGGGGGTTGAGTGACACACTGTGAAGCATCTGTGGCACAGCAGTGCGAGTTCGATCCCCAGCTGGGGAGGGAACCCACATGGTGCAGCAGACCTCTCCTGCCTTGCCTGCTGTTCCCCTCAGCAGTGAATTTCAGTTGATCTGCTTGTTCTGCTCCTACTCTGTCTCTGGTGGATCCTCTTACCCAACCCACACTTCTGGCCTGTACCCCAGCTCTTGTATGTAAAAATAAATTTAAAAAAAAAAAGACTATGTTGCATGGTATGCTTAAATATCATAAATATATAAATATTTTAGCTCACAGTCATACCAATACTTTTTTCTAAACTTAACAAAAGATTTGTAGTAAAGTGGGCTTAATATATTTTCTTATCTGTAAACGTATGTCTGAATCTTTCCAGGGAGAAAAAAGTGCTCACCAAGAAGCAATTTTATTATGCCAATTATATTAGAATAATAAAATCAGCAGTTAAATATACACACTGTCTGAATATTTAGACAAGGACATAAGACTCAAAGTTGTAGTCAGACAGGGCATAAGACTCAAACTGTAGTTATCAGAGTGACATCTCACTTCAAAGACTGACATTGAGACATTAAGAAGTGATTGGTCTCTATTGAATTCAAGATCTATCACTGCTGAATTTTAATTGATTTAGGTCTAGTACACCACACAAAGTCCATTTTACTTCATATTATGTTTGGCTTTCAATTTTCTGATTTTTGTTACTTTTATATTTTACTTCCTACCCATTTAGTGCTAATTGCATGTTTTTATAATGTCATTAACCACTATATACACTCATCCTTAATTTTCTTATTTCTTAACTGTATTAACTTTCAGTTAGTTGACCGAATCATAATATCCTTTATATTTTTCTTATCTGCACTTTTGCATAGTTATACAAAATATGACATGACGGGACTAAGCAGTATACTGACCCATGGCTCCAGCTACTAGTTGGCCAACTATTTCAAAGAGACTATTTAACTAGTACTATGAATATACTTTCTAAATAGCTAAGTGTTTATGCTAACTTGAGCCCCAGAATGATGATGTCTCTCCCTCTAAATTAGATTATCTTTGTTCAAATTGAGTTGACTGGAACCCATTTAGGAATTATGGTAAATATAGATTGGCATAGCTTCCTGGTTCATAGTAATTCCCTAGCAGCCAGGTCTTGCTGTTCTCCCTTTCTAGGAGGAAATGTTTCACTCATACATTAGTCATTCACACATTAATCACTGGTTCTGGTAGGAGCTTGTTATAATGACACTTTGAATTACCCTCACCCTAGAAGTGAACACCTGCCAAAGTTTGGACAAGCATAGTGTCTTGACCAAAACACTGGGCCACAAAAATTAGACTAAACTAGATGTAAGTATATATGTTAAGCCAATTACAACCAAACCCTTGATTTTTTTTTTAAATGATTATGAAGCTGCAAAAAGATCAACCTAGAGGTTCCACTGACAATCATACACTGAAAAGTTGTGGTAGAAGGGCTTGAGATAACAGAGAAAAAGGAAAGCCCTGAAGACAGGAGTGCTCTGTTTCTAACCATTTCTGTTTATACATCTGAAATTCCTGCTTATATAAGTCAACATATCCTTCCATTTACCTAAGAGTTTTCAGGGTTGTTGTGTTTTGTTTTTGTTCTTGTCACAGGCAACAAGAACAGATCTAATTATCATAAGCAGGGTTCACTGTCTTTCTCCTTTGACAGTTATCCTTATCTCCCTTTCTACTACCCTCACATCTATTTGATTTATAAATACATGAGATTTACCTCAGATACTATATGTAGTTTTCAAAAATTCATAATGAAAAATGGTTTAATACTCTAACGAAAAGCAATAACATGGTCTGATATCCTATTTGTAACTTGAGAACAGTTGATCTACTTGTGGAATTACCCTACTAGAAGGTTGTAGTTATTTTCTTGGTTTGTGAATTCCCAGTCAATGTATAATGATGTAGATTAATATGATTTTATTTTCCTAAAGGATATCATTTATGCTATTCATTTATTCTAAAAGTCAGAGAAAAGTAAGTATAATTTGTCGTTGTGACTTTCTAGAATTTGCTTAGCATGCCAATTTTTTTACATTAGCTTTTTCTCTTCAGTTCCATTTATAGTATTCCAAAATTGCTGAGAAATTATCCCCTCAAAGAAAATAAGTTCATATTCTTAATAGCTGTACTCAGATAAGGATACTAGTCTATGCCTTATAGAATTATTCTAAAGATAAAATGAGTTGTCTTGTTTCTCCAATTACCTTAAAGATCTCCTTGAAAATAAGAATCCTATCTTCACTTCTTTCTCCCTTACACTTGCCAGAAGAGTATTTGCCTCTCCTAACAGGCTTGCACTTAAAAATATAGTAGAGGTAGCTACCCTTTCTGAGCATTTCAGTCCTAAAGCTCCAGATAAAGTAAGGAGTATATGGAACAGTGGAGGAATTCAAACGTTTCCTCAATAGTCCCGAGAAGGGTTTCAAACTCCACTTAACATTAACTCACTCTGAAATGGGGAATGAGATTTCCTTATCTTATTTCAAGTGGTAAATTTAATCTTCAAATGTTTTAAGTCATTCCTCCCCTTCATATATCCAAAACTGCTTTGCTGATGAAACTTTAAAAGATATTTTGATCAATTTTTCTTATTTATATTAAAATAAACTATGCTAGTCTTAGGTAGTGAGCTAAAAGGTGAGAATCAAAGAAGAATGTTTTGATCTGAATTATACTGATCTTCATTTTTCCACTAACAAATTTTATAAAATATTAGATTTGAGAATAATATGCAAATGCTATCTAATCACTGACAAAACTAGTGAAAACACTCCTGATAACTATTCAGGAGTCTCTGTCACAAAAGGAACACATGGCCATCTAAAAACAGGCAAGTTTTAATATAAGGTAATGTTTTTTAATGAGATCTAAAGAATAATTTCAAAATAAATATGTATTCTTGGAATTTAAGATAAATGTGTAAAGAATGTAAGAAATCAGGAGTTAAAATAGATTTCCAGAAATTCTGTAAGTACTTATATATTTATTTATATACTTCACTTATATACTTACATTATTTATGTACATACATTCATACTTATGTACTTAGTTAAGTGCATGCAATGTACTTAACTAAGTACATAATAAGCATAATTTTTCTTTACTCTGGGAATTACATTGAGACTTGGAACAAACTAGATATTAAACCTTTTCTAAACACAAATTATCTTTATTAATTCTAAAAGATACATAATACTGTCAACATTAATATGTTAGCAGTTTGAACAGCATGACATGAAAGGCTCACAAAATCAATCAAAGCAGTGATTAAAATTTTTATTATTCATGATATAAACTCCTACATATTAAAGTTGCTTTAACCAGTGATTCTCTTTCAAAATGTAAATGTTTTTTTATAAGAAGCTCTTTACATATGAGTGTGAATAAGTCATAAGTGGACTCCATTTAGCTACTAGAGCATCTGTTGTTTGGGGTGAAGGAAAATAATGAAAAAAAGCAGAAACAAACAAATGGAGAATTAAGAAAAACTTTGCACAAACTTGAAGAACAGATATAATTTTGAAATTTTTACTGATTTAATCACTTATTTTTTCTAGATCTAAAAAGCAATCAATTAATGGTGACAGATGATACAGAATTTACTGATACTGAGTTATATATTCTACATCTGGTAGGTTATCTCTGTTATTAAACAGTAACATTTCTCATGAGTGATTCCTCAATCTGAATTTCAATTCCCTTTATTTTAATGACCTACAAGTAGTTAAGTTCAATAGCCAATTATCAGTCCTTACTTAGTAGATTAGCAACATTTGACGTAGTTTTGCATTTTGCCCTTTAAACACTTTACTCTGCTTAATACTGGGATAAACATACTCTGATACTCATTAGTGACTCTTTCTTTTCATTAGACTTTACTACTTCTTTTAATCCTCTATCTTATAACTATTAAAGTGCCATAGTTAAGCCTTTATTTTTCCTCCTTAATTATTTTTATTTCAAAGCCCCTATAGTTTTAAATTTGAGTTATATGATGATGACTTCCAAGTATATATCTAAATAACTTAAAAGCCTTCCTCCTAAATTTTAGATTGTTATATCTAAATACCAAGTCAACACAGTTACTAAAATATCTAACCCAGAATCCAACTTAATACATTCAAAAATGAATGTGTAATTTCAGTTCTATCCTTATAAGCTGATTTTCTCACAGTTTCTCCACTAAGTTAATTGAAACTTCTTTTATTTAGTTGCTCAATCAAGCAACACAAAGGCCTGGAGTCCATTAAAGATCCTTTCATGAGTAAATCGCATATTGGAAACTTTATTTACATTCTAAGCACACTTTGGATATGATTATCTCTCAAGTATTTTAAGACCAAATTTACCTCCTTAAAACATAAAAGGAACCCCCCAGAATGAGTTAATGTTTAAATGTAAACATAGAATATTGTTTCTGCTGTACCATCACAGCTTCTGCTTAGACCTTTAAGGATGAGACATTTAGAGCATCCTTTAAGAAAAGTTTAATTTTTCTACACATTGTACAAAGATCCAAACAATTAGCGCCTATTTAAACCACATGAGTATTATTTTTTACTATTATTATTATTTTTTAGTATTATTTTTTACTTTCAGGACAATAAAAAAATCTAGTAAAATCGGGTCCCCCTAGTGGTGCAAGGGGTTAAGGGGCATCACTTTGAAGCAATTTGCAGTCACTGTTGCAGAGCTGGATCCCTGGCCATCCAGGGAGCTGGCCCACATGGCGCAGCAGAAGCTCTCCAGTCCCACCGGCTGCTCCCCTTGGCAGTGTATGTCAGTAGATCTGATTGTTCTGTTCCCCACTCTGTCTCTAGTTAATCTTCTCACCCACCCGGCAGTGCTGCCCAGTTCTTGTATGCATAATAAATATTTTTTAAAAACTAGCAAAATTTACCATAGCTTAGCTAGAGTCAACATAAAATACTTACAAAATTATCTCCTGAAACACTTCCTAGTCTTCTTAAGATTTCTTTAAAAATGTGTGTTTATTAACCAAAACTAATGATACATTATGAAGAAAGAAATTCTTTAAATGCAGATCTAAACTTGCATTGCTATAAATTCAGTAATCTTTGAATTTATGTTCCCTAAGGAAATGCTATAAAGGAAACAAAAAGGGGAACGTTCTATTAAAGACTGAGAAGGTATTCAGTTATTCAGTTTATTTATAATATAAAATACTTTACGTGATCAAATTCAATGATTATTTAACCTCCTGGAACATTCTTTAAAAAAAAAAAAACTGTAGAAATAATTACAAATAAAGCCAGATGATGGTATTCAGACTTTAAACCTTTTATTTATTTTTTTTTCCAGGATAATTTCATAGATCTTCCACAGAAGGGAAATAGACAACCTTTAATAGTAAAGTTAATTCTAACTTCCTTTGTAATTTTCCAAGTTCCTTCATAATAACACTTCAAGTAAACTATCATTGTATATATTAATAAAATTTAGAAATTCAATTTAGAATATTGTAGTTAAACTTTTTAAAAGTTAGAAACAACAAAACTGTGGCATTAAGTAATTTATCAATTGGATTAGAAACTGGTAAACAAATCAAATAAGGCATTTTAGGAGGGTATTGTTATTCTCATCAACTAAATCAATTTTAAAGTAGTTGTAACTGATTGCATAACTGGAAGAGATAATAGAGCTGAGTTACTAGTAGAGAGAGAGATGTATAAATCACTTTAAGTAATAATTTTAAAGTGCATTAGAAGAAGAAAAAGGGGGGAAATTTTTGCAGTGTAAAAAGGTGCAGACAACTTTTTAGCCTTTGTTGAGGACATAAAGGAAAAAATAAAAGAAAAATGTGCTCCTTTCCCACAAATTCCTAACTACAAATTAGCCTTAATTAACTATAGGTTTTCATTCCTATTACCTATTTAATTACTTTAATTAATTACTTCAATTTAAATTAGTTGGATATTTTCAAACAGCAAATTTGAAGAGCCAAAGAGAGAAATAATGAAATGGAATAGAGTAATGAAGGCATAGTATCCTAGCAACCTGGAAATAAAAAAGAAAGCAAAATGAGTAGATCTTAGGATGTAGAGAAAAAAAATCAAACATTCATCAAATTAGGTATTGAAGAGAGGAGAAAATAATAGAAAATAAGGCGAGGCAATAGTTTACAATTTCCTAATTGTTGTGATCTCTAATCATCAGATTCTGGAATCGCAATGATTTTCTCATATAACGAATAAAGGAAACCTATACTGTTATAACATGCAGAAATTTCTGAACATAATACAAAAATATAACTTACATACAGCCAGAAAGAAAAGAAAGTCTAGATCATTTCACGAACACTGTCACCTCCATGGAGGTGCTATATTGATGCTGGAATTACCTGTTACGCTTCCTTTGGTCTCATGATGTTACAGAGACATCTCCATAAAGAGGGAACCTATCAATTTCCCTGCCTCACTTAATGAGGGACAGAAATGAGTGACCAAGTGAGATTACAGAAGATGGATGGCAGGTGGGTTCATGGGAAGAAGAAAGAGAAGAACACTAGTTCCAGAAGACAGACCTATACCCTGTTACTGCTGGGAAGAAGTAATAGAAGAGAAATAGAGTAGAGATATGTAGAGATACTTGAATGAAGCATGTGAGTGAAAGAAATGTGAAGAGTGTGACAATGGCAGCCATTACCTTGCTTTATACCTTAATTTTGCTCCTCTGGTCTCAGCTTTCTAGAACGTACTTCACAATCTTTTTCTGTTATGGGGAAGAATCAGGAATAGGCTGAAGATGTGGAGGTGAACAAACTCTCCAGAGACAGAGTGCACAACAGAAAAGGTGAATTTATTGAACTACACTGCTAAGAGAAGCAGCAGGCCAAGCAGAAGAGATCTGCTGCACCCAAAGAAGGATTTGGGGCTCCCTGTTATAACCTGTTTCACAGACTTTTCATGACTAGGGAGTCATTTTGGGCTGATTAGTTCTGGGATGTCTGATCTTAGGCATTGACCCAACACACTCAAAATATTACTGATCTTCCTTCCACATTCAGAATCAAAATGACTAGTCTTAAGGCTTGGTTCTCATTGCAACCTTATCAATAACCTTTATTTATTCAAAAAAATTCAAACTTCCAAACTCTTCCTGCTGGGTAAGTGGTGAGGGCTTAGATTTTAACTTTATTAAATGCTATCCCAACAACTTCCTATGGTTCCCCACGAGTGGGTGCCTTAGGATTGTAGCAAGTTCCATGCCTCAGTGGCCCTGTTTTGGGCCCTTCCTGTTTGACTGGGGATTTGCCCACAAGGGGATGGTAATTTTGGAGAATTTATTGGGGCAAATATCCTTTCTTCTTTTGTCTTTCTATGCACATTAACTCTAACAAAAATCAAGATTCTGTTTGTCTTTGTGGACACAGATGGCTGGATTTCTTTAGTGTGCAAATTTGGTAGCCCCAGGTTCCCCTCAGTTGCACACTATAACAATAATAGGCATTATATTTTATTTGAGGCTCAACCTTATCACTTGATTTGTCCGAAAGGTATTAGCAAATGTGTCTCCAAATAGAGACTTAAAATATACTTGAAAAATTGAGAATGACTTTTTATATTATTGCCTTTTCCCACAAAATAAAAAGGGGAGCTATCTCATCTGGCTAACACACATAAAGAGAGATTGAGGGACAGCAGAGTCATACCCAACCTGCCTTGGACCAAACCAAATCAAGCAGACTTTATCAAACAACCTTCCCACTGTCTCTCAACAGAGACCTCAGGAGAACACATTAATTGCTTTTTAAGCCACTAAGCTTTGAAAAGATTGTTATATAACATTACTGAAGCAAAGCTAATCAATATTGACATCAACTAGGATTGTTTCTGTAACAAAAACCTAAAATATGGGGCACTGGATTTGGGATCAGGTATCAATCAACCAGTAAACCATCATTGGGGCTGTAAAAGGGGTGAAAATTAGAATGAGAAGTTAGAAATGTGACAACCAATGTTATGTAGTAGAAAAACTTTTCATAAATATAGAGACTCCCTGGTCTTTAACTCCCTGCAAGGGGTTAAAACACCACACTATTTAGCATCTAGGGGATAGGGGGACACAGATGGCGCAGCAGACCTCTCCTGCCTTGCCCCCTGTTCCCCTCAGCAGTGTATTTCAGTCACTCTGACTGTTCTGTTCCCCACTCTGTCTCTGGTGAATTCTCTCACCCCCCCCCACACACACCTCTGACCAGTACTCCAGTTCTTAAATGCATAAATAAATGAAACTTTAAAAAACATAGAAAAACTTTTCATAAAGATATTGTGTTATATCATGTGAAAGGAAGAGTTGTTATATAATTAACTTGTAGATTTGGGGAAAAGGACCTCAGACAAATGCCAAAACTAAAAACTGTTTAGTTTTTCTTTACTTTGCTTTGTTACTAATATTTAATAAAAAAATTATAAGAATGAAATGTGATATGAAAACTAAACAGTTCATGAGTAAAATTTGTTGGGCAAATGTAAAGACTATTAATTTCAGAGGACTTTTTTACCAAATTGAAGATGTGACCTTTACACTATGTCCCCAAGGAAAAGGCCAAATTCAGAGCTTTGTCATTAAAACTAGGTTTCAAGATAGGGTGGGGCTGTAGTACCCTTTGCTCTTTAAGAACTCTTATACTTGTCTTGATACTTTGCTAGGTGGGGTGGTTCAAAACTACTCATGAAATTCCTGTATCATTAGTGCACTTACCTTTAAGAGGCTGCTTTGGTTGACACTATCTTTCACAAAAGACATGGGAGTTTATTAGACTGGTGGCTTAAAACAACAAAAAGTTATTCTTTCACAGCTCTGAATGATGGAAATACAAAATCAAGATGTTGGCAGAGTCCTGATCCCTCTGAAAGCTCTAGGGAATCATCCTTCCTTGTCTCTCCCTAGTTTGTTTTGTCTCCTGACAGTCCTTGGCATTCCTTGACTGGTAGTAGCACACTCCAAGACACAGAGTTTATGAATAGCTAGGTATGCACTAACACTTGGTCATTTCTGGATCATTAAGCCCATTATTGAGCAGGGACACAGGAGAGTTGGGCAGTAGTCAGAGAATGGAGGACTTCAAATGCCAAATTAGCAACCAGAACATTCTCTTTTAAACAGTGGAGAGGTATATGTAGTAGTGTTAAGTTTAAGAGTATGACACAATATGAACTATTTGGCAAATACAATATACTTACAACATGATGACAACATCTATATATCCCCGTTTGGCTTATTACCTTTCATCACTATTTAAAATTACATGTTCCTTGGACTGGTACACTATAATCTTTGTTCTCCTCTTGATTAATAAATAGATAAAATGGTATAGCTTCACAGTTCTGGCCAAAAGGTACTTACTTTAATCTATCCTACATAGCCAGAGAATTGTATGCACACTAATTGCTTTATGCTTTTTGTTTTATTATTTTTTGTAAGTATTCAAGGTTAAACTTGCACATCAATGAATTTGCATTACTAACCTAAAGAAAAGCCTTTTGATTGTGCCTTTTATATTCAAAGAATAAATTCACTGAGCTACTGAAGAGTCAAATCACCTAGTATTTTGCAACAAAATCTACATTACAAATAGAACTGAAATAATCACAAATATATTGCTACACATTGCAATGTGACAATGTCACTTTTTTATTCATGTGAAAACAGATGAGTCACACCCTAAAATAGAATTGTTAAAATATTCTTTTTCTGAATTTCCATCAGACTTAATGCAGGTGCAATTGGTCTCTTGTGTTCTCAGAAAAAAGAAGCAAGTGGCCAATTAAACTGGGAATGAGCCCATTGAATGGTCAATTTTTGGCAGATATTAAGTTGCAGATGTAAAAAATTGGCTCTAACCTACTCAAAAAACTGTGACATGCATAGAAAAGTAAACAGGAGAGGACACCTTGATACCAGTGTGGTATCTTATAACTACCAAGAGAGAAATTCAAATCTGCAAACACCTTGCTCACAGAATTTGTAGAAAATCATGACTTTCATACCAGTTTTATTTTCTTTAACATTATTTTTTTAAAAAGATTTATTGATTTATACATACAAGATCTGGGATACAGGCCAGAAACACACTGCTGAGGGGAGCAGTGGGTGAGGCAGGAGAGGTCTGCTACGCGTTGTGGGTCCCCTCCCTAGCTGGTGGCAGGGATGGAACTCGTGCTGCCGTGGCTGTGGTTTGCTTCACAGTGCGTTGCTTAACCCCCTGTGCCACCAGGGAAGCCCTTATTTAACATTATTAAGTGTGACCACCTCCTCTGGATATGTATATGCTTTCCTAACAAAATTACAAGAGTGAAAGGGAACTAGGTTATAAACTAATGCTTGGTCTACCCGGCAGCAAAGACTCTGTCAATGTTGTTTTAGAATTGTGGTATATTGGAGCCATAAGATAATATGCTTTTTGTCAGCTTGCAATCATAACCCTTCCTTTTTAAGAAGTAAACACGTCCAAACATCATTCTTACTTTCAGACTGTAGCTGAATATCCATCCTAGTGAGAAGTTGTGGATGTTTGTGTTGTGGGACAGAGGAGGGTTTGAGTATACATATGTGCTTTTGTAGATGGGACAGATACCCAGAAAAAAAAATATTGACAACTATAGTAAACGTGATCGGGGGGGAAAAAAAAGCTACTTCCTGGCATATCTTAAACACTATCCTCATTTATTAAATAAAAAAAAAAAAAAGAAGTGAATCCAGAAGAGGATCATCTAAGAGTTCAACTGGGAGACACTACCCAGAGCAAGTCCTTAGCTGCATATGAGACTAAAGGATGCCTATAACTCAGACACTAACAGAGAATGCACCAGAGGGGAGAAAGGACTGATTTGGGCTTAATGGAGGAGGAGGTGGAAGGAGAGACATACCTAAATCTGCAGATGGCAGTGCAGACACAGGTGGTAGAGGTGTCAGCTGGCCAGGGGTCCTCAGGAAAGGAGAGCAGAAAGGCCTGGAAGCATATCCCTTGACAGAGGTGAAACCCATTTGGAGGAATCTGAGTCTTCCACACAGACAGGCCCATAGTAAAGAAAAATAACAGAGAGTATTCTTCAGACTGCAGTCTTATTCCTCTACTTATTGGAACTGATTCTGATCTTGTGAAGTGCCTGATAGGAGACTGACTTCTGAGTCTCAGGGCTGGGAACCCAGATGGGAGGAATATCTTTGATCCCCTAAACCACAAATGTGAGACAGACCACCTTCCCACCTCTCAACCCAGTGCATTCCAAAGTCTGACTAAACCCCTCAGGTCCCTCGTCTGGCCTGCTGACTCAATAACTATAAAAACAGGTCTCAAACCCTGTGGAAGCCATCAAAACCCAAAAAAACTAAGCCAAATCAGACAAAAACCAGTGTTACCTGCAGAAAAAGTAAAAGTAGTTCAACTCTATAATTTACTGCTAAGGATTTTTGTTTTAAGTAGGAGAATTTATTCAGAGAAAGGATACAATGGAGAATTACAGACTTTTAACAGTGAACCTGGCGCATATATTAACCCTCAATGATGAAAACCTGAAATGTGTATAACATTATAGTGCAATGCTACTTCATTAAAAAAAAAAAAAAAACCTGAATCCAGAGAAGATATTAAAAAAAAAAAAACTTTTGTTTAATATTATAGATTGAGAACTGGAGGGCCTGTAAAACCGTAGTTGGAATTTCCAAAAATTAAGGATATCTACATGAATAACGACCAAATCCTAGCACCAACCATACCATATCAAGTAGAGGAAAAAACACTGAGGTCAAATAACTCTAGCTCCTAAGGAAGCAAATTTATACAGATGCTCAAGCACATGGGCACATGCACGCACACACACGCACACACCCCCATCAAGGTACCTCTTTTCTTAATATGATTTAATACTTGTAGTCTTCTATGGCATTCCAGCACAGAGCATACACACAGTAAAAAGATCTAGCTGGAAATCAGAAATTCTACCTTTCAATTTCAGCCCTATTACTAATTCTATACACTTGTGACAGTCACCTTTCTTCTTTAAAACTCATTTCCCCATTTAAAACATTATTTTATCCATTCATAAAAGTTATAAAATTCAAGATTTCAAAACTTCTATTACTTGCTGTTTTCTGTGATTCTACATTTAGCACAGAGATACCGTCTACATTGCTACATAATATACTACTGTTTTATTATTTCTTTTGCATCAAGTGAACTAAAGCATCCAAGAAAAAAAATTTAGAGAATAATTATTTTAAAAAAACCCCGGTTCAATTTTTTATCCCACTTCCTAGCAAATATTGACTAAGAAAATATATTATTGAATCAAATAAACTCATTTATTCCAACTACTCTTTCAATATTTGATGTCACAGGAGAGTGAACACATATAGTGCTTACCGATACTTCCATTCCCCAGAACTCACACTCTGCAGAAGCAGTGGGCTACTTCCTCACACGACTTGTACTCAATATCTTCCTACTGTTCAGCTGAAACTTAACTCTGTCTGGCTTCCACTTATTTCTCCAAGCTCTAATCTTTTGGAGGCCTATAAATAATGAGGTTAATCTCTCTTCTCCCATGATAACTCTTAAAGTATTTGAAGATAGCAATCATATCTTCTCTAATCTATATCAGCTTTTGCAAACTACTCCTAATAAGAGAGTTTCTATCCCTTAATGAAAATCTTCTAAATGTGTTTAGCTCCCACTTAACATGTGGGTACAAGCACAAAGAACAGTGAGACTGATAAGTGCCAAGAAAAGCATTTGCCCTGAAAGTGGACAAATCACTTAAAAAAGATTGAGTAATTATATCACACTACTCATTCATATGGGGCTCACAATGGGCTAAGCTAAAATTTTCTTGAATGTGTTCCTGTTGAGCCATATTACAAAGCTGGTTAAAATGGAAGATGAAAGATTCATAGAATGGAAGAGAAGAGGTTTCCAAAAAGAGAGCTCTTCATTCTCTGATTCATGCTAAGTGACATCTAGAGATATTTAAAAATGAAAATATTTTAATTTCATTTTGGACATGTGGTCTTCTGTATGGGGTCTCCTTCCCTTTTATGTTGAACTGAAAATCTAAGAATTCTTCAATGCATACTTTCAACACATACCACTTTTTCTTCCAACTCTGTGCACATACGTTATAAAAGAATACGCAGCAAAGAAACAAATGCCCAATTTTAGCTAGGTGTCATACAGGTCTGAAGCTTTCAAAGGAGATAATAGCACATTACACAATAACCCACACAAAAGGTTTTGATGCTTCAGTCCCTGGGAACAAAACACAATAGCATTGTCTCTTTGAAATACATAAAAACATGACAGTCTAAGTAGTTAATGAAACATGAATACCTTCTTCCGGTACAGAAATATACTCAGAAACTAGAATGCTGATTATGAGTCCTTCCACACTGCAATCCCTAGTCCTTTGATGTGATAAAGTGGATATAGATACATGACATGAAAGGATACATTATTTTGTCAAGAACTTATCATAAAATAAAAAGAATTACACAGTACATAATCCCAACACATTAATGTTGATCAAATTCTGTTCAACCATAACTTTTTAAAATAAATAATGTATTTGAGGTATTTCTTTTAAAAGTTCAAATAATATTTATCTAAAAAGAGAGATGACTTTTGAATCTGACATGTAGGGCACACAGATCTAACTTTTTGAACTCAACTGAGAAGCATTTAGAATTTGGCATTTATCATAATCACAAAGAAGAAATCTAAACAAAGCTTATTTTCTATAATTTGCAAACTGAGGACTGTGCTAGAAAGAAAGGCTGATGGAGGGCATCCTTGCTTGTTTTCTAATATATCATTCCAGTATTTTTTTAAGCCACGTAAGTCACCTTAATTATAATGATGAACTTAGGCATGTGTGGCACACACCACCTTCCAGCCTCTGACCTTAGCAAAATCTCACTTGACCTTTCATTGATGTGTTTCCTATAAACTTGGTCAATGAGACTAATTCTTGCCCTTCAGAGAGTTGTGAAAGCCCATTCTAGGAATTGTTCCCCCTCCTCTGCTTCAGAACAAGGAAAGAACTACATAAAAGTGACAAGTTCCTCAAAGTCTTTGGGTGAGTCTGACTATATCTCAAATCTGAAACTCCTCTTATATCACGACCTATAGTGACTATTTCTGAGGTGGCCAGTTGCAAGTACCAAGGTCAGCATTTTGTGATCTCATCCATCTCTCTTTATATTTCTTGCTTCGTCAGCAGTTTTTATGAAGGCAACAAAACTCTCTATCTCATGATATCTGATGTTCCAGGCACTCTATATGAAGAAAGGAATTCTCCCTAGCTCCAGGGAACTCTAAATCCTGCTGCCATGAGGGTCTTATCTTCTTCCTAAGTCTCCAAAACCTTCTGATATCTAGTCCCAATTACTAAAGGTTCACATGAAAACAAACCTGGACAAGATCATAATTGCCAGTTACTCAAACTGTATAGTGATCCTGACTACCTCTTGTTGCCAACTTAAAATTCAGGACACACCTCTACAGAAAACGCTAGTACTTATCAGATGACCTCTCATTTCTTCTATTAAGCAGAGCACATGGTCTCCAGTACTATTAAAGATCCTTGGATGTCTGTTTTCCTGACTTAGGATCTATGCAAAAAGTACTCAAGTTTCAATCTGCACTAGAGTAATAGTTCAATACACAACACATTAAATGAGCCAGTTCTCCAAAGATGCTCTATAAGGACAGGAGACTATAAATAATGGTGAGGAATTCTACACAGAAAATGTACTTAATATCCTACACATCATATGAAGAGATTAGGATTTTGTTACTTGTTCTTTCAGGGGAAGAGAGTATAATTAATGCATATCTTACTGAATTAATGCATATCTTACTGAATGAGAAAGGCCAAATTATTTATAGTTAAGAAAACAGACATTAAAGCCAAAATACGCTGAGTTTTATTCATAGCTGTTTGACTTTAGGCAAGTTATTTAAATTTATTGTGTCACAGTTTTATCATGTATGAAATGGGGATAAAGCTAGTCTATGTGTCATAATGAAAGATATAAAATTCTCAAAGTACAAGTTAGTACTCCTTAAAGTGCTTTCTTTTTTTCTTATATCTTTTTTAAAATTTTATATATAAAACTTTATTTTATATATAATTTACATAGTTCTTTCTTTTAGTATATTTATGAAAAAATCAGAAAGATAAGGTAAAGACAAAGGATTGCTAAAATAAAATTGCAAACGGGATGTACTATTCATTAGGTTTATATTTGGCAGGGCTAGAAAACCATGGTACTTTTGGATTTAATATCTTTCTTGGGCTATCGAATTACAGGGACCAATTAATTTTTGTAATTCAGTCTTTAACTTCAAAAGGTATTAAGGCATCTCCTCGTTTATCAATTATTGATCAGTAACCAAACAAAGTCATACTCTCTGTATCAGATAGGGTCATCATAAAATGAAATTTTATAAGTCAAGAAATAAGCAATTTGCCTTATAGAACTTTTAGAAATTTTGTCATTATTAAAGTTCATGTAATTTTTATAAAAGTTCCTATTTATGAAGCATTTAGAAAAGTTTCTGTCAGTATTCAATAAAATGTCCCACGTTGGCAGTTGTAAAAAGATATGGTTTGGAATTAATTGTGATAATACAAAAAAAGTCGCATCATTTGCCTGCAGTAATCCCTTAGAGACACCATATGTATGGTTTTAGTTGCAGACATATTCTAAAGGATTTTGATTCATTGATGACATCTTTTATTTTCCAAGAAATTTATGTAATAGTTTAGGAGTATGCTTTATTTTAAACACATATGCACACATATATATACACACATACATATATATTATACTATATAACACATGATATATATATATTGAAAGTTACATATATCATTCTTAAAAGTCTACTACAACAGAATTTGCATAGTTCTCTAAAAGTACTAGCTTTTTTCCCAGAGGAAAAAATCAAGTGTCAAGATGGAGTGAAATTTTCAGATCAAATTGAATAATTTGATAATTACTTATAGCTGGGGACAAAAAAACATGGTATTACTTTTTTTAATTTTCAAAATATCTGAGCACTATTTTTCATGCATATTAATATTTCATACATCTATTTTCTAAGTTCAGAAAAAATAGAGATATTTACAAAGTTATACTATATTAATAATTATTAAAATAACATGCTTTATAAAGGAGACTTTTGCTGTTACCAAAACTCTGAATCACATTCTACCTCAAATAATGTTAAATATGGTACTTGTTTAATATTTGAGAAGGAGTATGCCACAACCACTTAATCAAAATCTTGTTTAGTGTCAGTATCTATTCAATTTTGCATGTCCCCAGCTTGATGGAAACTAACTACCTCACAGCACTCTATAAATATTTATATTGTAATCCATTATTGATATCTTCCAAATATTTTACTCTAGCTTACTAATGGCTGTAACATGACATTTCTGGGTGGAGCTGAACCATTATTTTAATTTTTGTTTTCATAAGAAACACTTTACACACATAAAAACCAAGCTGTCAATGCTAGCATTTAACAAGGATAATGGCCACCAACACAAAACTATGACAAAGTATTCCAAAGTAGACATGAAAATAAATAAATGTTTACAAAAATATTTTAACATGGAAATTCAATTTCCCTTTTATGTTAAAACCTCTCTCACTCATTGATAATGTGACCCTTCGTACTTGGATGAGTTCATTTGGTTCTCACGATATTATCATAATATAGGTAATATTTCTAAGTCCTCACCTTACAAATGAAGAAATTGAACAACTCAGAGAAGTTATGTGACTTGTGCACAGTCAGACAGCTAACTGGGATTCAACACTATAATTTCTGCAGCTAAGGTCTCAAGCACCCAAAACTTAGCCTTTGCAAGCCTCTCCTGTGGAGTAGCTTTGCCTTATGCATACACCCAGCCTCCCCTACACACCATAGATAAACTATGTAAATAAACTATCTTTGTCTACCACTTAAAACAAGGCCATCCGAATATGTGCCTTGTGTTTGCTTTTGTTTCACTTTTTACTGAAAGTGTTTCATGCTTTAGATGTTCAAATCACCCAACCAGAGTTATCTCTGAAAAGCAGGGTTAGCAGCATTCAGTATTAAGATAGTAACAAATGGATAAAGATCAGGAAGTCAGGAAATAGCAGCAACAGGATGTAAAAGCAACAAAATAGGAACCAGACCTACAGGTGTCTAAATCCTAAACCTGCCATTTTCTACTTGTGTGGTAGTCAATGAAATAGCGTCTCCAAACATCAGTATTTAATTAGATAATATAATGAAGTATTTAGTGCAAACACAGTACAGAATAACTTTTTAGTAAAGTAAATGAGATTTCCACAATCCCATCATGCTAATTAATTTCAAGAGATTTCATCTCACACAAAATTTCAATAAGAGGAGTGGAGAAAGAAATAGAAAGGAATTCACCTACACATATTTTTTGCAGCCAATGACAGAACATTTTATTGTGATAACTAAATTTATAATGTGACAACTAAATTTGTTCCTCTGTCAACCTCACTACCATATTGTCAGATTTTACTATGACTACCAAAATAAGGTTGCAGACATCTATTTGAAAAATATGATTCTCAATTCATGATAGCATAATTTAGATGCAATAGTATTGAAAAGAAATCAGAACTATTCTCTTTAGCTAGCTGACAAGAGGCAATGTAAAAATACGATTGTGCAAAATCATAAACCTCTTCTACTCCCTTCATCCTCTCTTAGCTGATATCTAGTCAGTCAGACTTCTTCACACCATTTAAAGCTTTAATGGAGTGTACAGCTATATGTGGCTTCTCTACTGATTCTTAATCTGCAGCAATCATCTGCTAACATCTCAAACTCCTTATAAGCCTCATTTTTGTTTTCCATTTAGCATATAGACTGTGTCACATATTAAGATGACCATAAAACCTATCATATGATGTTTTTGGGGAGAAAAACAGCCTTAAGACTGTCTGCTCTCTCTTTCGTCTATATCTAATCACAACCACTTATACATGAGGAAATAGGTCAGAAAAGTGAAGCAACCTGTGCAAGCTGTATACAAGCGGCACACTGCAGAGTCTGCATTCAGAATCGGGTATTCTGATTCCAAGAGCTATGTGTTTTCTGCCACCATCCATGTTTCCTAAATTAAAGGAGCAAGGACTTAGAAACGTTCAAGCTTTCACAAGTGGTGCTACTGAATGCTATGTTAGTACTTGCAATGTTTCAGTCTTGGGCATAATAGAAGTGTTGTGCTTATTTCTTTTTAGATAGCACAGTGCTTCATTATGCTATCTAAATTCAGATAAAAAAAAATCAGAGAGCCCACAACCAAAAAGGAAAGAAAAACAGGATTAAAATAAAACTTGTTATGTTTGTATCTTTCATATAATAGGAGAATGATTTAGGGAAACAAAGCAAGCGATAAAATGACAATTATAAGACGGTGTAAACATTGGAAAAGATATTTTATTCTGATAACATGGAAATGACCAAAGGTAACATTCAAAATAACATGAAGATAAGTCTTTTCAAGGGTGTGTGTGTGTGTGTGTGTGTGTGTGTGTGTGTGTGTGAGGGATGGGTTTGAGATTGGGGGAATGAGAGAGAAAGGATATATGATCAGAACAAGTAAAGATAAAATGAAGATTTGTGATTATAGGCAAAATTATTCAATCTCAAAATATTAAATGTTAGCTATTGTTAATATAATGTATGCTACCTAAGGTTAACACTTGTTCATTCAGAAATATTCTTATTAATAATATCTTTGTCTGGCAGGACATTCTTGATAATTATCAGATTATTTCAGATAATTATCTATAGAAACATTTTTTTCTGTGCTTATAATTATTAAAAGCCTAACAGTAACTGAAAAGAACAAAGCTTTAAAAAGTTTTCCATATTTGTTAAAACATAATTTATGACAAGTATAATCTAAATCGATGTACTTTTCACAAGAAAAAAATATCTTGCCAGAAAATGACTACTGGTTGGTCTTGAGCAAAAAGTGATCAAAGTTTCAAAATGCATATTTTAATCACAGAAGGAAGAACTGAGCTCAAGAAATGCTCAGTTATAAAATGTTGAATGATTTTGACCTGGGATGATAGAAAGCAGTCTATTACATTAGCATACAAAGCAATGAAAAACAAAGTTAAACAATTATTTTGAATTTTTGACAGATGCTTTCAAATCATTGTCAATGTAGTTACAAAAGAAAAATTATCTTGAAAAAAAATTCTTTATCTCTGAACCCCTGAGATGCATGTAAGCCTCAGAAGAGCACTCAGTACAGGCTTCTATCAAAATTTGTGGGTTTTTTCAACTTAAAAAAAAGTTGCTTTTTTCTTTTTAATTCCAAGGAGGATTAGCAAAAATTGTGTTGCCATATAATGGCTTCAGAAAGTACATAGCACTCATTTCCCCCCAATACCTAATATGCAGCTTCTATTCATTTCTCTCAAATGTTACCCATCCTTGAAGATTCAAGTCCCACTTCTCTAATCACACACATATACTCACACATATAAACAGGTCTTTCCTCTGAACTTCTGTCACCTTTACTGTCTTTGTGCATACTGAATATTCCCTAGCACTGCTTATTATACTTACAAATGTGTAGGTCCATCCTAAAACAAGCTGGAGTCTCATTGTGAATCCTGGACAACATCTTCTACACTTCTATGTTTCTTCAGTCCTTTGTATAAAGCAGGTGTATAGTCTATGGAACAAGAAAATAAAGATCTTAGGGTCCCAGAATTTAAACTGAAATCTGAGTATTTCAACTTGAGAGTCATTTAAATTCTTTGGATCTCAGAACAGAATTTTAATGTGGTTTAGCTAACAAACTTAGTTCATAGCATTGTTGTAAAGCTACATTAGGTAATATCCATGAATCAATATTTAATGTATAAAAATATATGCTTCCTGTGGGAAACAGAATTCTAATGGTAGGGAGAAAAAAAAAAACAGGCCAGAGCGACAAATACACATGTGCTCCAAAGCTGGCTCTGTCACATACTATCAGAGATATCTCACAACCCTGCAGTCATCTATAAGACTGTGATAACAATACAGATCTGGCAAAATACTATGAGGGTTAGCATTTTACAGAGTCTGGAAAACCATAAAAAAAAGTGAAGATCTATCATTCAAATATTCATTGTTATCATACTTATTATGTTATTTTCAAAAAGCTATGATGAGATAAAACTACTTATGCAATCTAAAACAGCACAGAAGTTTGTGGGTAATGGGTCTTTATGGCACATTTGTTGTTCCTTATTACTGAAATGTAGGCAATTCAATTAATGCTCAAAACTGGTCAACAATCGACAAAACAAAATTACCTCTGGGTTTGTCTAATTTTAGGCTACATAAATATATGTAAACTCTCTGACTCAAAATAATAACTAAAATTCCGTCAAATGATGAAACCTCTCTGTATAATAGATATATCAAGCCAAACATCCACCTACAACTATATCAGAGTTGGTAGAACCTCAAAGTTCTTGCCATTTCTGACTCTAATAATATTAGAATAGTTTGTTTTAAGTCTTAGTCTAAATTTAATTTAAAAAGCAAAAAATCATATAAGAAAAGTTGCAACATTACCTTGACATCAAGTTGCATTTAATTAAAAGTGCTGAGGCTGTATTATTGCCATTATTATTACCATTACTGCTGTTATCAAAACTGCTGTCATTGTTAGTATACAACATGTGTGCACAGAAACTCCCCTCAAAGCATCAACAATGAATTCTTTCTTCCCAGAAACTTCACTGATTTGCTTTTCACCCTATCACCCTGCAACACCATCTCTAACTAAAAGTTTAGAACCCAAAGCAATTATTGGTGAGAATTCTAAAAATACATTTATCCAAATTATCTCAAATCATAAAGAGAAGGTGTGCCTATTGTTTCACATGAAATGATTGTGGCACTACCCAGAATGTTAATCTAAAAATGTCATTCTTGAGACATTTAAGGAAAGAGGGACATCAAATAAGTAAGTTGGGTCAAAGCATTAATGTTATCGTAGCTAGAAACTTTATCTTTTTAAAAAAATATTTTTATTGTTGTAATATTATTTACAATGCTATATCTATTTCAGAGGTGCAGGTTCCAGTTGCAATGTCACAAATGGCAAGATTTCTTTTTTTTTTTTTCCAGTGGATGAGAGCATACCACATCTAATCCACTCATCTCTCCTTGAGCACTTAGGTTGTTTCCACAGCCTGGTTATTTTAAGTGATAATGTAATGAACATAGGAGTGTCTACATCTCATTGAATTAGAACTTGTGTATTTTGGGGGTAGATATCCCAGAATCCAATCATTGAATCACATGTAGATCTATTTGGAAAACCTCCATATTTTTGTCCATAGAAGCTATACCAATCTACATTCCCACCAAGAGTGTAGGATTCCTTCCTCTCTATACCTTCAACAACACCTGTTGACTCTTGTCTTTTTTGATATATGCCATTCTCGCAGGTGTAAGTTGTTATCTTATTGCAGTTTTGACTTAAATTTCCTTGTAAATAAGTAGTGATGAATATTTATTAATGTTAATGTTGGCCCTCTGTCTTCTTTGGAAAAGGATCTATATAGTTATTCTGCCCATTTTTTAATTAAGCTTTTTCTTATTGTATTTTATGAGTTCTTTGTTTTTATAACTAGGATATATGGCTTTAAAACCTTGAAACTGATTATAAGAGATTCATGATTATTTTGATTTGACCTAATAATAAGTTCCATCCAAATTTATATGCACAATATAAAAGGCACAATCTAGATTGATTATTCAAGATAGCTTGAGAATCTTCACTTACTGAAAAAAATTCTTGACTAACTGCAAGAAGGGAAAGGAATGTTTTGCATATAATAATCAAATACTAGCTAATTTTTTGTATTTTTATAGTATGAACTTTAATAGACTATTGAAATTACTGCTTGATATTTTAAAAATAGACACCTTTCATATGGATTTTGTTAATCTTAATTTAAGATACTAAAGGCCAAATTTATTTTCCTTTTTTTAAAGGGTTCTTTCTACAAAGTGAATTTTTTCATGTTGTCATTGTCCTATATTTTACAAAATATATAAATCATCCACATGTATTTTGACTGTTAGCATATTATATATTTTTGAGGCTTAATTTAGTTTTTATTCAAGTGCACAAGTATTTTTTGAACATTTGAATTTTTGAAACTTTCCTTTCTTCAACTTAAATTAGAAAGATACTAAATCAAGAAGCTACATTATTTCTGTTGAAATGACAAACCTCATATAAAGCAACTTCCTCATTTCACAACATGAAAAAATGTATAATATAAATTTTCCACCTACTGTCTCAAAGGGGTATCTTGGAAAATAATTAATAAATTAAAGACATTTTAACATAATATGCTATACATATGCTCAATAAAGAGAAGATGTGGTACATATACACGATGGAATACTATTTGGCAATGAAAAATTAAAAACTAGATGTATTTATAGGAACATGGATGGAACTGGAAGGGATTATGCTCAGTGAAGTAAGTTAGAAGGCAAAAGAAAAATACCAGATGGTTCCTCCCCTAGGAGGATTAAAAGGGAACCAAATAAGGATCAAGGAAAGGAGTAATAATAGGAACAATAATAATAATAACAATAAAGACACAAAAGCCAAAAATGAAAAGACAAGGACAAATTGGGGACACTTGGTGGGGAGAGGGGAGGGGGTTTGAGGGCAGATGGGAGCATGGGGGACTGAGGTGATGGTGCACTGGTGATGTGGTGATGGGGAATACATGGGGATTACAATTGATGTCAAATATATATAAATTTAAAAAAATAAAAGTTACAATATTAAAAAAAATGAACAAAAAGATGCTGGAATTTCTTCAACTTGAAAAGGCATACAATCTACAATGTACACACTTAAACATTTCTATCTGATAACAAGTACCTAGGATAGCTTTTGCTTTTTTAAAGATGTAAGAAAGAACAATCTCTTTTTCAACTTTCCCATGATAAATAGTATAGGTAAATAAAACTTTGAGCAATCAGTGGTTTAATCTCAAAAAGATCAAACTAGAAAGAGGAAGAAAACAAGTACCACTTTTACACAGATGTATAAGCTTACTGTTTCATATTTGCAATCCATGATTATTCCTAGAGTCAGAGATCTTAATAATGGAACATTCCCTATGCTAACAAAAGATAATGTACAGATAAAATTGTGTCACATGATAGATGAAGAGACTTTGAGAGTCTGTGCTCCCTATTATAAACCTGGATCAATCATCTGTATCCAAAACTTTCAGAAAGTCTTAAATTTCACCACTGAAATTCTATGACTACAAGTCAGTCTTTTTGCTTGAGTTAATGGTAGAAATACTTGAGAAATGGTTCTATGTTTACCCCTAGGATCTGTAGAAATGATATTGTTTAATCATCCCCTGTCCTGAAAGTTCAGCTTCAGTAACTTTGATGATCAATCAACTCCACACCTAAATTTGCTCTCAAATTTTTTTTCTTTCAATACTTTCTAATTACCTCTGACCTGGATTTGGAAGATGTCCTAAAAGCCTACACACTATGTCTCCATGGTTTTCCTTTTATGTACTTCTGGCAGTCTAGTACACGTTCTGCAGGAATTATCAGTCTGATGGTTAATGTCTGATGGTGTGGTTTGAGGGTCACTGTTCTCTCTCAGATAGGCAGACAATTTTAGGTGATCACCTCACCTCTTAAAACATTCTCCAAAGACTGTCATATTTACATTTTAGCATGTTGTCCCTTTATTATGTTTGATACCATCATCTTCTATAGTCATTTATCCAAGTCTTCTTGATTCTAATTCCACAAAGTATCTAAATTCATGCACTTCCCTGCTTCAATATTGCCACAGTTCTAGGTCAAGACACCATCTTTTCTATACTGAGCTCTTTTAACAAATCATTATTGTCTCTATACTGTCATTCTTGGTCTTCTACTCCATAGTCATGGAGCAGCATAGAGAAATTGTTAAAGCATAAATTATATGATATCCTTTACCTCCTCAAATCAATTCTTATTGAACTATGAATAAAATAAAAGTTCATAAATCACTTCACCCCACTGCACTTTTTTTCTTCAATCTCATCCCATGCCTAGATTTTAAAATAAATAGATATCTCATACTAAAATATTACCCACTATTTCTCTGAAATTTGAATTTAATTAGGTGACTGCATTTTCTCTAACAATTTTCATCATGCTATTCTAATTTACTCATCATGTGCCAGTCACAGCAGCCATTTCAAAATTTCTTTCTGAGCCACAGTCATTCCCACTACAATGCTTAGTGTTCCTATAAGCAAGTATGCTCCTCTGCCAAACATTTACCTGACTGCCAACAGCACTGGTTTACAAATGTACTTTAGATGCCACAGAGTCACCTACCTTGCCAATCTAAGCCAGGGCACATCACTAAAACACTTTTTCTCTTGGCCCTATCATAGCTTACATATTTACTACATAAAATGTGAATAGTTTGACTTACCACTACATCACCAATGCTAGCCAACAACGTGAACAGTTCTCAACATGTATTTTTGAAATGCAGAATGGAAGGTAGAGGAAGAAAGATGCAGAAGGGAAGAAAGAAAAAAAAAGAATTATTTCTAAAGAAATCCTTGTATTCTAAATCAATGAAGTTTATGGTAAACTTCTATAGTTTACTTTCCCAAAGGAAAGCATTTATGATCTTTGGACCAATGCACTTGTCCTTGACCATTAATTAATTTTCAATCAGTCTACAGTTTTATTGATTTTTATAAATAAAGCTAGTTGGCACACTGACTTGTGAATTTTGATTTTATGATTAAATTCCATGGAATTTTTTCATTTTATTATAAAGTATAGCCTGATCTCTGGTCATTTCCACTTCTTATTACCATACCAATGACACTGGATCTGCAGAGGCAGGTTCTGCTTGGTCTCTGATTCCAGACCATAATCATAAACCTACCAAAAGGAAACATAGTCAGCAATAACACCACATACAAAGATCAATTTCTATTCAATAGTCACACTAATTATAAATTAATATCAATCTGTTAAATGATCTTCAACTCCATTCTAGAGAACTGACAATCTAAACAGTCAAGTAAAAGCTTAGGTGTTTTGAATCAGAAACCCATCTCTAGTTTACTTAGTTCAATGAACTGAGAAAAGACTCTGAAACCCATTGAAAGTCAATCTTCTTGTCTATGCAATGATAATGTACTTCATAGTTCTATTATTCTGATTTAACAAGGTTTCTCTACACTGCTTAAAAGCATTGATATAAAAATCCCAACTTCAAGATCCTGTATGATCTTGATACCACTGAACTCACTAGCCCCATTCAATGCAATACTCACATCCCCATATTGAAGCATATAAATTCAAATACTTCCAGTGGCAAGAGAGATAAAGCAAAAATTAATCTAATGGACTATATAGGAAAGTAAGATGTAGTAGGAATACTGATAGATAAGACAGACCTGTTAACAAAACCTGCTTTCGCAGGTAATTGTTACCTTGTGAGACCATAGTCCAAGTATTTTGAGATTATTTGGTTTTATAAGCAGAAGTCATTTTTGAATTTTATATTTTCACTTTTAATTGAAAATATTAGGTAATGGCTAAAATAATTTCAGATTTTGGTTCAAAATTATCAGTCAGTTTGATAAGTGAAAACATAACTTGGTGTACTCTCTTATGTGCACATGACAAAGACAAAAAGGATAACTAGAATGTAAAAAGAAAATATATATACAGTTAAGATAAGGGATAAAAAAATAAGGTCTCTGGAGAACATAAATGAAGCACAAAAAACAAGTGGGCAAAAATTGTTTCTCCATGTAGAAGCCTGGCCTTAATTAATTCTATATAGCTCATTCGGTAGGTTTCAATGTAGAAAACACATTTAGAGAATCAGTTAAGTTATATATGTCTCTCAGCCACCAATCCTCCTCTGATACTCCCAGATGTAGTCAATAACAGAGTAGATGCTAATATGATTCTTCTTCCCTGAATGCACAGAGTTCAGAGGCATACTATCATAAGGGGAAAATCCTGAGGTTCTCTATCCCCTTTCTGAGAGGTTAGGGATACAAATTCCAACGTTAGGGCTACAAATTCCAGTAACACTAACCTATATTCCTAAGCAAAAATCAAAGCAGGATTCTGGGGTAATTTTGTTGTTGTTGTTATTCCTTTGCTTTCTTATTTATTTTATATCCAGGTTCAGAAACAGATTGACTCTCTAAATTCCAGGGCTTTCTTTCTAAAATAAGCAGTAAGGTTGTTAGAAAATAAATCTTGTGCTGACTCACTAGCACTAAAATAGTTCTTATCACCACCAAAAAAAAAAAAATCTGCCCAAATTTACAGCCTTTGCAGCCTTTGGTTAATTCCCTCAGACAGCTTTGTAGCAGATGCATTCCTAGAGTTTTTTCTGGGGTCATTTTTCCCTTACTTTATGTTTGTATCTTTTAAGAAAATGAAACAATCAGTAGATTGGAATAAGTGTTTGGGTTTTTTTATGTAAAAAATAGGCCAAATAAATTTTTCATGGGGAAAAATGTAGAAAGTAAAATCTTCAATTGGCTACAAGTGGCATCTCTCATGCACAGTAAGTCTGAGTTTTCAATAGCTCAAGGGACTTTTAGTCAATAAATTTAATAAGCTGCAACCATGGTCCAAGTTTCAGTGCTGTATGTAAATGAGAGTTCAGGAAGCCAACTTCTCAACCCTAGGACAGATTTAATAGAGGGGAAATGACAAAATATGCAAGGGGAATTTGATAGAATAAGCTTTTTTCTGTTTTTGTTTCTTTCCTTTTTAATTTACAAGCAAATAACTAAAGACTCTTAGTTTTGAGAAATAAACAAAACAGGAAGCACAAAAAGAAACTTCATATAAGAAAATGATATTCCCAGTTTGAAGTTTGAACATTTTTACATTACAGATAATTAGAAAAATATCAATCTAGATATGGGAATACTAGTACAAAGTAGTTTATACTGTACACTAACCATTTTGTTTGTAAATTAATAAAACTTATATAAACTGTGATGTCTGATGACTATGTCAGATACATCTGTTGAAGAAGCAAAACTAAGTGTGATAGACTTACTGCAGAAAGAGACCTTCACCTTGATAATATTAATATTTTCTCAAAATTAGAACTATCAATCAGGACTGTATGAAATTTTAAGGTGGATCTTGTGAGGCAAGAAAAGTTGGGATTGGATAAAATTTATGTGATATTATGGTTAGTATATATTTGGTAATTTATATGTATTTTGTATTTCATATAATGCAGAATATATTTCTCACACGTATTTGATCTTCATCTATAGTTTCTGGCTCACAGAAACCTAAAACCTTGGAGTTTCATAAATATTAGGAGTGAAGAATGTTTCTCTTGTTGTGGTGATGTGGTGACTTTAGGAAAAGTATATAAGTATACTATCTAAATCACAAACAATTAATAATAAATTCATGAAGATTGAAATTATATCAACTATCTGATAATAATATCAAACTAGAAATAAATCACATCAAAAAAGTTGGAAAAAACTCAAGTATGTAGAGACTAAACAACATGATATTGTATGCTTATTGGGTTAAAAAGGAAATTAAAAAAGAATATAAAAATATATGGAAACAAACAAAATAAAAGCATGATCTACCAGAATCTATGAAACACAGCAAAAGTAGTACTAATAGGGAAGTATATTGCATACAGCCTCACATCAAGAAATCTCAGATAAAAAAAATCTCAGATAAGTTATTCTCATAGCTTAAGGAAACAGAAAACAAAAAAAGCAACAAATGAAACTAAGAAAGGAAGTAACACAATTTAGGATGGAAATAAATTAACATAGAAATCCAAAGGACAGTTTTAATGTCAATAAAACCAAACAGCTGTTTCTTGAAAAGACAAACAAAATAGACAATATTCTAGTTAAGATTTGTGGGGAAAAGGCAGAAAACACAAATAGAATCAGAAATGAGACAGGAGAAATGACAACAAAACAACTCTGAAATACAGTGGATCATGAGAATAGTATGAACATCTTGAAACCAATAAATTGTATAACCTAGAAGAAATGGATGTTTTTTAAAATAATAAAATCTTCCAAGACTGAATCAGTAAGAAATAGAAAATTAGCAGACTAGTTATAAACAAGAATTCTGAAACAATAATTAAAATATCCATAAACAAAACACCAAAATCATCTGGTGAGGTATACCAAACCTCCAAAAGCAAACTAATACCTATTCTTCTCACACTCCTCCCAAAATTTCAGTATGAGGAAATGTGTCTTAGCACAGTGTTATACTACTCAACTATAAAATTTGCAACAACATGAATGTAAATAGAGGCAATTATGCTAACTCAAATAAATCAAAAGGAGAAAAGTAAAAGCCAGATTATTTAACTTATATTATTTAACTCATATGTGGATTGTAAAGAAATAAAAAAAAAAGAACAGATAAAACTAAACTAAATAAGCCCTAGAAATATATGACTGTAGAATTGAGTCTATCAGAACAGAGGGTAGGGTTAGAGACCAAGAGGGTAAGGAGCCCACTGGATTTTGGTGGAGGAATATGAGTGCTTGGTGGGAGGCCTTGTGGTAGCACATATCTGAAGACGTGTCAGTATAGACCCCTAAATCATATACAATGTTGTAAAATAATTTTACCTCCATAAAACAATAGAGTAACAAAAAGAAATCATTGAAAATAAGACAGACACTGTAATTTATAACATACCACCTCTTTATGAATCATCCAAACAATTATATACCTACTCTACCAAAGAGAGGACTTTCATAAAAGATCACTAGTTTAACAAAGTAGAAGATTTTTTAATTATATATTACATGAAGATCAGGTGCATAGCATAGAGTCCACTTTACTTAATTTTAGCAGAATATTTGACTTTCTTTCTTAAGCTTTGAAATTTGTAACTGAAAGGAAATTTGAAAAATAGCAACTCCAAACTTCTTCATTTTCAATATTAGGAAATAATAAAAATAAGGACACATCACTTTTTGCCTAATGTCACACATTACCTAGCCTCTTTTAGGACATTTTACTATAGTTCATTTTCCCTTTCACATGCCCTCACTCTGCCTCCATTTTGCTGTCTATCCAAAGACCCTGATCTTTGAAGAAAGAATATCTACTTGCTGGAACTAGACTGCATCAGAATTATTCTTTCCAGAACCCCTGATGACATCCCGCTTATATCTTTCTTGAGTCCTATCACCTGACATCTCAAGAATGATCCTCCACTCAGCCAACACTCCCAGGCAGGCATACTTCACTAATAACTGGTTACAGTTTAGTCCCTGCTTAAGTTATTGGTTCATCCTTGGGATTCAGAAATATCATACATAGCAAGGTGAACACTGGTATGATCTCCTCCTAATCGTTTATCTGCTTGAGACTCTGAAAATAATCCTGCAAAACAACACATCATACCAAGGAAAGGGAATCACAGCGTATGGCCCAAAAACAACCCTTCAGTCATCAAAGGAAAGAAAATTACTCTCACACTTAGATTTGTCCAGTGATAATATTGTAAACACATTTGAAATTTAGGGAAAGTATAAGCTAGAGTAACTTTTTTCAATGAATAAATATAATGTTAAAGCATCATGAGATTTACGGCATGAAAGCATATTATAAAGGAACTCTGCACATCAGTACTGCAATTACCATGTTACTGACAAGAAGATGCCATGCTCATGGCTTTGGGAGAGGACACAGAGCACACTACTCATGTTGAACATCAACATCAGAGGCAGTAGAAAGCTTCATTAGGAGACCTCACCAGTAAGATATATAAGAACAGAGGATTGCACTGCTTACTAACCAAGAGAACTTAACTTACAACATAAACAACTTGCTGGGTTAGATATTAGGAGTCATAGGATTCTGTAGAAGCAACTGATACTCAGAAATCTACTATTGGTTAGTGTTCCCTGGGCTTTGGTCCTGAAAAAATATATTATTCTGATTTCTCCCTCATTGTTCTAGTTGCAATCTTTTAACTTAACCACTCATCTATTCAACATCTTCATTATCTTAATTGTTTTGATTTCTATTCCATTTATGTGTAATTAATTAAAAAGGTAACATTTACAAAATTAATAATTTTTTTTTTTTTTTTAAAGATTTATTTATTTATGCTTACAAGCACTGGGGTACAGGCCAGAGGTGTGGGGGGTGAGAGGATTCACCACAGAGAGTGGGGA
>JAGFMF010011830.1:873032-1042720 GCA_019455555.1 Galemys pyrenaicus | reverse complement strand
CCTCCCTGGCTGGCAGCAGGGATCGAACTCGTGCTGCAGTGGCTGCGGTTTGCTTCATAGTGCGTTGCTTAACCCACTGTGCCACCAGGGAGGCCCTAAAATTAATAATTTTTTAAAATATTTTTAAGATACCTCACAGCTAATCCAAAGAATCTTCAACATGCAATTATGACAAATGCTGATTTGGGGGAATAATCACTCATTAAACAATCCACCATTTGTTAATATTCTCTGCTTCTCCTAAAATACCTGCTCAATTTCACAGATACTGGTTTCTGATTCAGTTCTATACTCAAATGTCTCTGAATATATTAGCAGAAAGATAATATATTAGATAAAAAGTAGGTATCTTTACCTCAGGAAATTCTTGAAAACCATTATTTTTGGCAAAAAAATGTACTCATCTGTGCAAAATCTCTCTAATTAGGACCACACATTGTTCACCTGGGAAAATAGCTTACACAAATGTTTAAGAAGACGACTTGACTCACAACACTCATCTCAGTATGTCTACCAAACCTAAATTATTATCACATACTTTGTCCAATCTCAATCAATTTCCTTCCTTGAGTGTTCTATCACAAATTCCTTGAGCATAGAACATGAAACTCAAAATAGTATTCCTTGAGCTCTCCCTTCTGAGAAACTACTAAGGTACTATGAAGTATTTCCCCTCACTGTAGCATATCAAATAAGATTAGCACTGATTGACTCACATGTCTTAGTGGTTACTTGGGGAGTCAGCCATGAGATCCCTGAGGGCCACTTGAGGTTTTACCATCAAAACTTTTTTTTTTTGTCCTAAAACAATCCATGTACAGTCTCCAACAATCCATTAGTCAGCCTCCAACAGTAGAGAATCAACCTTGAAGTTGAGGGATCCAAGATACAGTTTGAAGCACCTAATTCTATCAGTCCTTGCAAGATACTCATGGGTTTATCTGCATGTAAATTAATAACCCATCTGTACCAATAACAGTTTCTTACATTGTTTTGTATTGTAAATCTAACTCAAGCGCCTATATTTCTAATTCATGTATTTGCACTAAAGATAATTCAGAATTAGAATGGAATTTGGGAGAAATTTTAAAACTTATAAATTACCTCATAATCAGCAGCAACTAATTGAGAATATCCACTAAGTGACTTTTTTTGTAACAGGAAACTCCCCCAAAAAACACTGATGTCACATTTCTTTCCTAAAACATTTTAGTTAAGACATCTGGGAAATGTAAAAAAGATGTATCCATTTTAGATCTTCTAAATCAGAAATTGAATGTAACACTAGAAGGTTCCAACTTTGTTCGCTGTTCAACTAAGTCACACATGTCCTGGGCTCCAGCTTCATAATATCTTTTTCTTTTAAATGAGAGTGTATGTGAAGAGAGTTTACTTAATATCAACTCTTACTTATGGCTCACTGTTATCTGCCTAGACAAAGTATTTTCCATCAACTTACATTCTTATTTGATTTTATCCCTATCATTCTTTATCATCCCCTTTCATTAGCAAGCACTAGGGATTTAAAAGATATATTTAATATTTGTGAAACATATAATATTAAATATTTGTTCACAATCTGCATAAATAGTATTGTTAAAAAAATCTTGTCCTGCTTACTATTTTCACTGCACAATATTTTTAAGAACTATTCACAAAGTATATACCTCTTTTATGGTTTATAATATGTTAGTACATGAAAGTGTACAACAAACATACTTTATTTTTCATCACTTCTCTCTCAATAGCAAGGTTACTTATCTAACAATGGAACTGTCCTTTGTTTTCATAGAAAACCATGACTTGCTAGAGTACAGCAGGAGTCCCATCATGCTGGTGAGCTAAACAAGACCTGACTCTGTGGTAGGTCTTCATTTCTACCTGCGAATATGTCACAGCTCCAACAGGGAAGGATTTATCTGCTTTTTATTTTTAACATTGATCCCCATTACGTCTGAGGTATGGCAGAACAAATAGAGTGCAATGGATCATTCTTCCCTGTTTTTATTTTAACAGAGTTCTCCATCTGTTTTCCCTTCCCAGTGGCAAAAGGACACATTTTGTTTACTTGATTAAATTCTGGCTTTCATCAAAATTATAATTTCAACACAATTTTTGTCAATAAATTGTTTTCACAAGTTAGAGTAAAAATGTAATTTTCTCCAAAAATAGGTAATTAAAAATAAAAATGATAAGCTTCTGTGCATCAAAAGACACTACTAGCATAGTAAAAGCCCACAGAAAGGGAAAAGATATTTATAAATCATAAGGGATTACTATACAAAATATATGAAAACACTTACACTCAATATCAAACAACCCAATTAAAAATGGGCAATGGATTTGATGGACCTTTCTCTAAGGAAGATATATAAATGATAAACAAATGCAAAGCAGCTTAGCATCATTAGTCTTTAGGGATGTAGACCAGAAAGAAATACAACTTCACATGTATTAGGATGGCTAACGTACATTATTCAAAAAAAAATAAAAAGCAGAAAATAACAAATGTTGGCAAGGGTGTGGAAAAATTAAGACTGCACTTCTTTCTTTGGGGAATATCAAATGGAACAGTCTCTGTGGAAAATGGTAGTATCCCTCAAAAAAATATAAGCAATCCCATTATTTACTATTTCTGGATACATACACCAAAGAGTTGAAACAGGATCTCAAACAGATATTTGAATACTCATTTTCATAGCAGCATTATTCACAAAAACTAAACATAGGAGCCATCCAAATGTCCAATGTGTCCATTGAGTGGTGGACACACTCAATAATATTGAGTGTGGAATATTATTTAGTCATAAAAAGAATGGAAAAATTGGCAAATGCAATAGCATGAATGATGAGGGATATGTCTAAGAACAAATGTTGAATGACTACACATATGTAAGTTTCTGAGACTGGTCAAATTCATAGAGGTTGAAATTAGAAAGACAGTTGCTAGGAACTAGAGAAGGGAAGAATGAGGAATCAATGTTTAATAGATACAACTTCAGTTGGGAAGATGCGGAAATTCTGAAGATAAAAAGTGCTGATAATTGCTTAATATGAATGTATTAAATTCCACAGAACTATATACTTAAAAATCAACAAAATGGTGATTATTTATGCATATTTTATCACAATAAAAAATGTGATTGCATCTAAAATTTTCCATTAAGACATACCTTTTGCAATTTATTTTTGTATAAGACAAGAGTTTGAAAAAGGTCAATGATGAACTTTCATCATTATTTTTCGTCATCTTAAATTGTATGGCTTCTGAATGACAATAAATATATTCATAGTAATGAAAAATTCATATTAATGGATTCTGGTTTTAAAGATATTCTAGGATACAGTGACTAATAATTTTGCTGTTTTAATGAATCACTTTGATTCCACATATTAGAGTCAAAATATTGTTTCTAGAGAATCAAAATATTACTAATGACAATAAAAATAAGAAACTATATACTTGTATTCTGCTAAATTTACCTTATATATTTATATATATTGGTATTTCATTTAATGATTTTGTGGCCACAAATAAGTATTTGCATTTCCTGAAACATTGCCTTATATAAAGTAGGCAATCAAAATTATAACTGGTAGGTATTTTGGGCATATTTTATAAGTGAATAATTAAACCAAGAAATTAGTCACTTTAATAAAATTACTGTGATAAGTTGCAGAACTAGACACAGCTTTCAGATATTCTGACACAAATCTTTTGTAATCTTCAATTATAAAAAAAAAATGAACTCTTGCTATCTGTGACAACGTGGATAGAATTGGAGGGAAATTGTGCTCAGTAAAATAAGGCAGAGGGAGAAAGACACTTTCACTTATGTGTGGAATACAGAGAAAAATAAACATGACACTGAAAATGAAATCAAAACAAAGTCAAGAAATATTACTGCAGAATTCAGGCTAGTTGGGAGGGAGAGGGAAAAGGTGGGAACAAAGTGGAAAGGAGGCCCTTTGGTAACTGATAAAGGGCTATGGGTGCTCTGGAGTGGATGGGGTGCAGAAAGGTACACCTGAGAAGTTGTGAACCTATTCCCCTGGATCTAATATAGTGCTATAAACTAATGTCACCTCATTAAAAAAAATAAATCATCAAGAAATAAATCTTAATTTTAATTATATGGGTTTTCTAGATGATATTTTATATGGTTACAGCTTTAACAAATAATTTCATTTAATATCTTAAACATAATTATTTGAGACTAAGTTAAATTTGGGAGTGTGACCCAACATTATTCATCATAAACAGTAATTTATGATATAGAAACTTTTGTCACTTTCTAGATGTTTTAGTTGATTATTGCTTGTTTCTCTCTGTGTTAACCATCTTGCTGTATTGGAAATTTTCATCATGTTGACAGGAATATGCTTATTGATACCCAGCTCTTCAAGAAGTCAGAAAAGTCTACAGGGTAAACAAAAGAAGTTGTTAGTTCTACTAAAGTAAGACAAACACTTCTCTAGTATGTCTCATTATTGTCTCAAAGAGGTAAACAAGGTAAGGATATTTATGAAGTTATGGGTCCTGATTCAAGGATTCTGTTGTCTTTCTAGGAAAAAAAAACTAATTAGAATTGACCAAGTTTTATGAAATAATAACTTAAGATTGGTGGACACAGCAAGGCGAGAGTGTTGAGTGAGTCTTGATAAATTGCTGTGTGACATGCAAGCTTTTTACCAGGTGAGCAATACATTGTCTTGAAAGGAGTGTTGTTTTCCCAGATGAGCCAACTATTTCCCCCAGACCAACTGGTTGCAGGAATTTTATGAAATAGTTATATTATATATTGGTCTACTGGTGTATATTTCTGGACATACATTTCCTAGGATGCATAGTGATGTTGATATAGGTGGCCTCAGTTCTCTCTCCTATTAGTTAAGTGGATATAGATGGTCAGTAATTTTTTCTTAAAGACAAGCATCCTGCAATGTGGCATCCTACACATGATAATAAGTGTAGAGAGACAGAGAGTAAATACGAAATAAATGCAGAAAAATGCAGTCTGAATTCAGCGACTAAGAGATCAAAACCAAAGGTAATTCAGGAAGAAGCAGCAATGACAATAATATAAAGCAGTAAAAGGAGAAAGGGGGGGGGGACTGCAAAAATGAAAATATGTCTAGAGAAAAAGGAATGTAAAAGAAAGTTCAAGCCATTGTTAGAGAATTTACATTCAGATGGGCAAGATAATGTCCATATGTTGAAAAAGCATTTAAGAAATTTCCAGTAGACTCTCAAAATATACAATATAATTACAGAAATTTTCAGGGAACCAAGTATTGTTGGATTGTGTGCATGTGTGCACACACTTCCTAGCTTGTTTTAAATCCAAGCAGAATTCTAGAGGGACTGGGTCTTGATGGTTTCAAGTTTCAATGTGTATCAATCAACACCAGGGCAGTTGGTTAAAGCACAAGTTGCTGGCACCCAACTCCAAATTTTCTGATTCCACAAGTCTGGACTGTACTCTGAATTTATTTGCATTTCTAACAAGTTCCAGAGACAAAGAATGCAAATGTTTCTGCTTCAGAGACCACACTTTGATAAGTACTTTTCACAAAGATGATAAAACAACTGACCTGTATAGGAATTTATTTAATAATTAGTCATTGCATTGTGATTTCCATGGTGAAGTTTTTCCAGAAATAAAGTTTTGCTAGGTAAATAACCAGTTTATGTCCTTAAAGTTTCACATCTTAAAGGTGGGGAATCTTCATGCTCAACTGTTTTCTAAAACAAAGGTCAGACCACAGTGAAAAATAAATACATAAACATACTGGTAGTAGGAATAACCCTCATTTAGCTTCAACAATTATCAACAATTTTCATCCATACCCTCTACTTTAATTTAAAGCCAATCTAACCAACTGTATATTTATACTTGTATTTGCTTCAGTATTAGCACTTCTTAATAATGTTCCACACCAGACAAAATTTATGTGTATCCCTTAGCATTATCTAATACTCAGAATGTATTTAAATCAAAAACAGTATTTTAGAGCTTTTTAAATAAAACCAAAATTCAGATAAGTTCCCCATGTTTCATTGCTTGAGACAATTCCCAAATCTCTTTCAATGGACACATTTTATCCTATCATCCAGTTTTTGTTTTAATGCTATTTATCTGTTGAAAAGTGTGGAACATTTGTCCCAAAGAAATTTCCATATTCTGGATTTGACGGACTGTATCCTTGTTATATCATTTAAGATGAAATTAAATTTCTTATATTTCATGTAACCCAGCTGGGTAGGCTCTGGAAGTTTAATTAGACTTAAATTAAATTCTTTAAGCAAGAATAGTACAAAAGTGTTTCCTTCCTAGTAGATCTCTTCAAAAGATACATGCTGTGTGATTGATTCCTTTAGCGTAAAATTCATCAGTGAGTTTAGATTATATCAACCTAATATTTCTGTAACAAGTTTCTCATCAATCTATCATTTATTGATTTTAGTAACCATTCCATAATGCCTAGAATCATTTGATGCTCTTGATATAATAATATTGTCTGCGTTTAACAGCTGGAATTAATTTATATAAAACTTCTGATTTTTTTTCTTTGAAATATCACGAAATGGTATCAGTTTTCAGAATAATGAACTAAAAATAATGTCTGTGAGTTTTCTTTTTGCATTAGATGAATCATGGCTATTCATATAATACAGACAATTTAACCAATTTTTAATATTACAGTTTTAAACTATTTTGAGTATTAGTTTATACTGATAATAATATTCTTTCAATAGTGCCCAATCTGAGGCCCTTTAAATTAGCTCCTAGTCTGTTTATGAGTCCTAAGTTTTTAGATAGGTTCCTAGTTTTCTAACATAATATACTGTCAGAGGCAAATCTTGAATATTTTATGCCCCAGACCCAAAGTCAGTCATTTTATTGAAAATTTTTATTTAAGAGGTACAATGTTGATACCAGCATTGTACATTGCTACTGTATTGGTATTAGTTCTAAAATTTTTCTGTAGAAGAAAAATAAATATGTGAAAGAATATTAAAAGAAACCTCGGATGCAGATATATGTATATACATAAATACATATATGTAATATATACACTTTGGTACTTCCTATTCAAATTTAAAATTACAGAATTTTTTTTCATTTTTTTAATTTATATATATTAGACATCAATTGTAATCTCCATGTATTCCCCATCACCATATCACCAGTGCACCATCACTTCAGTCCCCCCTGTTCCCATCTGCCTTCAACCCTCCCCCTCCCCTCTCCCCACCAGTGTCCCCAATTTGTCCTTGTCTTCTCATTTTTAGTTTCTGTGTCTTTATTGTTATTATTATTGTTGTTGTTCTTATTCCTTTCCTTGATCCTTATTTGGTTCCCTTATATTCCTCCTAGGTGAGGAACTTTTTTACTTAAATGTTTACGAATATATGTTTGGTTTATAATGACATTAGCTTTACTTATTTGCTTTATCCTATTATATAATGGATAGTCATATCTTACGATGTACAAAATAATTTCTATATAACCATAATAATACTACCATAAGCAAGTTTATTGAATACGGAATAAAATTATTGTGATTATTTTTATCTTAGGTTTACTCAAGTAAAGATATACAGTTGATACATTGTGCTAGAAAATCATTTGAAGTATTTTTTTCTGTGTGTCATGCTAACCATTCAGATTAGTATCTGTCTACATTGTATTTTTACAAATTACTCTTTTTAAACTTTTTATTGAATTCTCATTGCATTACAACATTGGATAAGTTTAATGTGTATGGCATTATAAACCAACATCTGTATATGCTACATTAAGTTCACCACTAAGCATTCAATTCTGTCTTCACAATATCGTTGACCACTTCTACACAACAGAACACCCTTCACTCCTGCTAACTACTATTTTTTTTTCTTATAAGTATATTTTTCTTTTACTAAGTTGTTTGTTTCTTTATGTACCACAAACAAGTGAAACCATATAGTTTGTTTTTCTCAATCTCTCATATTTCACTAACATATCTATATTAACTGGTTTAAAACCCAAATAAATGTACTTTACAATAAAAATATTAACATTAGAAATCAAACATAAATGGAGTCTCGTTTCAATCCCTTTCCCTTTCTAGTCTATTGCTTAACTTTCTAAGCAATTCTTTATCCTTTAGTTTTTGTTTATCCTTTTGATCTTTTTAATAACATAAGCAGATGCCTATAAATTCCTCTCCCTTCTCATATAACATCTGGATGATCCATTGCTTTATGGTCCCACTATCCTTCCCTATTGCCTTTTGGCTCAGGGGAGAATGCTAATCAAGAGCATTTAGACTAATATTACACATTATGAGCAGACTTTTCCCAACAAGGGCTAAATCAAGAGTACTGTGATAGCATCTAATATTTGAAAGTTCTGTGTAACCTCAGGGCAGCTGCAGCACTGGCCTTGTGATAGGTGCCAGGAAATTATCCTTAGGGGTTATTACGTAGCAGACCCCAAAGTTACAGCTAATTTTTTTAACTATGTAGGCTATTTCAATTTCTCATTCTTGCATTTTTCAGATAGTCAATCATAATAAAGAATTTATTTTATTTGGAAATATGAAAAAAAAAGATTACTTTTACATGATGCATTAAGTCTTGGAAAGGATACTTATGAGTCCCAATCACATAAAAAATGACCAAATGGCATATGTAATGACAGAGTTCTATTTTTATCTGACCTCCTTCCTCTTCCCTAACTGCATTGTTTGTGAATTTTAATGAACATATTGGCAAAAAATGTAATAAATGATTTTATCCAATGTCCATATAACACATACAGAACCAATTCAGTTTCAGGAATATTATTAAACATGTAGGCAATATCATTCACTATAGTAGGCACAGAGGACAGAAGTCTTAATGGTATTTGGTCCTTAATCATGTCTTTGGTAATAAAGACTAACATAGAGAAATAGTCTCATGTATACCATACATCTAACAAGGGGTTAGTTTCAAAATTTACAAGAGTATTTATACAATCCAACAACAAAGGAACAATTGACTCAGTTTAAAAATCACCAAAGGACCTCAACAGATAGTTCTCTAAAAAAAATATTCAGATAACTTACAGACAAATGAAAAAATGTTCATTATCTTATTATAATAGAAATAAAGATTAAAACTACATTGATTTACTACCTCACCCTTGTCAAAATGGCCCATATAAAAAAGAAGGGAAATAGCAGATATTGGCAAGGTTAGGTGAAAAAGGAACTTTCATCCTCTTTTGGTAGGAATGAAAGTTATCACAACAAAATGGCATGTAAATTTTTCAAGAAGATACAAAAAAAAAGAAACCCTGCATCTGAGGTTACACAAAATCTTAAAAAAATTCAGTTTGAAACAGGAATATTACTATTAGCAAACTTTTATGTTATTTCTCTAATTTCATGTAATTTATCCAAATGGTATGAAAAAAATCTAATGTGAAAAGGTCTACACCTACGTACATAGCAATGTTGTTTACAACTGTCAAATCATGGCACCAGCCTTAGTGCCCTTCACCGGATGAAAGGATAGAGAAACTATGGAACATATATTCAATGGAGTATTACATAACCATGAAGGACAATGAACCTGATATTTGGGACAAAATGGATGGCCCTTGAGGTGATTATGTTAAGTGAAATCAGTCAAAAATTAAAAAAAGAACAAAACAGATTTAAGATAGTTTCACTTATCTGCAGAATATAAATACCCAAAATAACTATAAACAATAAAATAAAAAATTTAATTTGGCAGAAGGATAATAGTTACCAGAGTGAATAGGGGAAAGGGTGGAAGGGGTGGAAAAAGAAGGCAAATGGGATATGGGCAAAAATGATTTGTTGGAGAGGTAAAAAAAGAAATGAAATTGTCCCATAAAAAAATAGTTTCATGCTAAGCAGAATCATCTTGGACCATGAATGTATTTGAGGAGTGAGTGCAGGTTTGAATTACGAATATGGCAAAGAAGGCCTGAGTGTTAGGGAAGCACAGGTAAAGGAAGACCCAGTGTTCATGAATCCTACACGGGTTATTTTTTTCTCACTATACAGTTTTTATAGTTAGAGTAAACAAATTGCCTTCACTGGGCATGTATTCTAGTGTAGATACAGATAGCAAACACACACATTCACACACAAAACCAAACATACAAGGTGATGTCAGAAAAGACATGATATAAAGAAGTATTAGCTAAAAGGAAGGGTGAGTAGGAGCACTATTTTAAACCAGGTGCCACGGAGGCCTTTCTGAGGAACTGGCTGTAAACAGGATCTTGAGTGAAGTTATACAGAAAGTCATGTGAGTATTAGAGTATTATACAGAAACCGTGGGTTATTCAAGGAGCCACAAGGATGTCAGAGAGCTGGATTAGTGCATGTTATTCATGACAATGGTGCAGCTACAGACAGGATGCCTTAACTGAAGGTAAGTAGGTTTCCAAGGACCATTGTTTCTCAGTTTGTTTTAAATTATTGTCACTTTCCAGGGCTCTAAATGTTTGTTTCAATAATTTTCTACAGTTTTGTAGTTGCCTCTTAAGGACATAATATAGCTACCTCCTCATTTTACATGCTGGAAAGCCCCATTTTAAAAAGACTTCTGAAATAATTCAGTAATATAACAATATAGCTGAACTAGGGATGAATATTGATAATGATAGAGTGTAATTAATACATATTTAAGAGGTTAAAAGAAGACAAAACTGAAAGAGTAACTACATCTGCAAAGAATGATTTCTAGGTCAATACACCATAATGGTCAAAATTGAATAAAGCCTAACTGGTACTTTGGGCAGAATGACCTTTCTAAGCCTTGGTGTTCTCATCTGAAAATCAGTGGTAATCATCATTCTGATAGGATGACTTAATACAACAGTGCATAAAAGATGCACATGTCTGATATCTCACAATTTCTTTCAAATTGTGACTATGACCTTTTGCCACTATTAGGTCATCCTTTGCTCCCATCAGATTTTTGTTAGAAGTATTAATAGCACCATTAGAAACTGATTACAGCTACCTGGGACATGCTTATAAGATCTCTTGATAAATTATGGTACTTCTCAGTCTTATCAATTACCAATAAGACAAATTTAAGAAACATTCTTAAAACAATTAAAAGAAATAGTATTTTTATTCTAAAATATCTAAATATATTTGACATAGTTGTCACATTAGTAAGGAATGTGATTTTTTTTAGAGAATCTGTCAATTACCTTTAAAATAGCTGTCAAATTTTCCTTCCTATTTAATATATTCCAAAGGGGTTTTAAAAATAACGTTATTTCCTCTCCAATTTTCCTCATTCCTTCAGCAAACACTGATTATTTTCCCTAGTGTCCCGAATAGAGATTGAAATCAATGTGGGCTTGGGGTTTATTATTTGATTAGTGCACCTGAATCATTAATGATATGAGCTCAACCCTCAAAATAGTTTGAATAAAGAGCTGCTATCACTGATCACGCAAATGGAGTCCAGCAACACAAGCCTTCATTTCTACACATTAATATTAACTACTAACTCATGCCCCAGACCTTATTTCAGTAGAAAAATCAAGTGAATTCTAAAATACATCATGATGGTCATGTCTTTATTTATTCTTAGTTATTTATAATTTATACTCTCAAATAATAAACACACAAGCCATAAAATATAGGGACAAAGAGTAGAAAGAGCTAGCCAAAGGGAAAGTGATTATTCTACACAGAATCTGGAGTCAGAAGGTCACTGTGATTGAGAATTTGTTTTAACTCTTTCTTGGCAACTAGAAAAAAAAGTGAAATAATGAGTCACATAATCCCACTGTCTGATTAAAGGATAAAGTGACAGGAACTTACATTGCACTAAATTCTTGGAGGAATTAGGTTTGATAGAACCAATACAAAACACATTGTATAACCTATAAGACAAAGTTTTCTTAGCAGTTTGTAACATATGAAAACATATTTTTCACACATGACATTTCTCAATAGTCATTTCTCTATTATTATTTAATAATAACCAAAGATATAATATTAAATATTAGCACAAAGAATGCTTTTAATGGTAACACAGCTGTTACTTGAATTTCCAGATCTTATAGATTACATATCCATTTTACTCCATTCTTCCTATAGCAACATTTGCTCTTATAACTCTTCTCTGTGTTTATTCTAGAGACCATTCTCTCTAATTTACCTCCTTCTCCAATCACTTCTGCACTGGTGGACCCCCAGTGCATTATATTTGTATTGTTCTTACCCTACATGCTTAGCAATTTAATTGGTACCTCCATGCCAATTGCTCAAATTCAAATGACCATTCCAGGACTATTTCCTAGGTCCATGTTGATATTTAGTTTTCAGGTTCCATAAAAGCAGTAGCCCTGAATAGTCCAAAGCAATCCTCACAAAAAGAGAGGAACAATGGTGGTATTGTATATCCAGACTTGAAACTATACTACAAAGTTATAATAATAAGAACAGTATCATACTGGCACAAAAATAGGCATGCAGACTAACAGAATATAATAGAACCCAGAAATAAATTCAAACCTCTACAGAGAGATAACTACAATAAATGAACCATGACTATACACTGGACTAAGGAAAGCCACTTTAATAAAAAGTGTTGGGAAAACAGGACAGTTACATGCAAAAGAATGAAACTAGACCACCATCTCATACCACACACAAATAACAACTCAAAATGGGTAAAAGGCCTGGATGCAAGCCCTGAAACCATAAAATACATCAAGAAAATATAGGCAAAGCAGTTTACAACATACACTTCAGTTATGTCTTTGTGGGTCATATTGTAGCAGGAAGGAATACAAGAGAAAATATAAATATCAAACTAAAAAGCTTCTGCACAGTGAAAGAAACCATAACTAAAAAGACACTCCACTGAATGGGAGAAAATATTTCCACACCACACATCTGGCAAGGGGCTGAAATCCAAGGTCTACAAATAATTCATAAAGCTCAACAAAAAGAAAACAAGCCAGTCAAGAAATGGAGAGAAAAGCTGAAAATAGATTCCTCCAATGAAGATGTTACATATAGTCAACAGACACAATGAAAAATGTTCATCATCACTGATCATCAGGGAAGTGCAAATATGTGAGTACAGCCCACATCAAAAAGACCATAAACAAGAAGTGCTGGTGAGGATGTGGAGAAAGGGAACCCTCTTAGAATGCTGGAGAGAATGTAGACCAGTAGACCAGTAGACCAGTCCACACTCTGTAAAAAACAGTATGGTGATATCTCAGAAGATTACAATTGGTTCTGTAACAAAATCAAGAGTAATTTCACTTCTAGATCTGTATTTTTATAACTCAATTTCTCTTTAAAGTAGTAGCTAGGTAATAGCCTTGTATATTCCATTTTTATTTGCTTTGATTTTGTTTCACTTTATATATGAAGATGCTGAAAGAAGAAAGATGAAAAATAGCATAATTCCAAACTCGTATCAGCAATGACTAGTCTTGTAACCCATTGCTTTTTAAAACTTCATTGTCTATTTTTGGCATCTATGAGATCTTCCACAAAATTGCAGTTCTACAAACTTTTCAGGTCATTAGCTCATGTACTGCCATTGATACAGTTGATGATGATGACAACACAACAAGAGGATTTTATGTGACTGATGTGCTAGAAACTTTAAGCTAAGACCATTATCTTTAAATAGGAATTAATAATCCCATGAAGCAGAACTATTGCTAAGTTATCTTGAGAATAAGAGTGAGGTTTCTGGTGTAAGCAATTTACTTAGGATTGCCTACCTGGGAAATGGCAAGGCTGGGATGTGAGGCATAGTCTAATACTTTAAACATCTTTGTTTTTTACCAACAGGAAAAAACAAGATTTAGTCCTAACTCTAATAAGCCTTACGTACATGATCTTAGGCAAATTGCAGAACTTCTAAGACTTAACTGCCATTAATTATAGAGATTATTTGTAAGTATAATGAAAGGACATGGCCTTAATGTAGTCACTGTTATCCTCTTTCCTTTTAAAAAGATTTGGGAATTTTTAGTAGTGCTTAGACCAGATTATGCTTTTATAATTAAGAATTTTAATATTTATTGTGAAACAGTTTTAGATTTGCAGGAAAATTGAGCAGATAGTATAGTGTCTCATTTGCCTCTTTTACCATATAGTTCTCCCATTTATTATTAACATTTTACATTAGTGCAAAGCATGTTACAATTAGTGAGTGTATACTGCTACACTATTATCAACTAAGGTATGTAGTTTACATGAGATTTCCTCTGTGTTGTGTAGTTCTGTGTTATGGAAAATGCAAAATGCAACAGGTGTTCCACCTATTCATTCTTCCTCCCAAGACCCTCTGAGCTCCTGCCAACCACACATCTTTTCACTCTATGGTTTTTCTTTTTGAAGAATATCACAAAATTTGAATTATGCAGTATGTAGACTTTTGGATTGGCTTCTTTCATGTGGCAATATGCATTTGTTTCCCCCTTGTCTTTATATAGCCTGTAACTCATTTATTTTTATTACTGAATAATATTCCATGGTATTGCCAGAGATTGTCTTTTTATTTAGCTATTAAATGAAACTTTGGTTGATTCCAGTTTGAACAATTATGAATAAAACTGCTGTAAATATGTGTCTGCAAGGTTTTGTGTGCATATAAGTTTTTAAGTCAAATGAAAATACTCCTCAGAGCATAATGGCTCGATCTGGTGTGTATGGTAAGAAACAGCCAAACTGCCTGCCAATATAGATGTACCATTTTGCATTCTGAAAACCAGCTCCTAAAGCTCCATATCCTTAAAAGAATTTACTACTTATTGTAAGTTGTTTGGATTTTAGCCTATATAATAGCTATGTGTGTGTGTGTGTATAATTGTTTGAATTTGCAATTCCTTAATCACATCTGATACTGAATATATTTTCATACGTTTACTTGCCATTTGTACGTGTTCTTTGGTGAGGTGTCTGTTCATATGTCTGCACATATTTTAATTAGATTGCTCATTTGCTCAGTGTTGAGTTTTTAAATTTCTTTTTGTATTTTTCATGCAAGTCCTTTACTATGCATTTCACAAATATGTTCTCCCAGTCTGTGGTTTATCTTTCCATTCTCTTCACAGTGTCTTTTGCAGAGCAGTTTTTAATTATACTAAAGTTCAACTTATTAATTTTTTATTTCATGGATCATGCTTGGTGTTGTAATGAAGGACACTTCACTAAATCCAAGGAACCTAGCTTTTCTTCCTATGTAATTTTTAGGAGTGTTTTGGTTTTGCATTTTCCATTTAGGACTATGAACCATTACAAGTTGATTTTTTTGAAAGGTCTAGATCTGTTTATTTCATATTTTTTTGCATGTAATATGCAATTCTCCATATGATTTGTTGAAGGATCTAATTCATCTGCATCTTTTTAAAAAAGTTGAGCCTACAGTTTAAAGTGTTTAAGTTGTCGTCAGTGAGTTTCCTTTAACAGTTTTGCACACACATTTAATGCTTAGGGATAGTATACTTTGTTTTTTCATTATTTATATATATTTGACATCATGCTCATATACTTTAATCTACAACAGAGTGGGTTCCACTTTGGATATGTCATTGGTAATGTTTTCTTGTGACTTTTGAGGTATCCTTCAAAATGCTGCTTGAAATTTTTAATAAAAAAATTTTAAATAATCTATGAGTAGGGTATATGCCTCAAGATATTTTAAAAGAAATGTGTGAGATAATTGCTGACAGCCATTTGCTTGGAATGTATTCTTTCCAGCTCAAGAAAAAAGAAAACAGATCAGATTTTGTTCTCTTCAGTCTGTACATTATCTATTGGCATAGTCTGTACATTATCTATTGGCATATTTTTTGACAACATTCTGACTAGGGTATAGAATTCAGTCTTGTTCAGTGGATGTTTTAGCTATTCCTGACCTTTCCTTTCAGGTTGCTACCTCAACTCTTTTCTTCATCGTGTTAAACATAAATTCACAAAGTAAACTCAAAGTTTTTCAGACCTTATTATAATCTGCTGGTATGAAAAGTGTTGTAGGATTTCACCTACTGATCAAAGCAAATGTTTGCATTTTTTGCACTGTTACTCTTTCACCCAAAGAGTATTCAATTACTTAGAGAACGTTAAGATGAACCAACTGGATAAATAGGAGAAAACTTATATCATCATACCCTCCTGAGTCTGCTTCCTTTTATGCTGCCTTTTGCAAGCGAATGCATTCTGCTACATGTAATAAAAACCATAAAATAGGGTTTTAGTCAGAAAAGGAAATTATTTTCTCATACAAAAAGAGGAATGGGCTTGGAAATTTGACACTGGTACTGAGGTTCTAGAAACCAGTCTCTCTCTATCATCTGACTCTTCCATTCTTGTGTGTTCACAAAGAATGGCTACTGCCTGTCTGATCATTGCAGCTAGATTGTGGGCATAAAATAAATGTGACAAATACATCAAAGTAACAAAATATAGCCAGAAATGCCATTAAATTCTCACATATCTCATTAAGCATATTTGTATTACATGGCCACCAAAAATTATAAAAATGGTTACTTATTAATGGTTATTTTTTTAAGCTATGTGGCTTGCTGCCCTATGACCATTCATTTACTAATGAAGAATGGAAGAACAGGTATAGGATTGGTTCCTGAAACTGTCTCAGACACAAACTATGTCTGCTCAGTCAACTTCTTAAAGCTTTATGGCACTTTGAGTAATGAAACTAGAAAAAAAAATTAAAAAAAACATTGAAACTACAATCAGGTTTTAGTTATAATTTGCATGTCATAAGTAATGTAGATCTGTAATTATTTTATTAGTGAAAAAGATGACTAAATTTAATTTCATCACATCTCAATGTTTTTAATCAGACCATAAATAATGTGCTTTTAAAGTATTTTTCAAATACATGCCTTCTCATTTCTTTTGTCATATTCTTAAATAAGACCTGGATTATTATTATGTTTTAACTGACTCCCACCCTTATAACTCTTTCCTATTTCAATTTTTTCTCCAGATATGTCAGAAAATTCAAAAACACAAATCTTACTATACCAAACTTCTGTAAAACACTTCTGTAAAACACATACTCCTTCAAAAATCAAGCTCTAATTTACTCATTAGATGAACCTAGACTCTCCTTAACACTCCGGTCAAGAGTCTTATCAACTCTTTCCTCATAGCTGAAAATCATAAAATAATTTAATTTAAAAATATTTGTACTTCATGGGAATTTTACTGGGATTAAATCAAGTGTCCAGCTCATTGTTGGACACACCTTAGAACAATGTGTCATATCTCTCTGGCTGCTTCTCATCTGATGTTCCCTTAAATAGACTTCCTTTTTGCTTTCTCTTCTCTGCAACAGGGTAACTCCTTTGTATTAAACTGTTTAAAAAAAAAAAAAGAAAGAAAGAAAACAGAGGGGGAAAAAAAAATCTCCCGAGTTTAGATACTAACTCTTCATGTCTTTCCTGGTTCCCTTCTGTAAAAGACTGTGACCAAGCCAATCACAATCCAACTCCTTCTACAAAAATTATCTGTATGGATGTGTGCTCATTCAGTTAGCTTTTCTGCTTGTTGGAAGAAGTTTGAGCAATTATATTATTTGTATTAGCAGAATGATTGGCATGTGGTATGTGACTCATAAATTTTTGACAATGGTAATGCTATTATATATAAATGAACATGCTCTTTAATTACAGAAAAAAAAATCTCATTTCAGTATTGTCAAAACTATTTCTTCTACTAATCATTTAAATTCACATAGAAAGGAAATTTACCAGTGAAGAAAATTTTATCTCTAATACTGCACTGAAGATATTGCAAAGCAAGAAAAACCAATCACTTAGAACTTCTTAAAAAAATGTAATATGTAATAATGTTGGGAGAAATGATACTGGGAAGTAAATATTAAGAAGAGAACTCCAGGTTGAAATGAAATTGAATAGTTTTCCCTCCTTTAATCTTGCCCTCATAGATACAGAATACATTGTCTCTTTAAGCAGTTCTTACTTTGATCCTAGCAGAAACTAATACATTTTTCCACATTTTATCTAGTTTTTTATTATACTCCTATAATATAATGGGAACATATAACTTTTACTATGCTTATACAAAATGCATTTCAATGTATTATATGAAGGGATGAGCTGAAGATGCCTGCAATTCTCTTTAAATCTTAAAATTCAAAGGGATTCTGTGTGTAACCCCCAACTTCATTTAGCAGATAAGGAAACTGTAGCCAAAAACATTAATTCACTTTCAAAATTACAAAGCATTAATGCATATCTAGAACTAGAACTGTGACACAAAACTCAAACTATACTTTTTTGACAACAACTCAGGATTATATCACAATTCCCACCATGGTGACTTTATTCTATGTTAATTTACATACGCTGGAACAGCACTTCTCCCAAGCATCTTGTCTTTATTTTATTTTTATTAGATTTGATTTTTAAAAATGTGTGTGAGAGAGTTGGAAGGTCAAAACAAAAAAGCCACCATTAAACTTTTTAAGTCATGAATAGATGTATGAAACAGAGATGGGAGGGGCTGATAGTTTCCAAGTTGTTCTTACCCTTCCTCCCTCTCCTTCCAGTTTTGTTTCCACCCAATTAACAGTGAATCTAGGCACACAGAAATATCTTGCATGGTGCTCCCTTTCAACTCTTCCTTGTGGTGCCACCTTAGTAGCTAGACATCCCTAAATTTAGAATGTCTGTTAGTACATTTCTTTGATTCTTTAACTCTTCTTTGCAAACACTCATAACCCAGTGACTCCAATAAATGTGAGAGCTAGTATTTATGACAAATTCATTATTTTACAACATTCAGTGTGTTTCTGCTTCCCCAAATGAACTCTGATTGACATACAAGTAATACAGTAACTGGCGAATATTCCACATCATATTGTTGAATAGAATAAGGTTTGTTAAGCTGACATATAGTAGATATTCATATAATGAAAGTAGCATTTACAGCATGAATTATGAAATAGATTTATAGTTATGAATCAAGTTTTAGTCCTCAAAATATGTTTGCACAATGAAAACATAATGTAATAAAGTTTTGTAGCTTAAAAGTATTGATAAGCACTCAGAGATTTACTATTATTACATAAACATGTCGATAAATTAAAATATCTAAAAAGCTCTGCCATAAAGAAACTTCTTTAGGCAGCTCTCTGCCCACCTGTCTCTATGCAGATGTCGCTCTTTCATTTTCTCCTTTTTCTAATAAACCTGTCCTTTCAAAATGAAAAAAAAAAAAGAAGAAAACAAACCTGTGTAATAGGGTATTGTGCAACTGTACTATGGATATAAAATTCTTTTTTTCATAAATGAAGGATTAGTATTGAATATGCAGTGATCCACTGTCTTTAGGGAAAGCAGTATTTTTCTTTATTATTAAGATTTAAAATACTATTTAAAGAGAAAACTAGTTCTGTCCCTTGATATAATAATATGTATGAAGGGATGAGCTGAGATTTCAATTGCAAAAGTGCCAATGATAAGAAAGATTTTGAAGGCATGACTCAGTTCAGCCTGCCAAAGAGTATTTTTTAACTGACTCAATAAATGACTCACTGGTTGGCTACGTAAATAAACAAATGAACAAAAAACATCTCCACTCCTCAATTGCTACAAAGCAGGATTATCACTATTGAAAATGAGTCTGGTTCTCCTACTTCTTTTTACAATGTGCTCCAAATCTGCACTCAGCCAGGCTGTTTCTGAAAAATGTTGGTACGAATACACCCTTCAATATTTCTTCCACACTGACTGTAAATATGATCTAGGCATAAATCATGAAAAGCAAATACCAGTGAGCAGTTTAATCCTTTATAATAAATCAGGGAAATGGGGAGTCTATGCCTGATGATGAAGTTTTAGTGTAGGTCAAACTAGTGGTTTGCTGAGAATGCAGCACTTTAGAAAACAGGGAACATTTTGTTAAAGACTCAGAGCTCCACTATAGGGTAGGAATTTTTTGCACATATTTCTATCTCTTCTGGTTATGAAGTAGTGCTAATGTTTTACCTTAGCGATCTAAGCAAATATAAATAAGTTTGTTTTTCTGACTACCTACCATCAAAAGGAGCTGAGTTAGATGCTAAAAAGGATAGACTGAATCATTAAAACTTTAGACCACAAGTAGTTTCTATGTAACAGGGAAGATACTTAAATCAAAAATTGAATACTAGGTTGATCCTGGTATATATCACAAAGAAAATGTTATTAAACCCCATCAAAGTTTAGAAAAAGAGGCGACCACTTCCAGAAAGAGAATTCAGGGAAATCACCTTAGAGCAGGTGGTAACTGGACCAAATCTTGAAGAGTTGGAATTCTGAGAGATATTTTAAACAAACTAAAGAATTCAAAGGCCTGAAAGTAAGATTACAATATAAAGTCCAGGCTACCTGAACACATTAGATTCCAAATAAATGACAATTTTTTTTGGTAGAATGCAATATGAATTATTTAGGAGATACCATTAAAAATTATTTGGTGAAAATTTTTGGCAAGCAGGACTTAAGTAGTGGGAGAGTCACAGAAATTTTACAACAGATACTCTGAAAATATTTTAGGTATAAGACAAAACAGTACAAAAATAATACATTACTGTTCAAGGAATTTGCAATCAAATTATTTAAACAGAACGCAAAAAGAAAGAGAATTTGCATCATACTTTGTACCAAAAATTATCTAGGTAACAACATTTTATATAGTTATAGAACATGATAAAAGCAGTAGCAAAGAAATGAAAAAGGGAGAAGTATCAAAACAATTATGAACCCAGAGTGACCAACTATGCCATACAGTCCTTTATAATTTTTCATAGATGTGCTGCAGCTGTTTTCTTGAACTTCTCAGGTTTTAAGACAAAGAAAATAAAATCAATTATAGCTGTTCTTCTCAAACTTTATGTGTATGCAAATCACCCATGGTCTAATTCTAATTCTAACCTAGAAGAAAAGATTTGGAAGAAGATTGTAATTCAGGAGATTTAGTTAGATAGAGTATATTTCTTGCAAACTTATAGAGGGTACAATTAGGATAAAGTTCTATGCTCCATGGACAACACTCTTAAAAGCAGAGAATCAATTTTAGATGTATTTAACACCTCAGGGCTGTGTTTAATTGTTATTAATTTTATAGAACAATCATAAAAATATTTGCCAACTTGTATATGAATTCTAGTTAATCTTAAAATCATAAATATTCATATTAGTATTTTCTAGTTAAGTGGAACAAGTATGAACTATTCTGAGATATCTCCAAGAGTATTTCCCTATTTATTCAAATTCATTCTATTCAATTCTATTCAATTGTCTAGTCCAGTAGCCTCTAAGTGAGGCTCCTTATAGCAAGAATAAAATCTTATTCAATGCCGCCAAAAAAAAAAAAACTGAATAGTTGAGAAGATTATTCATTATTATTTGTCTTTGACCAAAGAATTGTACCAATCTAACAAAAAATGTTTATGGTTTGGTGAAAATTGGAAGAAGTAGAAAACCACTCAAGCCTACTTATTTGATGATACACTAAGGGTGGGTAAAGTAAAATAAAGAAAGCATTAGACATCATGTCAAATATTTTGGAAAGTAAAAGACATAGGAATGAAAACAAATATTTTGAACCTATGGAAATTAAGCTTTCGATCCACATCTATCATGTAACAAGAGAAAATTTATAATTTATGTCTGTTTCTTTCAACAATAACATAGGTTGTGAGTTTACATATGTATACTAAAATGTCAAGAGTGATTACTAGAAGAAAATTATAATAAATAACTCACAATCCACATTAAAGAAGGAACAAAAAGAAAACATTCTATTTTTAAACTAATAAAAACAAAATTAGGGTAAAACACCACCAACAAAAAAGCAGTGGATAAAAACCGTAAGAAAACAGAGAATAAGACCAAACACGATCACATCAAATAAAAACAAATAAAATTAGCCTTTGAAAAAACATAGGGTAATAGTGGATTAAAAAAATGTCCAGTTATAAACATTCAGTCAGAAACATAATAAACAGATACAAAATGATTGAAACTAAACATATGCAAATATATATACTGATTAATATTAATTTATCATCAAATACAACATAATTCAAAATGTATACTTTTTTCAAAATATATACTATTAAAAATCATGCTTCACATTGGTAACCTATTCAATCATCAATAAAATTCATTAATCATACTGTTAAGCATCTAATGAGCAGCTTCTAAATCCATAGACCAAACACTCATTTAGGGTCAAAAAATAAAGCAACTCTACAGTCATACCTAAAGATTGAATAAAACTCTACAAAAAATAATGAATTAAACTGTCCAAAATAAATAAAAATATAGGCTATAGATAGAAATAAAAATAATATATAGAATAATTTAACTTATTTTCATTCACTTTTTTGAATTTTTCTAGAGAGCTAGCATACCCCAGTGTCAAAAGATAGAGTAGGATATGAAGTACCAGTCATAGGTACTCCAAGGACAGGAAGAGCTTATATGACTGACTCATAACTTCTGGATATTGTGTAGGCTAAATAAAGTTTTTAGTTGCCTTTGAAGTGAAGCTATTTCACTTCCACCTGTATGAAACTAAGGAAGAAAATGAAACTAAAAGCTTACCTCAGTAAAAAAAAAGTGCAGTAAAAAATCTAAGAATTCTTCAGCATAAATCCAGATTACATTGTCAGTTCAATGATAGGTATGCTAAAAGCCAAATTATGAAAAACTGCATATTGCCATGAAATAGCTTACAATCGCTACCCATAAGGGATGTAGAAGAAACTTTAGATGATACATTAAAAAATAGCCTCAAACCAGCATATTTTATGGGGATTTATTATTAAATGTTTGTTCCCAAAGTTTTTTAACTGATGGTTTAATTAATATGGTCTCTTAAAATGTGCTACCTTTTGAACACTGGCTGTGCTTTTTTCCTCAGGAATCCTAGGTGTACAAAGCTTCAGAGGTTTAGTATATACTGTACCTCCCATGTGAATTACCTGCCCATCTGATGGCCAGATGACTTTCCCTATTCGCTCATTTGGAACTTGCATTGACCACTCTGTTTAAAAGTGAGACTTCATCTTTGACTCAGCAGTCCCTATCCCCTTTCCCTGAACTATTATTTTTTATGGCAATGAACACCATCTGACTGATTAGTTTGTTGTCTATCTCTTTCCACTAGCAATGAAGCAGAGATTTTTTTTTCTGCTCTTTTTATTGTTGTATTCCCAATCCCTACAGCAGTGCCTAATATATACTAAGTAGTCAGTAAATATTTGTTGAATGAATAAATAAATTAATGAATCTTGAAATCAATGATATCCATGAGTTGAGGGGATAAAATAGATTAGTCTCTTGGAGATTCACATAGCTCATCAGTAAACTAAATTCTCTGAGGCAATACTATGTTTAAAAAGCTATTTTGCTTAGACACACCCTTTGTTACCCAGAGTCAGTTGACTGTGGCACATTATTTTCCCTCAGTAACATTAAAATACAGGAGAATTAATATTCTATGCAAAACATTTAAGTAAAGAAGAAATAAACTAAAATCCCATTGAATTGCATAACTCATTTTTTTAAATTTATCTACTTGATTACATTTTACTCTTTTTTTTCTCCAACTCTTTCCACTTTCTTCCTTAGCTATATCTTTGTGGATCTTAGTATGATATAGTATTAATCAATGACACTATAGTCATATAATCTGGCATTCAGGACACAAGATGTTAATTTAAAACAAATTTAAGTTGATTTGAAAAATACATTTTATAAACTTACAATAACACTGGTACATGAAAATAGTTCTATGCTATTTAAATTTTATGCTAGATCTTATATTTGAGTAAAAATCTCCTAGGTAAATAGAAACCATTTCAAATTTTCATAACAGAGAACATTTAATATAAGGAATTGTTTAAATAAATGATGGAGAGACTGAGAAAGCAAACAAAGGAAAGTAAGGCAACCCAGACATAAGTAGAAACTGGATCTCCTATGTGCCATGGACCAAGGAGAAGGTAAACTTGCAGACTCCAGCAAAAAACCAACGATGCCAAGCAGAAAGCGGAACCACCACAAAAGACATTCAGCCTGCACCAATATTCACTTTCTCCTTCTTCCCACATTTGAATTCCCACAAATGCCTCCTAATAGCTGATTCAGTTGACCTGGAAAGTTTATGAAATGCAGCCTATAGGAGTTAGTCCCCCCCATGATTCAGAATAAACCAAAGATGGAGGAGAAGAAATAAATAGTTCCAAGACTAATGCAGCTTATGTATCTCATTTAACCAACACTTGACTGATTTTCTGTTATGACAGCAAGTATAAATGAAGTTTAAAAACAGAAAGGAAATCAAGTTAAATTCAGCTCATCTTCTAAAGTCATATCATTTTTAACATTCAGTTGTGTTTGTCAGCTTATCCTTGTAATCAAGTAGATACAAATTGTCAACTGTAATATATAGAAATCATTACTCATTAAACTATTGCTTTAATTGCATATGATAACCAATACTCTACCACAGATATTTCATTTTAATATTTACTTGTTTTTTTTAAAAGCAAGGGATAAAATACCATTGTAAGAAATAGCACCTTGCTGTATTTTGTTCTTTCCATAATATGTTACTTTTAATCATAATAATGCAACATATAATGTTTTTCCTTATTTTAAACTGACTAAAATTGCTTTAATGGAATCTCTCAAGAACTATGGAGAGACCACATGCCATAGTCCACGAGTTGCTATAGACTGTAAGCTGGGGAAAATGACTCAAATAGAGCAATTAAAAAGTAAATGTTAAGGGTAACCAACAGAAAACAATGTATTAAAAAATACTCTGATATAAATATTTTATTTAAAAAGCAACACCCTGGCTAAGAAATAGTAAGCAGTCATTTTGCATATATTAGTAAAATATTAAAGTGTTTTTTATGTTTTAGCTGTGTTTAAAAAAATTGAGTGTATTGAACAGATACAGCAACATAGCGAAAAATGACTGTAATTATTATCCAGGATAATCACATTGCTTCATTGCACTCACAAACTTAAATTACATGTATTATATTTACAAAAGAAATTCCATGTGGAATAAAAGTACAACATAATAAAACTGAACCATTAGTCCAAAGTTAAAAGTAAGTTAATAATAAAAGGATGGGAACAAAAGTTGTTTCATAAAACTCTTGCTAAAGACAATTATGATTGAACTTTCTAAGAGCTGAAACACAAAGGAAACTGTTGGAAATTTTAGCTCGAATGTCAACTAAAAAGAAAACCATATACCTTCAATGGAAAAGGTTGTATAGTTTCAGTCACATTTATAGCCTTACAGCATTACACTGAGTTCTGGATAGAAAAAGTTGACCTGATCTTAATCAAAGTACTAAAGGCTTATGAAATAAATTCAAAGGCTATTGATCCAACTCCTTACTTAAAGATTCAGTGATCAGTATTTAAGCATTAATGGTCATAATATTATTAAATTCCCATTTTAATTAATTGACTGTGGCTTTTGTAAAATTTCTGATTGTATGTATAGAGTTTTTCAAAATTATGTATTGCTTCCAGGAGAGCAAAATGATTATTTTTGGGTCTTCAGAAAGCTGTCATGACAACACTTTTGGTAAAAATCAGGCTGTGCATGATTAGAAACAATTTAATTATTCAAGAATTTTAAATGAATAGTTTTACATTGGAAAATAGAATTGGAAATCCCAATCAGTTTGGTACTTAACTTAATTTTGGTGGAATGAGAGCCTTCCTAAGACTTAGCATGGAAATAGATCACTATTGCCATCTCCTGGCAAGTAAACCACATGACTACAACTTAAGCCTTTTTGAACAACTATATATTGTGGGGAGACATGAAGATTGCTCCATAAATAGGCAATAAAGTATTGAATATTTATTGTAAGACCATCATTGGATTTTTATTCCTTATTCCTATAAGACCTTTATAAAAATCCATTAGAGTTGATAAATAGTAACATTTGTTTTATGAGCTCTTTATGTTGAACAGAAATTCTGTTTGTTATGACATTTTAAATTAAATGCATATGATGGATCTACCTGTGATTGAAACAAATATTAAACTGCCTCAAAGACAAAACCTTGAAATGCTCGCAATGCATTGGGGAAAATGAGCCAGAATAGTACCACTGTATGCAGCCAAGAAACTGACAGGTAGCTTTCTACCATATAATAAAGCTGATGGAATGGATAACAGCTCTGACAGCATTAATCCATCTTTCTGCTGTGGGGGTTTTCACAGGAGATGAATGATACTTCCCCCCTCCAACTTGCCTTGTCATCTTGCTATGTTTCTCTTTAATTTCTCTTCCTTGCTATTGTTTTCCTTTACAATCAGCTGTTGCTGATGCTTTGAACTTCCTTCCCTCCCTTCCTCACACTTGGGCATCAAATAATCAGCCACATCTGAGCCTGGTTCATATACTTCCTGCCTGAGATGCCAGCTGAGTCATTTATAAGCTCAATGTCACTGAAGTCTGCAAGCTGTACAACAGGGTTCCGTGTATTCCATAGACTCCAAACTCTTGCTGCAGCTGAGTGAAAAAGGAGAATGAGATATGGCTTCAAGTCATTACCTTCCAGATCAGAATGTTATATTTTGCATGATTCTGAAGCTTGACAAGTTGCTTTCTTAAACTAATCATTTATTCAAATATAACCATGATAACTAACTTCTACAGGTGGGCAAAAAGAACCAAGACAGCTGAGATTAAAAAAAAAAACAAAAAACTCTGCAACAACTGCAAAAATTTTTTTGGAGGAAGAAGAGAAATCCATTGTTGTTGGTTTAATCTTCTCATATTTTATCAGAAATTTTACCATCTATATTCCATTCTTTACTAACTAGCTCAACATCACTTAACTTTTACACTAAGGTATTAGGAGGAGTGAATGCTTGAGAAATCAGACTGGACATGAGTTTTCAAGCATAAAATCACTCCAGCTATGTAGCTTGGTGGTCCGCTTTTAAAGTTTCAACTGCTTATTACAGTCTCAGCTAAGGCAATTTCCTGGAAAAACCAAACTGAAAGAACAAGAGGGGATGGTTTTCGATACTGACACTTACATCAGCTCATGAGCCTGAGTACAGGGAGTAGATCAGAAAGAATGATCATTGAAATATGTTCCATTTCTGTTTTCCAGCTGACCACTAGCTCAGATAACCTTACCTTAAATTCTATGGGGACTACACCTTAGAAAAGGAAGCGAACATTTGTAAAAAATGAACAATGATGTTATATAAATTATATAGTAAAAAATAAAGTAAAAATTAGGTAAATCTACAAGAAGAAAAATTTCACAAGTAGGAAAAGAATTTGAAGGGAGGAAAAGAAGTTAACATAAAGATTATAGCAAAACCAAGATCAAAAAACTAAAAAACATCCAAATATACAGGCATTTGAATAAACATAGTGCAAATAATAAAAGCTTTCGAAATTCACATATATAGCACTTACTATGCACTAGACAAGACTCTAACCATTTTTTCATAAATTGATTCTTTCATTTCTCACAACAATCCTATTATTTCCATGTAACAGATAAGGGAATGGGGTGCAAAGATTTGGAAAAAAAACATAGTCATGCAACTAAAAAAAAATGAATTCCATATTCCAATACAGGTGATGTGGCCCTTAACCACTATGTTATTTAATGGTTCCTAAATGCTTTTAAACCTACATCTATATCTTAAATATTCCTAAATCATCTTCTTTTACTGGGAGAAAAATTTCTTTTCTTTTTTGTCATGATTGCTTTGGCTCTCTGAGGTCTTTCATGGCTCTATAGTAAATCTGCTGTATCTTTGAATATTTCCATTGAAATTTTGATAGGGATTGCATTGAATCTGTGTATTGCTTTGGGTATGAAGATTTTAACTACATTAATTCTTCTAATCAATGAGAATGCATTATATTTTTACTTCCATAAATGTCTTTAAATGGTAGTAAGAATTCCATAAATGTCTTTAAATGGTAATAAGACAAAAACACTAAAATCCTTTCTTAAAAAAATGGTTAGTTTTTCAAGTTCTCTAATTTTACATCTCAGTAAAGTTGCTATAAATAACAGATAATGTATTTTTCACGTGCTATGTTTTTATTTAAAATTATCCTAAGGTATTCAGCTATTTCCACTTACATTTATATCTCTCAAAATTTGTTCTCATTTTGACCTATTCTCATATTTGCCAAAAGATTCATTTTGAATGTTCTTTCACTACTACACAATCCTGTGGACTTAGTAGCAATTAAAATTCCTGACACACATATATTGACACAAAGGGGAAATGCCAACACTAGAAATATACCTTGTAAAACACTAATATTGGGCTGATAAGTTACACAGGGAGTTGTGGAATATAATTCTTGTGAGTTAAACCACAATAGCAATGATCCTGGTCATTGAATATAAAAAGCATTTAAAATAAATGACATCTTTATCAATCAACACAATGGTACTTAGATAGGATTCAACTTTGACTAAATTGTTATAAAGATTTGAGTATATCATTAAAGCACTGGTACAAATTAGCACTAGTTAAGAACTGAGTCTTTGTGATAATGGAACAGAATGTTCTAATACTTCTGTACTGTTTCAATGACCTATACAGCAATAAATCATTGACTAAGTAATTGCAAAACCAAATTACATGGCGCTGAAGAAAAATATAAACATTAGGTTACAAACAAAATCTCATTTTGCTGAAAAAAAATAATGCTATCTAATTCAGCCTGCTAAAGAATCTATCTTATACTTGTATAATGACACAGGGAATGATAACATAGGACAGTGTTATAGTATAATAGAGGATAATGTGGTACACCGAGGTAAAGTACAGTGTACTATAGAGTAGTATTTCTAGATTGTTATACATCACACCAGTATTTTTAGTCAGAATTAGGAAAGATAAAGGACTTTTAACAAGGTCAAAAATCAATAACCACTTTGCTACCTGGCCACTTTTAGTGTGGGAGACATTAAAAAAAAATACTAAGAATGATGTCTTAATGGACCAATTAAAAGTTAATTTGTAGGGAGGGGAGAAAGATAGCAGACACAGAATCCTTGAGTAGTTATTTTCTCAGGAATATTGAGGATAAGCACCCAGGAGGAGCAACACATCTGACACTGAGCTGGTGAAGTGAGGATTAGTGTCTTCACAAGAAAGAGGAGAGTCAGAAAGTATCAGGAAGGGAAGAAGATTGAAAATCAGAAAGTCAGGAATGGTGCCAGTTCACTGGAAGGGCTGGCTGTTGATCCTTCCCCTAATAGTCCATTAGGCTTTCCAACCAGCCTGTGAAGGAGAGAACATAACTCACTGTGAAAGTATAGCCTATCCCACAGTTCAAGAATAGACACTCAGGTGGCCAGAGGCAGAGTTCTGCAGTGGCAAGAGCCACATGGTTATCCTCTCTGTTGTCTCTGGTATACTTACTAGTACCTCAAGATCTGTGCAACCTCCATTCTGCACTTACTGGGATGCTACAGGAGGTCTCAGTAAAATTAGTCTACTTTGTGATTTGTGCAGGACCACTATGGAGCATATCACATGCATAGATGATTTGACTCTGGTTTCCCTAAGAACCATGCTCATTTATGAATTCTGCCTGTGCTCACTATGAAACTCCAACATGTTACATGTCTGGCTCATTTGTTGGCAAAACGTTCAGTGATGCCAGATCTACGGTACATATAGATTTTCACCAAGGCCTTCTAGATAATGAAGTCTGAAAAGACTAGGGACATATGCACCACTCCTACTCCTACACAATCTCTGGACTTTGCCTACAAGATACTGCAAGCAGGGAAGCATAAGTGCTCAAGGACAGAGGCATTGATTAGAAAAATGTGATATTGATATATGCAATGGGATATTACTAGCTATAAAAAAGGATGAACTCTTGTCATTTGGGACAACATGGATGAAACAGTAGGAAATAATGCTAAGCAAAATAAGTCAAAAGGGGAAAGAAATGCTGGATGGTGTCAGGTATATGTGGAACACGGAAGCATAATAAAAGGGCAATTGAGACCAAAGCAGTAATAAACTCCTAACATCTAACTGCAAAAGAAAAGATAGCAGAGTAGAAGTGGGGGAAGGAAGGCTCCTATTGGAACATGGTAGGGGATTATTGGAGCACACTTGATGGGCAGTGTGCAAAATATACATTTATAGAGTTCTAAACCTATAATTCCCAAAGCAGACAAGATGTAAACCATCTTTAACTCAATAAACATAATGTGACAAATAAATTAATTTACAATTAAATTATAAAACCTAAATATTAACTGAAGTAATTTTTTAACTAGAAATGTCAACAGTAAACATAAAAACTGTTAATGTACCTTTAAAAGTGAAGATTTTACTCAACTTGTAAAAGCTTGTGTATGTGTGTAATTCTTAAAGTGCCTATCCAATCACAAGATTTTAACTGATAAATATAATTGTATGGTATGTCATTTGTATTCTTACAATTAAAAGGATAAAAATTCATTGCTCAAGAATAAAAAAATTTTCTTATAAAAATTTTTCTATAAATTTAAAAATAAAGTGGTTTTTTAAAGTGTTATGTGGGGGAAAAAAACTAACAAAAATATAGACAAAATTTAAGCCATCTATCAAGGCTTTTACAAATATAATTACCAACTTGTATAAAATCATTAAAAAGTGTAGTTGATAAATTATACTGCCATCATTTTTTTCTGAAAAAGACTATAAAATATTCATAACATTGTACATGAGTATGTTTTTCTAAAGACATTCCTGTGTCTGGGTTCTCATTAATCCTCACAGCAAGTCTATGACATAAGAGCTATGAACTCAATTTTATGTCATATGTATAAATGGAGGGTAGAGAAGTTCCTCTAAGGTCACTTGAATGGTACCTGGGGGAAGTGTGATTCAATTTCATGTCTGGCTGACTATAGAGCCTTTTCTCTGAACCTTTATGTCCCACTACTGTCCCAAACCAGTAAAAGTTGAAGCAAATCTCAGAGGTTCCATTTACTGTTGCCACATTACATACAAGGAGCTAAACTGGGCCAGGAGGATTTACTCTTCTGAAAGCAAGGTTGGTATTCCAAAGTGCTACAACTAACTTCTGGAAATGATGAAAAATATTCCACACAAGTATCATTCCTTTGAGCCTGCTGATCTGAATCTAGCTAGCTTTTCAAGACACACAAGAACTATTTTCTCATTTGTTCTAATTTGGCTTTTTAATTTCCCCGGAATAAGTTCTTCTGTATATTACAGTTAAATTTTTCCAGGAAAGACAAGAGTTTTCAAAAACATAAGAGCCTCCCTTAGAACAGATGCTTATCCCTTTGAGTCACTTCTACTGGTAAAACATGGTTGCTTATATATACAGATCTATATGTGTGTGTGTGTGTGTATGAGATTTTCAAATGTAATTTTCATATATAACAATAACAGTACATAAGTCACATTTTTATGTATATGTAAATATATGTGTCTATATATAATATTTTATGAAATGTGTATGTAATTTCTTAAATAAAATTCAACGTTTCTTTCATGCTGGTTTTTCTTTTTTCCCATTGACTTATAAGTACAATCATCATAATATTATCCCCATCAAAGCTTTCCTTGAAATCCTTTTTTTGTTTACAAAAATGAAAATAAGAGAGCCTCCCTGGTGGCCCAGGGGTAAAGCTCAGCACTATCAAGCTATTGCCAGCCATAGCATGAGTTCAATCCCTAGACAAGGAACTAACCCACATGCCGCAGCAGACCTCTCCTGTTTCACCCACTGCTCTTCTTAGTAGTGTAATTCAGTAGATCCACCTGTTCTGTTCCCCACTCTGTTTCTGATGAAACCTCTGACCCCCCACCCCCAACCTCTGGCCCACATGCAAGTTCTTGCATGCATAAAAAAATAAATCTTGAAAAAAATCAAAATAAGAAGGACGCCTTTCCTGTTGATATTCCTTTTTCTACATAGCTACTTCTTTCTATAAACGACAATTGTCAGTACCCAGGATGAAGGGAGCTGGACAGGAAAGAGTTCCTGTTTAGAAAGTCTTGGGGGGAAGGGTTCCAAGAGTTGGTTAAATTTAAACATCCCATACCTCCAGGTTTTCTAAATATTGCTCTCTTTCCAGTGGCTTTGGAGTTGAGTGGTGTAGACGCCCAAAACTAAAAAAATATTTTCTCCAAAATATATATACTTCATTGATCTTTCTTATACTGGAATATATTATGGAATCTTTCTTATTATTGGAATATATTTCTTATACAGCATATATTATGCTACTAACAATGACATAATCTAATCACCATTCTGCAAATGAGTTATCAATCTCTTTGGATTACATATCATTGGGTGAGCCTATGGATTGGGTCATTTCTGTCTCCCCTGGGGTGGAAAGGTCCAAAGAGTCATCTTGTCACTTCCATGTATACATCCCCAGCACAGTTTGTCTGGTTTTTAATATCCTCTTTACACTTAAAATATAATATTTGCATCAAAAGTAGTGCTTCATTTTGTGGAAGTTCATGCTTATAATGAATTTCAACACTTTTAATGGTTCCCTGTTGAACAAAAATAAAATTCAAACTCTTTACCATGACAAACAAAACCTCTGAGGCCATTGATGGTTTTTAGTTTTATGGCCTCACTCATTTTGCAATTACACCAGGGCTGCTGAATCACACACAATCGTTCCAGCTGCTCGACATACTTCTTAGTTCTTTTCACCCTTTTACTTCACATCTTTTGTTTATGCCTGAAATGTGTTTTCTGTTTTTTTTTTCTGCTTGATTACCACCTACTACACTTTTTCTTCCCAACTTAAATCATAAATCACCTCCCTTCTGAGTGTTCCCTGACATTCTTTCAAAATAATATTTGCTCACTATTTTGTAATATATTTTGAATATATTCTCAGTTATATTTTATCACATTTTATTGTGATTGCTTGTGCATTTCTATCTTCCTCATGTGTACATGCTTGCTTGTAAACACATACACTTGGCTGCAATTCAAACAAGGAGGATATTGTACTGTATTCTGTTCTGCAGTCCCTTCCTTTTCCTCAATGCCTAGAAAATGGTTTTGAAATGTTTTGGACTAGAATTACAGAGCAATTATTTTCAAGTTAGAATTTATTTTGTCCTTACAACTGTATGCCATTTGAAAAGTCACTTAACCTCTTTGAACCTTGTTTTTTTCACTGTTAATAGAAGAAAAGTGCTTTATTTCATATTATTACAATGAATATCAAGTTAAATGATTTTTAATGGATTATGCTGCAAAGTCCTATAAACTGATTATGAGAAATATTCATATTATAAGTATATAGCTAGAGGTGACAAATAAAATATGCTGCATGTTTTGAAATATTTGTGTAAATGAGAATATAAGAATCAGCTATTTTTTAATGATTAATTTATACAGAGTAATCAAATTTGCACCCATTAGACTCTTTATCTTAGAAACAGCAACAAAAATATAGTTAAAATGTAGAGTTATTTCAATACACAATTGTATTTTTCTAAAAACTATAATAAGAAATATTTTAGGTATTGCAGTTTTACTTTATCAGCATTTGTTTACACTCATCAGGCTGAAAAATCTGACTGCACTAATTTCATTAGCATCCTATTTTTCCTTGGCTCACTTAATGTTATTCAAGTACTGTGTCTGAAATGAATCTCTTGAGATATAGTTTCCCTTTAAGATGAACTTTTACTAATGTTAACATAAGATCTCAAGTGCAGACACTGTAGATAGTTTAAAAAAAAAAAAAACACTATACCATATGAAGCAGAGAACGACTCTCTACTTAAATAAATGCATCCATTCCATACTGAGAAATTGTCTATGGTGTAACCAAACTTTTATCAGGTACTCGTTTATATTCATCATTGTGTGGAAGCATATCCAATGTGGAGAGAGCACCTCAATCAGGAAACCAAACACCTCTATGAGTCTATTTACAAACCTATTTATTGATTACATCTATGGAGATTAAGAATTTAATTTAGAAATATGCTTTGACTTGTTTGAGATTCTTCATCTGAGACATTTCATTCTGAGTTTAAATGGGATGGAGATTGACTAGCTAACTTAACCTGTATTCCCAACCACCAATCAAGAGTATGACTGAGATTGACTAGCTTGATGGCTCTTGGTTAGCCTAACTTGGTATAACCAACAGTTATCTAATATAACCTGAAGAAAAAAAATCTCATCCAGAGCACTTTGGTAAATTTGTATAGCAAACTTTACCCATTTAATGATTTTTTTCAAGGGAGTTAATGTTTCAAGGAACTTTAAGTTCCAAGACAGGAACATTTTAGAGTTATCTTTGACTATGATAATGTACAATTCATTGAGACAGTGGGGGAATATCTGTAGAATTGCTTCACTTTTTTATAATATTCCTATAAGAAGATGATTGTCCATGGCTCACACAGGTATTGATCTGTGTGTACACCTCACAGATTTTAGTCATTTAACATTGATCCTCATATCCTTATACTAGCATACCATTTTGTCATTGAATCAGCATGAGTGCTATATAACCCAACTTCTGTCTTTTCAAATCAAAGTAGCTAGATAGCTAATGGTATTGGCAATCGAGTCTCTTGATAAATGAAAATATTTATTTATTTTCACCTATATTTGTAAAAGTAGTCTAAAATCTTTAATGTACTTATTTTGCCTTTACCCAAAATTGGATAATATTAGTGCTTTTCTCCATGAGTTTCATCCTTTACTATTTGAAAAAGCATCAATTTTCTTTCTCTCTATGATTTTAATATAGTACAAGCCAGCATGGTTTTATTTATACTGTTTTTTAGCCCAAATGTCACCAAATATGTCAATTGCCCATGGACACTAGGGCTGCTATAGCTGTAGAAGCAGTCAAGGAGTATCAAACAATAAATAGTGTAAGTACAGTCCAGATGTAAATCAATTCTCTTTCTTCAATTCCACCCCCTTCTTCCCAAATTATTTAAAAAAAAAAAAAAGAATTTAGATAGATGTGACCTGGATCTAGATTTGGTTAATTTAGGATTTTTTTCCTTAGGTGAAACTTTGTATATCTTATCCCTCAGTCTCTAGTAGCTTTGAATAAAGTAGCCCAAATATTAAACAACCTGAAGTGTTGGGATATAGGGCACATAGGTTGTAGAGGTGGTATGATTTGTAGCCATTGTTCTTTTTTAGTGGTCAAGAATTATGATTTAGATTGACTAGCTACTCAATATGATACATCACACTCTTGAATAAGCTGAGTGCTGGGCAATATTTCAAAAGGAAATTATTCTGATAACTTATTTATATCTTAAAAGGAAAAAAATATTGATAAAGCTTAGATAGCTCAGTAGTAACTGCAGTTTCAATAAGTGCATTTACCATCAAAGCATTTTTAATAAAAGTGTCAGGAGATGATACTGCTAGATGTGACTTTGTGATGAGAGCACACTTATTTACAGTATAGCTTCTACTGTGCCCTGCAGATAATGGTTCTGTGAACAAAACAAGCCTCCACCATGTCACTGACAGTCAGAATTGTAGTCAAATGTGTGTTTTATGTTCCTTGGGAAGACATGTGAATCATTTTTAAGTAGTAGAGAGAAAGGAAATGGAATAATCTTCATTTGAGAAAGTGAGTTTATGGCATTAGTATAACCAGCAACATGTAGACGTTCACTGTTGTTAATGTGTTTTAATGCTTCCACTATAAATGAATATACTCTATCAAATGTAAATTCATCCACAAAAGCTTACTGTAGATTGACTCTAAGCAAGCAGGTTACCTTTGGTAAGAAATAAAAGACCATCATAATTCAGTTATAGAGACTCACTAAATTTCAAGAGAAAAATTAATTTAAAGAAAATTAAGGAAAACAAAAATTACCTTGAAGATTTTTTTCACAGTATCTCTTCTAAAAAACTGCTTCATTCTTCATTTTTATAAGTAGTAAATGCAGAAAATCAGATTGATATAATTTTTAAATAGGCACAAATTATATTTTAAAGATGCCTCATAGAAATGCAAAAGCAATGCAATTTAAAGTGAATGTTTTGTTTTTAATATGATTTCCTTCCAATACATTTATGCTTTTCACCTGAATTAGACTAGAAAATTAACTTGTCATTTAACCTTTCATTTTGCAGTTGGTTTTATTTTGTGGTTCTGATGTATGCTGCAAGTTGTAATTTTTGAACATTAAATTTGGCAACTTTAGTGAAATGCAATATAACTTCCCAAATCATTGGAATTTTACATTTATGAAAATTGTGGGGAGCTAGATCCAGGAACAGAGTATGTGATCATCCCCCCAATACAGAAAAAAGTGAGATTATAAATTCAAATTAATTAATTTTTGCTTGTAATCTATCTTTCTCTTCAAGGGTAGTCTGTTAAAAAGGTGACAAACATTGGGGCCCCCCTGGTGCACAAGGGGTTAAGTCACAGCACTATCACTGCAGCATGAGTTCGATCTCTGGCCAGAGAGATGACACACATGCTGCAGCAGACCTCGCCTGTCTCACCTGCTGCTCCCCTCAGCAGTGTATCTCAGTAGATCTGCCTGTTCTGTCCCCCGTTCTGGTGAATCCTCTCTCTCCCCCACACCTATGGCCTACATCCCAGCTCTTGTACACATACATAAAGTAAATCTTTAAAAAACAAGAAGAAAGAACAACAACAACAATAAAGAATAAGCTCAAGGAATTGGGCAATTATAACCAAAAGTAAACAAAAAAACTCAACAAGACCAAAAAGCCAGGATAATCCAAAGGGACCATGGGGGGGTGGTGGGGGAAGGGCAAAGACGGGAAAGAGGCCAGAGGGTGCACAAGGGACTGAGGTGATGGTGCACCGGTGAAATGGTGGTGGTTACTCCCTGAGGACTACAAATGATGTCAAATATAATTAATTTAAAAAAAAAAGGTGACCAACATTAATGAAATATACTTTAAAAGAAACCAAGTTCTTTTTCTTATATGCTGATTGTCAGTAACATATTTTATGCCAAGTATAAATACTAATAATTCTTTCTTACAAATGTGGGCCTATATTAATGGTAAGAGTTAATGATTATTCAATACTATCATGTTTCTGGCACTATTAAGTGTTTTTTGCTTAGATTAACCTATTTCTTCTTTACAACAATCCCATGGGGTAAGACCTGTTATCTTAAAGTTCCAAATAAGAAAACATAGTCACAGAAATTTGAAACAACATAAGTCATGAGAGATGAAAAGTAAGCATGTCTAGCTGCAGAGACATAGTTCTTAACCCCTACTTCATAAACTGTCCCTTTGAACACTTGCATTTCATAGACTTCTGCATTTGGATCTAGCTCATCACAATTCTCATAAGGACAAATGAATTATAAGTAAAACCGGGATATATATATAGTAATTAGCAAAAATTCGAGCAGAAATTTGGGGTTGAGAAGCCACATGACATGAAAACTAGTTTGTCAGTGGTTAGAGTAAAATGTCAAAAAAACACTGGCAGCATTCTAAGCCAATCTAGACACTTCAGGATAGCATTATGAGCTAAATGACAAATCATATTATGTACTTTCAAGTTATTATCTTCTACCTATTATTTCACTATAAAGAACAGGCAGTGACAATCCAATTGTCACCACTATGAACAAAAATATACTGAGATCAGAGGGGAGAAGTCTGCTTCTCCTGTCTGTATAACCTCCAATCTACATTGGAAATAAAGCACTAGCTTAAAAAAATGGTACTAAATACCACCAGCCATATGGGAAGCCATCAGGGAGGAGAGAAAAATATAATGTGTTCAAAATACCTCTACTGAACACCTTCTGTATATATGAGGTGCTGCCTCTGCCCTGGGGTTATAATGAAATTAAAATACAGCTCCTACTTAACATTCCAGATGGGGAGAGGATATGTACAAAGATACAGATGATAAATTAGAGAGAGAATGATAAAAAATAATGAATAACAAGGGGAGAAATTTTAATATAGAAGTAAGGGAAGGACCCTGAAGTTGTGACAAACTAGGACTTAAACAAAGCTGGGAACACGCCACTTAAAATTTTTTCATTTAAACTCCCAGGTGAAATAAAGACTCAGAGTTAGGATAGTCTGAAAGGAAGGCAGAGTCTGACAACATGGGGTCCTACAGGACATAGACAGGTCTTTGCATTTTAGTCAATGGGTCACAGGATGCTAGTGAATGACTTGGAGAAGAAGCTGCCCTTATAAAAAGAAAAAAAAAAAAAAAAACCCTCACTGTCATATTAGTGATAGTGCAAGAGCAATCAAAGGAAAGACAAGTGGAAGCTACTTTCCTTCTTCCTGTTAGGAAGGACAGGTGCTGACCAGGGTGTTAGCAGTGGAAAAAGTGAACCATTCAAAATTGAGTTTTGAGACAACAGAATTCGGGATAAACTGGGATGTTTACAGAGGGATAAAAAGAAAACAGATATATCAGTGACTTTAGAAAATCTGCAATTATTACAAAACCACAGTGTTCATATAAAAGAAAGATAACAAAGCAAACTAGCCTGATAGCATCCATTGGAAGAGACTGGTGTCTAATCTAGAATGCCCACGACTGTTGACAGCTTGAGGCCAGTGGCGCTGTTCTTGCCACACACTGACATGCATAAAAAAATTTATACACATAGGGCCTCCCCGGTGGCGCAGTGGGTTAAGCAACGCACTATGGGGCAAACCGCAACCACTGCAGCACGAGCTCGATCCCTGCTGCCGGCCAGGGAGGGGACCCACATGGTGCAGCGGACCTCTCCTGCCTCGCCCGCTGCTCCCCTCAGCAGTGTGCTTCCGTTGATCTGCCTGTTCTGCTCCCCGCTCTGTCTGTGGTGAATCCTCTCACCCCCCACACCTCTGGCCTGTACCCCAGTGCTTGTATGCATAAATAAATAAATCTTTAAAAAAAAATTTATACACATATATTTACATATGATATATATAACTGCTTATGTTTAGTTGTCAAACACATCATGCCTATTTTTTAAAGATAAACATTCTTTTTACTTAACTTTAAAGAGCAATGAGAAAAGAAAAAATAGTATCACGTATTCCAAAAATTTGATTAATCCCCAACACATTAATAAAATATAAATTAAAAATATCTCATGACACTGAAAATTTATAGATGCTATTTCACAATGATTCACTTTAAATGTTGTTCTAAATACAAGTGACTTTGCACTGTTAGAAGAGGCAGGAAACAATAACACAGACACATTAAATATGTGTCACTATGTTTATATTCATTAATTCATTGCACAAAAGTTTACTGTGTGCTTAATATACATCATGTATTATGTAAGGTGGCAGAGTTTCAGAAATGAATAATCAGACACAGGTCATGATCTAGTGATCTCAGTGTCTGAAAAGAATGTGACCTTGAGTGTGTAATTACAAGCCATGAGCTGTAGAAAGTGCTAAGGAAATGAAAGTTTCCTATCACCAAAGCAGCTGGGTATTATATGACAAATACATCTTAACATGATACAGAGTTTTGTTTGTTCAGTTAGCTGATTATTTATTCCTGAGATGAAGTCTTCCTGGTGATTTAAAAACTCTATGTAAACATTAAACACTAACTACTCCAATATGTCTCTGGACCGGAGAAAGCAGTAAATAACCTGAAATAGGTTTTATTTGAGTTTTGATTATTTAATCTTAGCCATATTTGGTGACATGCCAGTTCTCAAAAGTATTTATTGAAGAACAAATGAGTCTGTTTAGAAACAGGAATGAAAGAAGGGGTAGAATTTCCCAATCAGGAAGAAAAACCGAGAGAATCTTCAAAAGTAAGAAAACTTAGCACCTTCTTTCATAATTCCACCTCTTACACATACCTTATTGCTATAGTCTCCGTAAATTACCCAATAGGAGTCTCTACAATAGAATTTTATATTAAAAAAAAAGAATAAGCATCCTGTTGCTTTTTAGCACATGATAAGTTTATATAGCCTACCACCTACAACCATTTTAGCTATAAAGTGCTACATTTGTTTTCAAAGAGATTCTGTTTTGCTTTCTATCCACTAGTCTTAGAGGTATAAAATAGGAAACTTTACAAAATTAATAGTAGGAGAAAGCTAATTTTCTTATAAAGACACTGCTTTACCATAGTCCAACCATAATCCCAAATCTCCACGTTTTCTCAGAGATGCAACAGCTCCTAAGAGTCTTTGTAGTTGGGCACAATGGTTACCATGGATATTTTTAAAAGTTTAGTGAACAGTGTGCATTCAAAGACACACTGCAAAGGACTTTGACAGAGTAAATTACGTATTTCCAAGGTTTAAGGAACATTTTTGAACTTTATTTTTCTATTAAATAGTTTAAAACATAGCAAGTTATAGGGTATGACTACCATTTAACTAAATAAATGTTCATATTTTGCTATGTTGTCTTCAACTATTTTGTTTATTGGACAATTAAAATGTCAACATATGAAACTGAAAATTTCAGGGCTTTTTTCTCCAATAATCTTTATAATCCCAGACCTACTACCCTCCACCATCTCCCATATATAAGAATTTGGTGTATTTCATTCTAATTCTTACTCCTGGAATTCGACTACATGTGTTGTACTCAATAAAATTCTTTTAAAAAAAGTTTTTTTAAATTACATGTCTGGTTTCACGTAGTGTTAGTCAGAATTTTTATTTTTTGACTCAACATTGTACTTTTGAAATGTGTGCAGATTGATTTGTAGCCCCCTGATTTGCAATACCAATTATGGCCTATCAATTCTTATGTTCTTATGTCATTTTTTTTTATTTCTTGTATTACTTATTTACTCTGTTAATGTACATTACTGCACCAGTTATGGTATGGTAAATACTGACAAATCATCAGATTTCATTTCCTTTTTCTTATTTAAATGTTTTAGCTATTCTTGAATCTTTTCTTCATTGATTGATTTTTGGAACCATTTCTATAGTTTAAAGTTGCTTTGAATTTATATTTCAAGAAGCTGATATATTTATGATACTCTATCTTAACCTACCATGAATATGGTATAGCTTTTCATTTATTCAGGCTTTAATTCATGTTCTTCAATGATGTTTTATAACTGTCTTCATAATTTTGTTATATTTAATTCCATATATAATCATCTTTGCTGCCATTTTAAAGTATATGTTGTTATTACATGTTTAAATGACCACTGTTAATAAAGGAGAATATATGTTTTGCATATTAGCATGGTCAACTATACAATACCCCCTTCCAATGATATCCAATCCTTAATCCCCATACCTAATAATACATTAGGTTATATAACAAATAAGAATTAAGGTTGCATATCAAATTAAATTTAATTAGCTAACACTAACTGATGAAGCTGTCCAGAGTTATCCCAGTAGGTACAAAGAAATACAAGGATACTTATAAGTGGAAGAGGTAATCAAGAGTCAGAGGTAGCAAGATATTTAAAGATACTACACTGATAAATTTGAAGATGGAAAAAGAGTCCATGCGTCAAAGAAAGCAGGCTGTCTCTAAAAATTATAAATGCTAGACTGATTCTTCCCTAAAGCTTCCAGATGAAATGTAGCAACCCAAAGTCCCATTACAGACCTCTCATCTCCAGGATCAAACAGGAGTTGCTTCCAAACTTTTCAGTATCTGTACAAAAGTGTATGCTGCCTCAATTTCTCAGCAATATTGTGCCTGCAGGCCCTCTGAGAGTCAGTCAGGCTGTGTTACCACAGTATTGAACTCCAGACACTCCCACTTGCTTCCTGGCCCCACAGCCTAGTAATAGAGATCTGTGACTTAGGTGTTTACATACTGAAGTGTGTTTCTGTTCTGTCTATGAATTACAAAAGCAACTGAAGACAGTGTTGATTTTGATTTTTGCAAAACTTTTCTGATGCCCTAAACTATGCTCCTATTTTCTTCAGAAATGGGTAAAATGAAATCCATAAAAAAAAAAATGAGTTATATTGCTATGACTGTAGTAATAGAAAAACATAGTCTCTGAAGAAAATTTTACTTTATAGCTTGAATGCTCATTAATACTGTCCGTTTTTCTACACATGACATATCCTCAGCCAATGAGCTCCCTGTGGTATGATCGTTATTTAGGTTGCACAGTAGAACTCTGGGCTCAGAGCATTGTAACTGTTCTCAGACACTGTACAGCAAACACACAAGCTACTGCAATTCTATTTTTAATCCAATGGTATGCACACTGGTGAAATACAAGTGGCTCAAAATGATTTGTTTCTATGAGAATTCAGCTGAATGGTTTCAAAAAGCTCAGTTAACATACGTTGCTAAATCAAAATGCTATCAAATTATATGTGAATCAGTCAATGCAGAAGACAAGGGAAAAGTAATATATAAAAACCCTAGAATATTTCTTTGTAATTGTCTTTAAAACCTACTCTAGAGAAATAAACCTGGAAATTAGAGATTGAATTCCATGTATGCTTTATTCTATGAAAAAATAAACAGAAATCTAGTTTATAGATTTACACTCTAAGAAACAAATTTTAACTCTACATTAAAATACTACAACAATTTATAATTTATTTTAACCCAAAATTAAATGCTTACCATGGGCTTACATTATTTTTCATTATTCTTTACTTTAGCTAATATTTTTATGTTGTTTAGTCAGAAACTAGTCCTAGTAACTTTTATTATCTATTTGGTACTAGTAGGGAATTATTAAAAGGAAAAATAACACCTTGCTTCTTTTTGGAAAACAAAAATGAGATGATAAATAATATAATTTGGCAATTTTTTTTGTTTTAAATAAAATTCTAATACCATTCTTATGAGAGACTGTATATTGAAAGAAGACAAGCTATCAGTAGTGGGTTTCTTTTGATAAAGTATATTTAGGGATTAGCTCTGTTTGGATTTGTGTGATGTGGATAGAGGCAACATGTACTCAGCGAAGAACAAATCGCTCTATTCCACTTGGTGACTCAATTTATAAAAGCAAGACTAAGAGTCTGTGGAGGCTGTGTGACTTAGCAAACAGCTAAGATGAGATTCAGGAAACCATCCACTTTAGGCAGTTACTGCACTGCAGGCAGTGACCCACAGCCACAGAGAAGCCTTTGCAGTACGTTTGGAGAATGTCTTTATTATTACTTAATATCCCAAAAATAATCCTCTCAAGTTTTGATAAGACACATAGTCCCTTGAAGAGCTTATGAAAAAATAGAAAGGAAGATTTTAATATTTTTAAATAAAACTAATATTTATATAAGCAAAACAACTTTGTTAAGTTTGTTATAAGAAGTTGCCACATATCAGACTGCTAGCTGTAGCTTTGCTTCCATTTGCAAACTGGCTGACTCTAAGGATATAGGATAAATTCCCTAGGCAAGTTCAACTACCTCATTCATACATAAAGAAATAAGAACACTTAGGAGAACTATGACATGCTTCCCCCCAGGTATAAACTAATTCAACATATATATATATATTTTAAAGATTTATTTATTTATGCATACAAGAGCTGGGGCACAGGCCAGAGGTGTAGGGAGTAAGAGGATTTACCAAACAGAGTGGGGAGAAGAACAGGCAAACTGACCAAAACACACTGCTGAGGGGAGCAGCGGGCGAGGCAGGAGAGGTCTGCTGCGCCATGTGGGTCCCCTCCCTGGCTGGAGGCAGGGATCGAACTCATGCTGCAGTGGCTGTGGTTTGCTTCATAGTGCATTGCTTAACCCACTGCACCACCAGGGAGGCCCTAATTCAACATGTATTTTTAACTTGCTGACACAGATAAAGAAACATGATAATGACTAATGCTTCAAAAGAGCCTCTTTAATTGGCTACTGTGTCATATCAAATGAAAGTTTAGGAAATGAGGATAAGAAACCTATAGTTTGCAGTCTTTTGGGGACTGTACTAACTGCCTAAATGTACAGACTGCTCCAAAATTTAAAAGATTTCATCCATCAAATCTCCTAAATAATAGACATCGGTTTCCTGGGACTATGAAACTAAGCTAAAATTTGGAACATTTCTGGAGGTATTTTCCATTTAATTTTAAGAATTTTCAGCCATTCAGCAAAATTAAGTTATACAATATCAAATGTTATCAAGGAGGTAAGGAAACTGAGACTATAATTTGTGTCTAGTGAGAATATAAATTAGTATTACTAGTAAAAAGTAAAGTTAATGGTAGTTATGCCCTTCTCTCCAGTCATTCTACTCCTAGAAAGATGCCCTAAATTTTCACATCTGAACTCAATGAGTCATTCATAAAAATGTTTATTGTAACATTCACAGTCACAAAGAAATTAGAATCTACTTAAAAATCTAGCATCAAATAAATCAGTAAACAAACTGGAATTTTTTCATACTCAGAGAGTCTAAGTAGCAGCTCAAATGACTGTACTAGAAGGTGAAAAACATATTTACGGTGGGAGTAATTGTTAAAAATGTTGAAAACATGCCAATCACATATATATTGTTCACACATCTATGCACATGTGTATATATTACATAGAAATATATATTTTAAATATATAATATACTTGTGATACATAAACTTACATAGAACTTTTTAAAACACCACATTCAGTAGAGTGACTATTTCAATAGGGGGAATAAAGGAAAAGGGCTCACAAATGAGCACTCAAAGTATTTAATCTAGTCTCATAATGCTTTGGAAGTCTAAAATACTAAAATAAACTTGGCAAACTAATGATTGAGCCAAAGTTTAGAATAGGTTCTCATAATTCTCCATATTCTTCAATTTTTAGACAGATGAAATACTTCATGTGTTAAATGCAAACCTTTACACATTTTCCCTAAATTGAAGAGTTGGCAAACTCTTTACAATACCTGAAGAGACGCAAAAACAATAAATCAAATGACATAAAATGACATTGTTTTAAGTACCCATTTTTCCCTAGTTCACATGGATTCTACTCCAGGAAGTAATCAAACTTTGCACTAGAATTCTTTTTTTAGTTTGCATTAAAAGTGTTTTGGCATTGTAATTAAAAAACCGTGCATACTTCCAAGACTGACTTCTTGATGAATTGAAGATATTCCAGGGTCAGTGTAAAGAAATTTAGTTTTGTGGGATTTGTTTTTTGTGGGGATTTTTTGTACAGAGACAAATAAATAGAGGCCTTCTTCCACTTATAGCTCCCTTGCCATAAGGTAAATAATTCTAAGAGCACCAGAAAATAAAATTTCCATTTTAGAAGCAAGAAAAAGTGATAGTAGTAAAACCAGGCTGTAAGTTTCCCCCCCTACTGTTTCTTTCAGAGGAGCAAAGAAAAGCCACCTACACAATACACTACATTTTTTTCAAAGTCTGCTGTGAATACTCAGGGTGTTTGGGTCATTTAGATTTATGACTAAAAGAAAATTAAACTCAACTTAGACATTAATCTGCTATGGAGTATCGAGAAGAGCAAACAATATTTCTCAGACCACAGTTGTTTTTCTCCTCATTTGCTCTAATACTATTTCTTTTTTACATGGGAAAATTTTAATATCAACATTTCAATTAAATTTTAATGCTCCCTGTGTTAAACTAAACTGAGAGGACCTTGACTAGGTACCTTACTTGGTACAGAATAGATTTATCTACATTATTTTTATTCATCCCTCAAATTTAACTATAATCCAGCAAAGGGGAAATATAAATACCTCCATAATACTTTGTTTCTTATATACATGATTCTCTCTCTATTCAAGTATTATATTTACATAATTCCTAAGATTATTTTCACAAGAACAGACTATTTTGGAGATTCTGTTCCAAATCCATAGAGATGCTGCTTTAAAAGCTAAGGGGAAAGTACATTTTCCAAAATATCAACATAGAGACGCTAATGACACATGAGACAAAGAGAATAAAGCTGGTTTGCAAACTTTCACCTCCCAGATGTAGCACCTCTCAGCTGCTGGACTGATGGGCCAGCTATGCGTCTATTTAGATGACAGTCTTGACCTGTATTTGGGTCTCTGGGAGACTCCATCTAGTCTCAATCTTTCTGAGGTTGTAATGTCTCCTTGTTGGATCAAAAGAAGCTGAACTCAGCTATGTGGGGGCAGTTCTCCTGGGCATTTCTCCTTTTTGACACAAAGCAGTTTGATTCAAGGAGAGAAATGATACTGTGCACAGGATTAAGTTAGTTTTGAACTTTAGTTCAACTTCCCACAAGGCTAAATTCCTTGCTTAATGCTAAGGCCAAAAGAAGACTACTCCTTTCCTGCTGTGTTGTGCTTTCAAGTTTATTCCCAATTCCCTGGAGTGTACCAGTAAAACTGAAACAGCCTTCACATGTTCCATATAAGTACCAATTGCCCTATCATTTGGTTCCCTGCTACCCTCAAACCCATAATACTCAAACTTTGTAAAAGTACTTAAAATTGTTATTCTTATTTTTCTTCAGAAAAAAAATAAATGCTGACCTGATGATTGTTATCAAAATATACATTACTAAACTGGATGGAGAGTCAAAGAAATCCAATGTATATAGAAAAGCACTTCCTGGTTATTATGGCACCCAACTTTCATATAAACATTGTAAAATGTTATCATTTTGTATAAAGTCATGTCACATAATTTACCTAAGTCACACATTTTGTGATCTAAAACTTGGATTAAGCATCTAATTATTTCTGGCTATAAAACATTAGTTATACTTCTTATACCATTGGATTCTAAGTCAGGAGAAAAACTAAAGAGTTGCATTCATTTTCATACATTTATACAGTGATACATTTAAAAAATGTAATATTCTTAACAATATATTAGCCTTAAAGAAGATTTTTAAGATATTCCGTCTGCCCTCAAGAAGGCATCTAGCTGAAATTAAAAAAAAAAAAAATTGCAGTACTGGTAACCAACTTACACCCTGTGATTGAAAGCAAATCTAAAACCTAGGGTAATTAAAAACTGGTTTGAACGAATTGTGGTACTATAAAAACACCTAAGATGGGGGGCTGAGATCTCAAGTTCCTAAAAAATGGGAACGTCAGCAAAATGAGCCCAATATTCTGCAGTTTCTCCTTAAGATAACTGCCAGTTCCTAGCTGTGCCAAGAACAAACAGAACAGCTGCTAAGAGATTACAAATATAAGCAAAGATATCCAGAATTTTTAGAAGACAAATATTGCAGCTAAAAGTTCACCAAAAAGAAAGGGAATTAACTACAACCCTTATGGTCTGTTAAGATCCCTGACCCTGCTGTGAGAGTAGGGATAGTCCTATTCTCTGTAATTGACAGAATAAACAGAAAAGAATATGAACAATGTCTGTTTTCTGCCTAAAATAGAATTGATCAAAAATATGTAACAAAGGGTAACTAAATAATTTAAAATGAATATAAGTATCATTAGATAGAAAATACATTTAAATTGGTAATTAGAAATCATTTACAAAACATCTCTCTACTCATAATATTTATGTAGTATTAACCACAAAATTTTTTTAAAGACTGAAAATCAATTATCTAATTTTCTACCTCAAAAAGCAAGAAAAATTTGAAGGAGAGGAATCAGTGAAACAAACAAAAAACAGCTACAGTAGAAAATTTAACAAATGAGAGAGTTGGTTGCTAAAAATGAACAAAAGTAATGTGTTTAGCAAACTGATTAAAAAAAAGAAAATATACCAATTACCAATTTCAAAAATGAATCAAGAGGACATTTTACTTTAGGTTCTACAAAAATTAAAAAGATTATACAATATATTGTTCATAACTATGCAAAATATTAACTGAACAGATTCCTTGAAAAACCCAACTTACCAAATCTGAGAAAAGGAGAAATGGAAACATGATTTGTGCTATACCTTATAATGAAACTATGTCTGTATTTTAGAAACTTCTTAAAATTATAAACACAGGTCCATATAATATTACTGGTAAATTCCTCTTAGATTTTAAGGGGGGGAAAAAAAGACAAATTCTATGTAAGATAGTCTGGAGATTATAAAAACAGAATGCATTTTTAATTTATTCCAGGAGGCCATCTTAACCCCAATACATAGAGATGAGAAAGAAAAATAGAAAAAAAATCACAGACCAATAACAGGAATCTAGATGCAAAATTACTACTGGGAATGTAGCAAATTCGGTCCAAATTATGTCAAATTAAGTTTATTTTAGGAATGCAAATTTGCTTTAAAATTTGAAAATTAATCTATGTTGTAACATTAATAGAATGAAGGATAAAATACATAAATATCTCAATAAATGTAAAAATTGGTGAATAGTAATACTCATCCAAGTTAAAAACTTTTAGCATATGAGTAACAGCAAAAAACTATTTTATATTAAAGGGTATTCACCAAAATCTATATGAAACTTTAAATTTAATGTGAAATATTGAAAAATATCTCCTAAGTTTTGGAATCAAACATAGAAATCTGTTACTGCTTCTTCTACTCAGCATCATGTGGTACTGGCAGCTACATTAAGGCAAAGCAATTTTTTGGAAGGCAGAGAGATTTAAATAAAGGCATATTATTTTCATTATACATAGGTAACAAGAGTATGCCAGTAGAAAATTTAATAAACTATTAGAATTGGTAGGTAAATTTATCAAGCTCACTGGACACATGGTGATATTTAAAAATCAAGTTCATTTCTATATACTAGTAGCAACAGTCAGGAAATGTGCTTTTGCATTGATATTATTCATAATCTTCAAAAAATACTAAATAAATAGGAGTAGAAGACAGATGCTATGGCCTTATTCCTGCTCTTACGGAGACCTACTTAGTATGCTATTATCAGCCAGTTCGCCTTAGATGTCTATAATAATGTTGAGGAAGTTTCTCTCTATAACAAGTTTACTGAGAGATTTTCTCAGTAAAGTTGGATGCCAAGTATTTTTTTTCTTTCTGCATATATTAGTTATCATATGAATTTTCATTTTAGTCTGTTGACATAGAGGATTACATTTATTGATTTGTGAATATAGAAGTACTATTATGTTCTTGGGATAAAGCTCACTTGATCATGATGTATTATCCTTTTATATGGTTGTATGTTGTTGGACTCTATTTGCTAAAATTTTATTATAAATCTTTGCATCTATATGTTTGGAGACCTCTCCATGGGCTTTTCTATAAATCTAGAGTTTCTATCCACATTTCTCTCTCTTTTATGTATTGTACTTTGTGATTTGTAGCTTCAATTCAGGAAAATCAAATTCTTCATGAATTCCTCCTCCATGTTCAGAAATTTGGAGTCCCTCCAGAGATTTGGCTGGCACCGCAATAAGGCTCACCTCATTTGTTTCCAGTCTCTTGGGATAGATCAACCTTCACTGATTGATGGTCAGTGATGTGAGCATTATGTTTCGTATACTTAGACTGTTTTTCAGTGGTTTCAGATGGAATGGCAAATCTACTTACTGTCACCCGTATTGGATTGAAGTAGAATTAGAATTTCAATACCATATTTTACTTCATTGTGCAATAAACCTCCCACATTCCCTATCTCAGGAAAGGAATCTTATCTACACAGTTGCTTACAACAGAAAATTTGGTGATGTCTTGAGCCGGTCATTTCTTCATTTGAACTGTCAATTGATCAAATTCTACCAAGGCTTCTCCAAAATATACCACCAATTGACTGATTTTTTTTTTTAAATAACAATGCCACCCTTCAAGCTCAAGTCACATATAAGTAAGAGACTTTGTATAAGATGACCTCTGAAAAGCATCAATGTTCTAGAATTCATAATGACATGATAATCTCAGGTATGTTTCTAAAATATGAGTAAAATATAGGAATTTCCACAATTTATGCTGGTAGAGATGACAGTGAAGACTTCATAAAAGGAAGAAAACCAAAGAAATTCAAGGTTTGATCAAAGGGGACAAAAGAAGAATCACCAAACTTTGTTCCCAATGTTTTATTATTTGCAAGTATTAGCTGCTAAAAAAAATAAGTAAATATCTGAATATGTACCCTCCCACTCCATTTTCACACGCATTCAATAAGGAAAAAACTAGTAAGCAAATAGGAACAAAAATTTCCCTTAACATTATTCTTAAATACGGAAAAATCTTTCTGCTACACAGGGGATCGCTACTTAGAGTTGTAAGGTCACAAGCATTTGCCAGTAATTCAATATACTAGTCACTCATTCATTCATTCACAAATCATCTTTTGGTGCCTACTGTTTACCAGGAACTTGAATTTTGGATTTATAATTTTGAGTAAGACATAGCTACTGCTCTTAAGTAATTCATTTTCTAAGAGTCAAAGTAAACTTACAAAGACAAAAATAAAAAAAATTTCTAGAAAGCTATTTAAGTGATAATACTTTTTATTGTATATAAAATCTTAAAGTTTGCAAGTTTAAGGCATAAGTATTTCTACCAGATCATTTTTTACACAAAAGGACTCAAATCTAAGAACAACAGTTTGGCCACTTATACAATCAAAATAAGTAAAGCATTACTTATTACTAATCTTTATGAAAATGAAAATCAGTAAAATATCTAAAATCTTCCATGTCAGCTCTTTGAAGAAAAATAGAACTGAAAGATAGGCTGTTCAACCATGGACATTTATATACTTTTCAAACTTTAAATGCATATATAATGCACATATAGATCAATCTCTGCACACTACAGATTTAGAAACTACATACAAATTCATATGAAAGTGTATCATATTCTACAACAAGGACAATACACTTAACATAGTAGGAAAGACATTTAGTGATGTGATTCCAATTAAATAAAAAATAACTAAAAGCAATTACAGAATTATAATACAAAATCAAGTACTTTTTGTTGAATTATATAGATACTTTAGTTTAATATAATTAGTTAATAAATTTTAGTATTCAAGGAAAGACAAAGCCTAACCTGGCCCTTTTTATTTTTCAGGGTGAAACAACAGGGTTTATTTACAAACAGGAAATTGTACTAGCCCTTTATTGTCAATTGTCTATCTACCTCATAGAATAGTTCTATTTCAAATTTTTTTAAAATATTTGATTTTGCAAGTTCTACAGGAGCAGAGAAGTTTTCTGTCTTGTAACCTGTTTTATCTCCCAAGGAGAAGAGCTTTTATAGTAAAAATATATACTAAATAATAGAATAAATTATTGTTAAAAAATTAGATTCTTTTTGTTAAATTAATATCACGTATTCTATAACTAGTGTTTATATACTTTATGTCAGCATTATAAGGTAATATTCAAAATATGACCACTTACTCTATATTAAACAAAGCTGAAAATACATTGTACATGTATTAAGTAATCACTTACAGATGACTGCATTTTTGTACCATATGAGGATGATATAGCGTGCCATTTATGGTATCAGACAGACCTAGTAACACCTGGATTCTGTCTCTTACTAGGTCTCAATTTACTCATTTATTACCTACAGAATTGCTGGCTGATCCAACCACAATGGAAACATCTCCATTATAGGCATGTCTCAAAAAATTAAATATGCATCTGCCATATGACCCTGTAATTCTCCTTGTGGTCATCTACCCCAAGTATTCAAAAATTCTAATCTGAAAGGAAATTTGCCCTCCCATGTTAATTGCAGCACTATTTACAGAACCTAAACTATTATATATAGCAAGTGCATCTAAATAAGCAGGCCATTTTGAGGACTGAATCAGATAATCCTGTAAACTGTCAGCATACAGCCTGGTCTGTGTCTGATTAGACAACTGTTCTTCTTTTCACAAGTTATCCAGGTCACAGGGCACGTCTTGGTGCTCAATGCCATAAGACAGAACTGGCACAATACAGCCAGCTCAGAGCTCTGTAACAATATTGGCTTGTAAATATGAGTCTTTTCTTTCCAAGAACTTTAGAGCAGCAGAAGGCTGATGCAGTTCTTGGGCAAAAACCTGGGGAAGTTTAGGGAAAGAAGACTCAAATACAAGGTGAAGAAAGTGGTTGGGTAAGTCAGAAGAGATGCCATTGGTAGTAGCAAGTTTCTAGTTGCTTCTTTATAAGTAATTCCAACTTGGAAATTCTTCTCTTAATTTTTCACTTTAGTAGGAAATTCACATTTTCTCAGAGTAATGGTATTTCCAAAAAGTTAGTCCAGCCGATTTACTTCTCTTAGTCTGAGACTATTAGCTCACTTTTTGATCAGACACATGAATCCCAATGCTTTTGCTCTTGCTACTTATGTGAGTTGGGCCTTCAAGGTCACGTTTTCTCATTTTCTTTTTAAAAAAGTAATAATTTCTACTATATATAGTTTTTATAAAGCTCAAAAAGATACAGATAATTTATAACATACTTAGGAAATAATAAATGAACAATAAATGGATATAATGATGATCATTAGCAAGTTATAGTAAAAAATGGTAGAGCCTGGTGAAAGGTAACAAAAAATAGAGAATATTCTTGAAAAGAGAATTTCAAATGGCTAAAACTGCCAGCAAAAATGTGGTGTGAGTGTTAGATATACCTGAAGAATGGCAGATGACTATGTATTATATGGGTGCAGCAGAGAGAAGAGGTAGTAGTAGGAGCTAAGTCTGGAAAGATAGGATTAAGGGCCAAATCAGAAATCTCACTGAATGGCTTGCTTACCACTAGAGTCATCATTTCAAATATCAGGGATCCTAAAATAAAAGATGAAGCTATAGCTAAATGTGTATTGAGTATGGAATACAAAATTAACCTTTGATAATTTTGTTTGTTCATTTTATTTCTTTATTCTTTAAGTTTTCCTTTTGGTGTGATGAGGAAATTCTAAAATTAGAAGATGGTGGTGGTTAGTCAACTAAATATACTGAAAAGCATTAAATTACACATTTTAAATGTCTGGACCTCTGGCATGTAAATTCTGTCTTTAAAAAGCTATAAAAATATAGTGATGAAAATAGCTTCATGTTAATTGAAATTTCTGGGGATCATTATAGAATAATAGAAAGTAACATTTTATAATCTGATAATCCAGGCTAGACATTCTTGCTAACCATTTACTGCTGAGTGACACTTAGGAACCAAGAGATTTGACAGTGGCAAGTTATTTGACTAGTCTGGGACATTGTCATCGTGATCACGAGAGTAATCTCTCCTTGCAGAGGTGTTCTTTAGAAAATAGATGCAAATTTCCAGCACATGACAGCTGCTCAGAAAATGACAGCTACCATTTAATATTATTGTTATTTATAAAACTGAAATGTCCTTATAATATTAAGGCTAATGCAAAGCTGCATAACAAACTTTCATACTTGGGAGTTTATAAACCAAAATTCAGAGTTAGTCGGCTTTTGGTTAGGTCATGTCAGAGGCTGATCCTAGGCCTTTTTCTCTACGTCCTACCCACCTGCTCCTGTCACTCTTACTCAGGCCTGCAAATACAGAGGCATAAAAAAAATCCTTTCTTGAATATTTCAACCAGAGATATGACACTGGACAAAACCATGTTGATTTTCACTTCCCTCTACTGCAAACTTGATATTTCTCACAGAAAATATACCTGACAGACTTGCTTCCCAGGTCAGCTGAGACCTCCAAACTCATGCAAACTGCACTGACTTGCATTATTTATTTTAGGAAGGTGAAGCAAACACAAAGAAGCTAAATCTAGAAACTGAAATTTTCCACAAAGAACAAAAGTTAGCCTCTGAATTCATAGGTTCTACATGTCACAAAGAAAACCATTATTAATGAAACTAATCAACTGTCAAATTTCTGTGCTATAGATTTATGTTAATTGCTGTTATATATCATTTTATCCTATAGATTTATTAAAAAAACAAAATGTAGCAAAATTATTTAAAATTTCATTTTAGCCATGGTGCAAATGACAATTTGAAAGACCTTCAGATTATAAATACTGAGTGTTTTTTTGCATATCTTCTAATCTCATGTATGTTCTCTACTATATCCCCTATAAGTAACCACAAAGGACTTGTCATTCACCTTAACACCCATGTTCTGCCAATGAGGAATCAGTCCTAAAGAGGAACAGCAAGGTCACACAGTTTATATCTGACAAAGACAAGACTCCCCAAATCTTTGGTTTTATGCTATTTTATCAGCATAATTGCTAGCATACTTATTGGGATTTCACATAACTTGAACAACATATTTTTATATGGGAAAAATCTATTTCAGAATTAAAAAATAAAACTGAATAAATAATCTCCTTTTCCATAATTAACAAAATAGAACATTATCCAAGAAAAAATAACTCAAATAAAACAATTACTTGGAAGGCACATTATCTAAAGCCTCATATTTTCAAAGGAAAGATAAGATTGTGAACAGAAAGAGGAGGCACTGCAGAATGTAGCAAAACTCCTAAGAGCTCTCAGTAAAAGTCTCAAACACAATGAAAGGCAAGGTGAGTGGATAGCATCTTAGTTTTAATTCCAATTGAGGAATAATGAAAATATTTGTTAGGAATAAAAGCATAATTGAAGAAAGTAAACAATGGGAGTGACTAAAAGAGGTCAAGTCTCTAAAACTGAACACAGACTTGGGACAATGGCTGATATCTAAAAACTCCACCATGGGAATGTAAATTCTACCTTCCAATCAAAAGGAATGAAACATGATACAAAAAATTTCATTGAATTTCTTAGGTAAAAGGCCAGTTAAATCTATGTAGCTTTGCAGTTAAGTTTCCTTCCTCCTCTTGACAATCCCCAGAGCGGCAGAAAGACAGAAAGCCTAGTGCAAGTTCATTCTCAAACTATCCCTAAAGGAGAAATTCAGAATTTCAAATATGGTGTGAAGCTACTTTGAAATAAAGGTTTGGACAGAATCTCCTAACCATCAAAAAGATGAGAGAATTCAGACAGCAACTAGGTGAAAATACTATAATAAAAACAAGAGGAAAATCTTTTGCATGGTAAAAGCTTGACCTAGAAGATATATGCCCCCAACAAAAAGAATAAAAGACAATACATCACACAATACAGAAGAATATTTCATAAATATGATTTGAACCAACAGAAACTCAAGAATGAAATGATAAAACAACAGATAAGATCTTTTTAAAGAGGAGGTAAGTTATTCTCAGCCTATAAGTATATGTGTGATATTTAGGTGCCACTTATTAAAAATTAATAAATATACTGAAAAGTTAGGTATGTAAGATAAAGTAGATGGCTTGAAATCATTTAATATCACTGAGAAAGTTCTTGAGAAAATTTCAGTGAAAGAAGACAAAAAGGTAGACACTGAGTGAATAAAAGGAATCTAATAGATACAAAGGACAGACAAGTGCAATACAACCTAATAATGATCAGTATTCTTCAAGTCAAGAATTCAGTAACATATGTCATAAAAAAAAACTGCTTTCCTGCACTGAGCCACAATATGAAACAGATATCTGGAAATATGTTAAGTTTCAGGAAAATTTGGTATAACATACTCAATATAGACATACATCATGGTTGAGAACTTTAAGGATATATAAAGGATAAGTCCAAGAATAAAGAGTAAGGATCGATCAAGGAGGGGGAAAAAAACAAGATGCATGCAAGGGGAGAAATAACAGGTTAGTCTCTGACTTGTCTACTGCAACATATAATAACAGAAAATATGATTAAATGAAACTTTATCCAATGATATCATACTGTGCAAAGCTACAAGTATAAAGCAAATTGAAAAGAACAAGAGAACAGAGTACCATGCATGCTTCCTTGAAAAACTACCTGAAAATCAATGTCAAAATAAAGAACAGAAAATTCTGATGAGCAGCAAAAACAATTAAATACAGAAGTCATAGGAAACCATTTTGTTTACTATGGTTATAGGACAGAAGATTACTTTTGTATTCCTAGAATATGAAAGATAATAAACCAATAAAATGGAAAGTGTGAAGAAGAAAACCATGAGGTCAATCTTTCATAACAGGTTGTCAATTGATAAAGAGTTCAATTTAAACATAGTCATAAAAAATTGATTCTAATCTCTGAATGGTTTCCATGACTGAATTTTTTTCTTATCAGAGGAATGTTTTAGGTAATAATATCTTTCATGAAGAAAATTATAGGAGTCTCTGCAATAGCTCTATTTACACTGGGGTTTTTCTTCTGAAAGATTCTAGTAGCATTAAATGAAGTACTTTCACCAAAGTTGCATGGAGTATTCAATAAAAACATGTGTTAGTAGTAAGGCTTGTCATGACCCATATGCATTAGAAGTTTTCTGAAGCAATGTAGAACAAATGAAAACAAGTATGTCTGAGTCTTGAAGACTTTTTTAAAATTAAACAAAACATAAGAGCCCGTTAAGAAAGATTTAATAAACTGATTTTTAAAAGACTTTAACAGCTATAATTGTAATACCTGAGAGAACATATTATATGAAACAAAAGTGACCTGATGAGTTAAAGTTGATCAGAAAATATCTCTTGGCAATAAATGCTAGAAGTTTCAAGAGGAAAAGAATTAGCATTATTGAAAGACAGAAAATGGCAAAAACAATCAGGGAATGTGCATAGATTAAACTGGACCAATGTTTCTATATTTTTAGAAGAAAAAGGGAAAGAGGACAGAAGGAGGAATAGAAAGGGAGAGAAGGGATATGGAAGAGAGAGAAAAAAATGGTAAAAGAGGAAGGAGAGATCTAATACAGAAGAGGGAAGGAAGAGGAGAAAAAAAAGAAAATGGGAAAGAAAACCAGAGGGGCAAAATTTCTATTAGATCCTTTATATATTTCCCCATGTATTAATTACAACAATGCATTGTTCTCATACCTTAATTTTTTTTAAAAAAGGGAAAGTATAAAGAAAGGAAGTAGAGATTTATAGCGATTATGTGACATATCTATGTGTCTGAGCTAGTAAGTACTACAAAGGTGATATCCCCCCAAAAAAGTTATTTATAGAATTGATTCCAAGCTAATGTAAGTATTTAGAGATAAAGTATGAAAACTACATTCCCCATAAGCCTCTTCCATAGATAGGTCAAACTAGTTTCTCAATTTCAAGAACTTCAAAAAGAAAGTAGTCTCATTAACTGGCTTTTGGGGACAAAGAAAAATTTATCTTAAATTGATGCAAATTTTCCACACTTTGTTTTCTTTCTGAGGTCATATAGTGAGATGCTTTCAATACCAAGTGTTGGTAGTCACATTCAAGCTTATTGTAGTTGATCAAAGGATACTATCTTGATGGGTTTCTGTTTTTATCTACCTCGTTCTAACAGGCAAAATAACTGGGTTCATGTTTGGGTCTCAAACCATCATCTTAACATCTAAGATGGCCAGGCTTTAGGTTTTTACAGCCATCTGCCTGCAGCAAAAAGGTCAGCTTAGATCTGATCTATGTTCTGCAAGACTGTACCTTATATCAGTGCAAGGATATTTTTTACATATTTTACAAGGATAACACTATGATTATTTTTAAAGAATCAAAATTATTATAACTCTTTTTGGTGTTAGTGGGCATTTCTGGCCTTTTCCAGCCTCACTGTGCCAGACTAATAGAATATTTCCCACCTAGGAAATCAACAGCAGTAACAGCCTGTAATAGGATATATTAACAGATAAATGCTTCTTCTAAAACCAGGAGTGACACAGGTTTTAGCTTCTTGAGCAGAACAAGTAAACTCAAAGTTCTAATTTCAAGGGTCAAGAGAATTATAATATCCCTTATGTTAAATATTAGAACAAGTATTAATAGTAAGAAGTTCTACAAAATAAATCATTAACTGATTTTGTTTACATTCTAAATAACATGTGAGATGATATCATCATTAACTATCTTATCTTAAGCTAAAGTTACACATTTATAAGGTCAAATGTTTAACTGTACAGTTATCTTTGATTTATTGTCAATTTTAAAGAAAGGCATTGTACATGATCAAAATAATACTTATTCCTTTATCAAAAGAAGAAGGTCACAGGTCTCTCTGGTGGCCAAGGGGTTAAGTGACAGCAGTCTAAAGCTCTCTGTAGTCACTGCAGCACAGGTGGAATACCTGGCCAAGGAGCTGACCCACATGGCGCAGCAGACCCCTCCTGTCTCACCCACTGCTCCCCTCAGCAGTGTTTCACTCCATCTGCCTATTCTGCTCCCCTCTTTGTCTCTGGTGCATCTCTCACCCCCATACCTCTGGCCTGTACCCCAGTTCTTGTATGCATACGTAAATAAATCTTAAAATGTATAAATTGAGGTGAAGTTATTGTAACTCAATAGAATGACAACTTGCTTCCCTCTTTCTTTGTCTATTCCAAGTGATATAACACAAGTTAAAAAAAGTTTTGAAATAGAAAAGGGAAAAAATATACCAACTCTGAGTTCAGCTAATGAAAATAAAAAGGTAGGGAGAACTAGGAAATTTGTTAACTTTATGAGAAGCATTTGAATTAACTTGTTTTAGCAATTTAGGACAAGATATAAAGTTTTACAATAAATTGAAGAAATAGAAGAATGTATTTAATGAAAAAGTGTAGTAGAAAACATCAGCATCAGAGTAACACAAAAATGTGAATACTTGAATAATCAGATTAATTAAAAATGAAGACAGTAAGAAGAACTTATGACTAGTTCTACATTGACCAAATCCTAGGTATTGTGTCTAAAAGAAATTATATTTCAAAACCAGGATAATATCAGGAATTTTTTTCAATGAAAGAGATTTTTTTTCATGTTTAACAAATTATGGTTTAATTTTATTGTTTTGAAACTTATATTATACAAACCAATTCATACTAAACAAAAACACACACATATGTATCTTTGTTTGAATATATATAGTCATCCTACTTAACGTATAAGAAAAGAAATTACATTAACACCAATCATACAAGAACCCAGGAATCTTCTCACTTCACTCAACAAGACAAGGATTGACAGCCTCAATGGTAAATGTCTCCAATTAATTCTTCCAAAGTCTAGGTAGGATTGTTTGCATTTGTGTATTTTAGATGGTTGTGTCACCATTTAGCTTTTCCTCCAAGTCAGAAATGAGGAAAAATAAGTGTCGTGGAGAGCCACAAATAAATTCCACCCCACCACTTCAGGACTTCATTAACCAGAACTGTTTCTACAACAAGGCAAATTAGCCCATAACATTTTTCATGGAGAAGAATTTTCTGGAAAACAAGATTTTTTGCCAGACCAAAATGAAAATAAAAGCAGAATGCAGAACTTAACATTGTTGATCATGAATTCTTTTGTTTTATTCACAAAATGTAATTCACATAAATGCTACCATTTTTCCAGAAACTCGGAAGGAAAGATAATTTCCTTTGGGAATTTCATAAGCAGAATATATTGAACTAAATAACTGCATATTTTAAAACTATTACACATTTTTACAAAATATGGAAATTGAAAATATATTCATTCACCTCAGAAGCTGCACAGCTTGCACTTTTGTGAAAGTGTATCATTACTGGCTCTAGAAGTTACAATTCAACCAGCCAGATCACCAGAGTACCTTATGTCCCAGTAATAGCACACCAGCCCCTGAAGTTATATTCATTCTCACATACATGACCTGTTGTTTGAATAGATCATGTAGAAAGCATAGTAAATAATCCAAAACTGATAGTACTAGAACTTCCCCTGTAGTGTAGATACCTTGTAAATAAAGTAAATCAACTGGAGAACATAATTACTATAATCAATGACAAATTCAAAAACATAAAAATTATAGTTATTGCCAAAAATTTCTCATATAGAGAGAATCTGAGAAGATCAAAAGAGATGAGGGCCTCCCTGGTGGTTCAAGAGTTTGAGTGCCATGTTGCAGGGCTTCCTCAGCCACTGCAGTCCAAGTTCCATCCCCAGCCAGGGAGGGAAACCACACAGGGCAGCAGACCTCTCCTGCCTCACCCACTGCTCTCCTCAGCAGTGTATTTCAGTTGATTGCTTCTTCTGCTCCCCACTCTGTCCCTGGTGAATCCTCTCATACCACCCCCGTGCTTCTGGCCTGTACCCCAGCTCTTGTGTGCATATAAATAAAATATTAAAAACAAAAATCAGAGGAATGAAATAGAAAATTATGTGACCTTTCTCTTTGAGCTCACTTCCTCTAACAGTGTTACTGTTATCCACACAGCAGGAAGTTTTTGGGGACCAGTGGTGGGAAAGAGGAAATGTGGCCCAGGTTTCTTAGCACAATATTCTATTGTATCTGAGGTGTTCTCAGGAACTTAGACCAAGTGTGCAGGGAAACAGAATTGGCCAGGAAAATGTTTCTTTCAAGGCATTTTATCCAAAAGTTGCATTTGGCTTGACAAGGTCATAGGGTACCCAGACACTGGGCAAACATTACTTTGGACAAGTCTGGGAAGGTGATTATTTTGTTTTGTTTTTATGAAATTAATATTTGAATTGGAAGAATGATTGAAGCAATTGTCTACCCTGAGTTAGGTGACACTCATTTAATACATTGAAAGCCTGAGATAAAGTCTGGTCTCTTTTTTTTTATGCCCAAGATTATTTAAAAAATATCCCATACTTTCAGACTATAAGATATTAATATATTCAACAAAATGCATATTTTCTTATTTCTGTGAATTTACAGAGTAAATTATCCAGATCCATTTTGATTAGGTGATTAGAAAACCCTTCTTCTAAGTTGTATTTTATAGACATCACAAATCATATATAATAATGTAGGTAAAATAGAATTTGCCTAAAGTTGAACTTGAAAACTTCAGTCCACTCTTTCAAAAGAAAAGAATTCTTGCTCTCCTAATGGAAAGGGGGCCCTCCTGCCACCTATTTGAGCAGGAATATGGGTCATTTCATGTCTTTATAAGTTACCCAAAATATCAGCTCTTTCCAGTCTCCAGCATACCAGCTTTCCATCTGGAATCTGCATTATTGTCTTTTCTGGCTCTCAAATCTTTGAAATTTGGACCTAAAAATCATTGCTTCTCCTAGATCTCCAAATTGTTAACTGTAGATCTTGAGATCTCTCAGCCCCCATAATCATATGAATCAATTCCTTATCATTCACATAATAACGTGAATCAGCTCTTTCTATTTATGCACACCCCACTGATTCAGTTTATCTTCAGACCCTGACAAACAGTACTGTTAATTGTTTTTTAATTAGAAAATAGGCCCAGTGGACAGATTTTTAATATTAAAAGGGAGCAAGCCAGTGCTTCTCACATACTACTGAGTCCACACACTCCTGAAGATCTTATTAAAATGAGGATTCTAGTTTCCGGGGTGGAAATGGGGCCTAGAATTGTGCATTTCTGACATCAAAGTCAAGTGATGCTATCCAGTGCACATACTTACGGCAGCAAAGAATAGAGACTCCATCTTTACCGCAAAGGGACTGAGTGTTCTCCATGCCTAGCGGCCTCTGTCACTTTATATTCAACATTCCACATTCCAACATCAAGGCAAAGCTATACTTAAAAGTATAAATCAGAGGTCATCTGTGAGGGAAATGAATGTCACTCACAGTAGTTGGTCTCCGTTTCTGCTATCAGCAAGCCACAAATTGGTGCCTGTCTGTGCATGAAGAAGAAAAATAGAAACGGATAAAAACAAAAGCATTTCCCCATGGGCAGAAACAATCCAGTGTTCCAAGTCTCATTTTCTGGCTATATAACCAAAGCAGGCAGAACTTTTTCTTCTAAGTGGAACTAAGTCCATGCTGCAAACCTTTGCTTTCTCAGAACACTGCCGTATCAATGCATTTTCTTGACAAGTACCTAGGCTTGCTTGCCTATCTCACCAGAACAGAAAAAAATATGCATTTCTGATGTACTTTTCATGGCACTAAGTCTATTGATTAAAAAAAAAATGCCATGTATTAAAGTGTCATTTAGCCAGTTTGGGAAAGAAAAACCTTCATTTGTGACATTCCAAATATGCTCCTCTATACTTCTATCAGACATTACAGAAAATGAAATGCCAACTTCATTTTCCATTTAGTTTTTCGTTAAAGTTTTGCAATAACCTATGCTGTCTGTCTTGACAAAAGCATTTGTTCAAGCAGTACATGCTACCACATATTTACCCCGTAGACACCAGGTTAATGAAACACGAAAATATTTCACCATGAATGACAAGAAACAGTGGCAAATTTTATAAGGAAAAACATGTTCTGTTTTACCCAGACTTCTGAACAGTCAGACTCATGATTGGCTGTAGCAGCCCAGGTTAGGAGACCTGGTGTTTCATCAGATGCATTACCTATTCTTCGAACCTCACAATATTTCAAATTGTTTTGTGACAGAAAATATCATGCAGGTGTGAAACAAGGGGGTTGAAAGGTGCTTTCATTCACTTTACGTTATGAATTCCATCCAGTGAAACCATCCACTTCGCTCTTTCCTACTAACATCAGCCTGACTTTCTCATTTCCTCAACTGCTTTCGTAGGTGTTTTGACACTTGACATTGTAAAGATAGCAAAAATGCAGAAAGTTTTTTTTTTTTTTTTTTACGTAGGCATCTATGTCTTCTAATACTGTGAGAGAAAGCACTATTCTGGAACATCAGATGGTCTGATTGGTGAACTTCTCATGTGACTGCAATGCCTTTAAATGGGCATGACACTAGAGGTTGTTCAATGTAACATTTCTTTAATGATCCAACAGGCTCTTAACATTGCATGACAGATGTGTGGAAATACTAGTTAATAGTGGAGTGTAGCTGATTAAATGCAACACATTTTTACTGAGTGCCAAAGTAATAACGGTACCCAGTTGCTAGATTGTTGAAATAAAGTGAGTTACTAGCTCACATAGGTATTGTCTAACATCTGGATCATGCTGTTTCTCAAACATAGAAAAATCATTAGCCTAATGAGTTAAGGTTGTTGACATCTTATATACATGAGCTCATGCATTTAGGCAAATTACCCCAAAGATATGGAAAGAATTTTTAGGATGTTTAAGTTTCCAGAGTCTTGAATACAACCAGACAATGCATTTATATAGATGTATAGAGGAAATTCTGGTTCTGTGAAGTGAGTAGTTTAAAACTTTTAACCCCAAGGTCATACTCTCCCCTGTTGTACATTCTTACAAGAGTCACAAACACTAGCCTTCTCTCCCACCTGTCCCTCTCCGCCCCAACACCCCCACTTAGTAAGGCATTTCAGCAACAGTATAATTGATTTTTAAAAACTAGACTTCTGCAACTATCTACTGAAAAATAACACTTCATAGTTTTCATTAATAAAAATTCATGAGCTCATAAAAGTGAAGTGAACAAACGTTTACTAAATGGCTCTACATTTCTTCACTTGGGTAAGTACTTTCTATCCATTCTATGCATCATCTCACTTAATGTCCATCAGAAACCTAGAAGGTAGTTATTGAATCATCTTTCCAGTTAAAAAAGCAGGGTCCCAGACAGTTCAAGGCTATCCCTGGTCACACAACTAGCTACCAATAGAGCTCAAATATGAGCCCATATTTGATTTAATACAGTTTGGTCACATCATGTCTCATAAACCTATAAAAAATTAATTAAAAGAAAACATAATTTAATACCCTGAGAAGTTTATCTCTATTGATCTATTTACTTATTAACTATTTATTTATCTATTTGCAAAACTAATATAACTCACCACTAGAAAACTTTGAATATAGAAAACATTGCAAGAAAACATATATCGCCTTTAATACTACAATCCAGAGATAAAAATTGATAATAATATTGGAGATTTTACAAAATTTAAATTGTACAAATTTTGGATCATAATGTTTGTATTTTTTGTAACCTGTATTTACACTTTAGGACCATTTCCTAAGTTGTTAAATGTGTTTCCAAACATGATTTTCCTGACCGTACGCTATTCTATATTATGAGTTACCACAAATTAATCTGTTCCTCTTGGTTGAATATTTCTGTGGCTCCCAAGTCAAATTGTTCTTTAATAATAAAACTAAGAATACAGTTTGATACAGTGAAAACAACTAGCCACTGGAAATAGAGAAAATTCAATCTTAGATTTGTTATTTGCAGGCTCTGAAACTTGAAGAAAGTCATTTACCCTTTCTGGCATTGATTTTTATCTGTAAAAATGAAAGAATTAGAGTAAATACCACCTCTTGTATATTTCAGGATCTATGATTCTAGATATAGTATATAAATTATTCTAACACTTTGACATTCTATCTGGGGTATATGCATACTCAAAGACACAGGCATCTGGAAAAAAGGGGGTGAACCCAAATATGTGGATTGAATCATGGTGTCAGGCTTTACTTCCCAGAATGTCCAACATACTCATAGAGTTGAACTGTTATTTTGTCAAGTACTAATGTATTATGAAATAAAACATAGCATTTTTATGGATTTTCTTGAACATAAAACTTCTAAATATCAAAACCCATCTTCTTAAGCTATGTAATATGCTACAGTGCTATTAGATATAGAAAATATTTTAGATATACAGTATTTTAGGAGTACTTTATGGTTTGGTTTTGTTTTATTAATTTATAGAAGAAATATGGGAGATCAAGAGGAAAAATTTAAGAGTATTTTGAAAAATTTAGCAACATTACCTAGGGCAATTAAAACCTATCCTACAACACTGCAATTAAATTTGTCAAATAAAGTGCTTCTACATAAAAGATGCAGCTTATTGACTAGGATTTCCTTTCAATTATCTTCCTATAATTCCTAATGACCATTGAATGCTTTTCTAGGTTTAAAGGAACAAATAGCATTATTCTCCTGTTGTTTTACTTTAGATGCTTCAAAAAAAAATCTGAGGGAAAAAAATGGGTATCCTGAACTCTTGTTAAAAATATGAATTTTAACACATTTGCAAAATCTGACTTTGTGAATCAGCTTAGTTTTCATGGTTGCCAAGATTTTGCTTTCATTCTTTTCCTCATTATTTGTTCAGTTTTTTTTGGCTTATTTGCCATATTCCAAAATTTACCTTCTACTTTGGTTGCTATATTAGAGATAAATATTTTTTGAATTATTCCCTTATGAAGCCCCCTTTGAGTTTTATGAAATAAACATGACATATCACTTTTAGGTTACATTTTCCCAGTAAAAGGTAAAAATGTGCATTGTGCAAGCCACACACACACACACACACACAGACATTGTTATATAGAGGAATCCTTGAGATGCCTCTCATGTTTGAATGGTACACAAAGCAATGTCTGGTGACTATTGTTGACCTGAGGACTGCACCAATGAAGATGGCAGTGGGAATTACAGATTTAGGGGGTCAGTCCATGAAAACTAGCAATTTCTGACATTTTGAAGAAATAAGAATTGATCTAATGATAATAACAATCAGATGTGATGAAAATTAAACAGTATCTTGCAGAAAGTGATTTAATTTGTTGTGCCCTCCTTCAAGTTGTATTTTGCTTTTGTGGGAACCTATGATAATGGGAAAACTGCATTTCTACATTCTTGTGGGTTTATCTTACCTGAACATCTATTGATACTGAGATACTCCACTCAGTAATGATAATATTAATATGAATGACACATGATTTTTACTCTCAAGGAGTTTAAAATCAATTGGCCCAAAATGAAATGGTCTTAAACACAGGAAGAAAATGCTTTGGGGAGAATTTTTCTTATTTTATTTTGTAATAATTTTTAGAAGTAACCCATCTCATAAAACTATTTATCAGTTTTCCAGATTCAGGCAGATAACAAAGCTAATACTTCAGCAATGATAATGTTATGTTTTTATAGTAATTTACAATTGCTTTCCACATACAATGCCCACATTTCCTCTCATAGCAGGCATGGGAAGTAGATAAAACAATAGTTATCCATACATGATAGAGAGGCCAGAGAAATTAGGGAACTTCTTCAAGGTCAGGCAGTCTATGGAAGTCAGGACTTAAATGAATTATTATACATTGTCAGTTTAATGACATTTTTATACTTCTTTGTGATACACACCAAATTCTTTAAATATTTTCTGCAATTTATATTAGAATGAAGAATTTGCTCTAAGAATCTAATAGTTTTAATCATTAGAATGATATAGAACTACCATGTAGAGACACCACTTCCTATATTCCATCCATTTCTGATCTCTGTTTTCCCAATCACTCTGAGAGTAGTAAAAAGATAGGAAAGTATTAGAAGATAGGCTACAATAAATTAAAAAAGAAAAAACATTAATTCAATTAGACTAGGAAAATCAATAAGGAAATATTTGGTAAGAAGTCTTATTTATAAGAAGGAATAATCCTTTGGACATAAGTCTTGGAAGTGTTTAAAGTCATGCTGATATTATCTTGGTCAGGATGACAAAGCAAAGTTGTGAAAAGTTTAGAAGGGTGAAGTACACTAAGAAAATAGGTAAAGTCAGGAGAAATAAGATAAAGGATTTTCCTTGACAGGAACCTGGACTATATAGATTCCCCTCTGAGGCTGACATAATTAAAGACTCCCCTTTTCTTGTTAGATATATAATAATAATAAAACTTAAAAAGTAAAATAAATAGTGAAGAGAACAGAGCAACACTTAACACTTGCTTGCTCCACTTTGGGGAAGGATTTAGTAGAAACTTATGTAAAGGACAAAGGATACTTCCATATGTCACTGGGACGAATCTTAGGACCAGGAGAAATTTAAATAGCTTGATGGGTAGGGCTTCCCTGGTGGCACAAGGGGTTGAGCGCTGCACTGTGGAGCTTCTGCAGCCACTTCAGTAAGGGGACCCACATGGTGCAGCAGACATCTCCTGCCTTGCCTGCTGTCAATCTTCCTGTTCCATTCCCCACTCTGTCTCTGGTGAATCCTCTCACCTCCTGCCTCTGGCCTGTACCCTAGATCTTGTATGCATAAATAAATAATTTTTTTAAAAGACAACAAAATAAGTAAATAGCTTGATGGGTTTATGTGGTTTGCAGTAGGTATAAGTATAGCTATTTGCAGGTACTTCCTGGACCTCTTGCCACTAAGCACAGTGAAAGGACTAAGAGGGTTGTAAAAGAGAAAGCTGTAAAATACATCTCAGGTAGAACATCACTGCTGCACTCTAGAAACATGTGCCAGCTACCTTTCCAGGCTACTTTTGTGTTTTTCTATAGTCCCTGCTCTATAAGGGGAACCAACACAGAGGGGTTTAAATTGTCTACAGAAACTACTGTGACATTGATTTTATACTTTCTGTGAGGCAGAGTTCAGCAACAAAAACCTTTGCATGAAAGAATCAGAAAAAATGCCAGAACTCAAAATGTTTCCTGGTCAATGCCCTATTGCCTTAAGCACAGGGGAACAGCTTTTGCCTTTGTCCATTACCAGATATGTCCTTCAAATTGAAGCCATCTGTTCCATGAACTTCTAAGGCTTGGGACAAGGGAACTTTAAACCAAGAAACCATTTCACCAAATGTCAGTCAGAGTGTCTGGCATATGGATGAAACCTAAAAGTCTAGAGTGTAATGTTTCTGAAGATTACAGTCTTTCCTGGAATTTTGAGAATTATAGTGTGCACTAAAAATGCACACATATTTATGTTTCAGATTACAAGTCATTTGATGTTCATTAATAGATTTTAAAATATTGGGGGAAAAGGGCCAGAAAATAAAAATGATTCATACTCACACTGCATAGATCTGTAACACAGAATTGTATATCCCTATCTACTTATATAGTTTGTTTTACAGACTTAACACATTCTATGTAGTGCTATAGATATCTGCTCTTCCCTATATATTTTCCATGTCATTTAGTATTGTATTATAAGACTAGCATCTCAAAAGACAGTGTCAGTATTAACCATTTCTTTTTTTTTTGTATTAACCATTTCTTAACTGACATATAGAGTTTCCATATTTTAATCATATCATTTTTACTGAGGTAAAATTAATTCACAACACTGTGTAAGATTTAAGGATATATACACAATTCTTCAGATGTACATTAGCATACCACACCCACCTCTAAAGCAGCCATAATGTTTCATAAAATTCCATCTTCCATCTTGGGAGCCTCAATTCTGCAATCAAATTTCTAGGGCTTGTCTTGATTTAGTTATACCTGTTCCTTTGTTTTGCTTATTTTTCACATATCAATGAAATTACAAGTCTTTTTCCTTTTGACTTATTTCACTTAGCATAATAACTCCATCCATGTAGTTGCAAAAGACAAGATTTGATCTATTTTTTATAGCTGAAGAGTACTGCATTTATATATATATAATTTATATATACATATATTACATTTCCTTAATCCATTCATTTGTAGTTAGGCACTTAAGCTGCTTCCATAACTTGGCTCATGTAAATAGCTCTGCAATGAATACATTAGTGTATATATACACCTTTAAACTAGTGTTTTAAACTGTTATAAACTTGAGTTCAAGATGCCTTAAGATGTAAGTCTATATCCCAAGTAAATCCCTCATTTTCTTAATATTTATTTATATTAATATCTTAACCTCCAAAAGTCTTGTTTCTGCAAAATGGCTATAAAATACAACTTTGTTTCTTCCAGCTGGTTTTGAAGATTGGTGACTACTGCAGAGGGTCTACTCAATGAATTTTGCCATAAGCTCAAGCTCATAACATTTTAAAACAAGAAGGGATACTAATGGTATCTGATGACCCTCAGCAAGCTGAGATTGATTTGCAAGGTAATACAGATGTTTAATGACTTTGAATATTAAAGCAAATGCTTTCTATTATAATTATGTTGTTATATTGTTATTATTGAAAACTTCTTTTGAGATCTAGCCTAACTCTTTAATGCATTTTTTCCACTCAATTATCTCAGCTTCATATTAACTGTTTCCTTCATAACCAATCCCCCCTAAAAAAAGTTTCTATAGAGAAACAAATAGTTCTTGGTTAAAAATAAAATTTACAAAATCACAGGTGCAACCTCAGATGAGTCAAAAAGCTAGTGTGTTGCTGCTACAATTCTGCTCCTCACAATTACATTTTCTCATCATCATGTGCTATGCACCTGCTTCTAAGGGATAAGCTTCCAGGAACTCAAATGATTCTTCATTTCTGAATCCACATTTATTTAGCTTAATGAGCTTTATGCATATGCTAATCTTTGAAACATCATACCTCAAAGAGGTGTAAGGGAAATATATATATATAAAGAGCACAAGTAAGAAAAGGCAGTAAAAGTTCTAATAGTTCAGTAGTTCAGTATGAAATACAATGGCACCATTGTTTCCCTAATGAGCAGAAAGAATAGAGACATTTAAAACCAAGAATAGCTTTCCTCTTGGGTTAAGAATTTTTTTTTTTTCCTATAATGTAAAGGCTTTGTCTTGGCAGGTTGTCTCGAGACTAAAAATGAAACATGATCATTGTCTTTTATGACAAATGACTTTCATCCCATTTGACTAACCAAGGAAATGACATCTTAAGCACCAAGATCACATATGGAAGAAAGCTAAGCTGCTTAAAAGGAAACATTCTGCAGTGATAAGTTAAAGGCATGTGATTTGTGTAGATCTGATGTCCACATAGCTGATCTGCGTGAATAGGACTAGCTTAGTCTCCAAAATGTTTGCTTGGTAAAGGAGTTCAGGTCTGAAAGGGACTGAAGATAAAATGACTTCTGCTCTTCCAATGCGGAGGAGACTGCCTTTTTCTCATTGACATTGCCCTTCAGGAACTGTAATTGAAATAGTCAAGGTCTGACCTCTCCCTATCCTCCACGTGGAGACAACTGTGATGATTCTTTTTATAGGTTCCTGTGTTTACACCAGGTCAGTTCATTTAACTTGAGAGATTATTTGGGAGATTTAATTAAGCTAACAAGTATGTAAATTGCTAATTTGATTATCCCTGCCTGACTTAGAATAAAGCTAAGCCTGACATAGTATATGCATTTTGTGAACCAGGACTAATTTTGTGTTTGACTTTTATTGAGCTGATTTAACTACATCATTTAAAAGATAAATTCTGAACCTTGATGAAGTGAACCTGATAAACTGGACCCTATTTTATTAAATTATGTCTCTTCTACCACTAAGGGACACATTAAGAAATACAGTATGTATATTAGATTAAAGGGATTTTGGAAGATAGAATATTTTCCATTTCTAAGAACAGACTGATTTAAAGAAACAAGCAGGATGGGTTCAGAGCTTCCCTTGGTTAGGAGTTAACATCTTCTATCATGAAGATTATCTACATCTAGAAATCTCAGATATTTATAAATTAGATCATCTATTTTTTCTTTGTCTTTTCCACATTATCCTGTAAGTTATTTACAGAAGGTGTTTTTATCTCAATTTGAAGTCATGTGAATGAAGGTCACAGAGATTTTGTGCCCTCCAGAAGTAAAGCTCATTAGCATACAGTGACTTTACAATTGAAGGTTATTGCTTCCACAAGCAAGTCAAGATTTTTTTTTACTAATCTTAATACATTTACAGTTATTTCCCAAGTTGCTAAGTTATACATTTTCTATATTTTAACTAAAATCTTAGCGAGCAGAGAATGTCTGACTCATCGTCATAATTTTTGTGCTATTCAGCTAGTAACACATTAATCTTTCTTGACAAATTGAACTATACTTTTAAGATGTTCATGTAGTCAATAATTATTTAATAATAAATTGTTTATAAAAAAATCCATCTCTATTTGTCTGTTAGATTTTACAGGTAAAACTAAGAATTACCCAACTGTTTATTTTAATGAGTCTCTCAGAGTTAGATTTTCAAAGAAAAGCTTAGACTAATATAACTAAAGAATTATCCAATGTGCCTCTATAGTTTTTATGTCAAATGTAGTATACATTTATAGAGAACTCACTCTCTAGTACATTATCCTAGGTAATTTAAGCATATTAACTCAATATGAAAGAACACCTATTATTATCTCCACTTTTGATGCCAAAGCTGAAAAATAGAAAGTAAGTTGCCTCAGGTCACAAGGAAGTAGCAGGGACAGAATTTAAACATAGGTACTGTGACATTCGAGAGTGAAGGAACATATGTTCCAGGAAGATTGGAATCCCAAACAAGTGAATCATTGTTTGACTATTTGAGGCACAGAAGGAAAATTCTAATTATCCCTGTTGTCTGAATTATGCTAGTGATTCTTCAAATAGGAATGCGTCTTTTCTATAATGTGTGATATTAAACTTGTCAAACAGCATGATATCATCTTCCCCTGTGTTCTCACTGCTTGTTCACTTAAAAGATCAGAGGCAGATTTCTCTATTTGAGGAGCTTTTTTTTTTTTTTAACAAATGTCCATGATTTAATAAATGACTCCCTAACCTAACCCCAGTGATTACAGATGAAACACCACCTTGGAATAAAACTCAGAGTCCACAGTCTCACCTACAGATTTAGAGCTTCTGATTTTTTAATTGTTAGTTTTAAACATGAGAAGACAACCAAAAATTAAGGGACATCTAAAGAAAGCTTTTTTTAGTGGAAGAAAAACAGCAGGCAAACAAGCAAAACCTGGAAGAAACAGGTCATACAAAATAAAATGTACAAAGTCAATCATAATATCAGAAATTTGTTTTCTTTTGAGATGTCAGTGAATTTTTACAGTCTAAGGCATTATAGACTAATTGTACATAATTATGCTGATTTGCATACCTTCAACAAGGTTCAATAATATTTACAATTTATAAATAACTATAGGAATTCTTAATGATTATACTACCTCTCAATACTAGATTTTTATTGTTTTATATCTTTCTTTTTATATATATTTACTTTCTTATATCTTTGGCAATTTGAGGACAGTGATTTCTTCCCTCAGGGGTAGTTCCCATAGTTCTCCCATCACTGTGATCCATCACCTGTCACCTGTGATCCATCACCACAGTCCCTTGTGCTCTTCCCTTCCCCAATTTGGCCCTTCTATCTCCTCCTCCCCTGCTGTATGCCCCAGATCTATGGTCAGCTTGCAAGTTTTGACTTTTTCCTTATCCTTTATTTGGTTTATCTATATTCTGTATGTAAGAAATAATGGATGGTTTCACTCACAAGAGAAATTAGATTCATTAGACAAGAAAAGCATCCCGATTTCAAAATTAGCACTGAGTTAGAAATATCAACACAGTGTTATACTGACACAAGGAGAAAAAAACCCATTACCTCAATCCACCTTGAGGGGAAAAATCAGGCAAATTCAATTGAAGAACATGCAACAAAATATCTTTATAATAATACTAAAAATGCAAGGTCAAAAAATATAGAAAATTTGAAAAACTGTCACAGAAAAGGCTCAGGAAACAGGTGACAAAATGTCATGTTTCAAGAATGAGAGCCTTCAATGGAAAAAGATGCTAGGGGAAAACTATCGACTTCTGAATGAAATGTAGAGAGTGATTGTGAATAACATATTAAGGCTCTTTCCTTAGTTTTGACAAGAGAACCATGAGAATATGTAAGTTAACAATGAGGAAGCTAGGTGAGAAATATACTTGAACTCTCTGTACTATTGGAACTTTTGCATTTTGCTGTAAATTTTAAACTATTCTAAAATAAAAAGTTTATGGGGAAAATTATGGCATCTGCAATGATGTTCATCTGCAATGATGTTATTTCTTAGGGGATAGAAGGTGGCATCTTTTAGTTTTCTTTTCTTCCTTTTCTATTTCTTTTTTAATATCTTCTATGTATTCTTTATAGCATAAATTCTTTATAAGCATTCTTTATAAATGCTTTATAATGAGAGGAGAACAAAGTCATCCAATACTTATGTTTTCACACAACACAATGAAGCATCAGTAATCAACTTTGTTCCGAATGGAATAGAGAGTAAATATCTACTCAGCCCCCAAAAGAATTACTCTACTGCCAGAGCAGGGTCACCCCAACCCTTTCTTTGGGAGTGATAAAAAGCATTCAGATTCTCCCATTCCCATTCCTTTAACAGAGCTCACTGAAGAATAGAATTAATGTTGCTGCTTCTCTACCATAATCGTCTATCAACAATGATCTTTGAATTTTGAAATGACTGTGTTCCTTTCCCCATATGCCCTGATCATTTCTTTCCCCACACATCACTCTTCTTTTTACTTTGCAAAAGTATTTGTCTAGGATTTTCCTCTAAAGATAATAACTAAGCTCTCTAAATACAAATGGATTGGCCTAAGTACAAGTCAAAATTCACCTCAATCACTTCTGAATCAGGCCACTGGGGACATCAGCAAATGTCTCTAAGGCTTCATTATTTGTGCTGGAAAATGAAACAATTAGCACAACCTCTTTCTTCCACAAATAATTGCAAACACCTAGAGTCTTTTAAAGTGCTCTAAAACTAAAATATGTTCTTATTTATTTAAAAAATTAATGTAAGTCACTCTACATATTCTGAGGATTATTACAAAACATGATTAATTGACTAATGGATTGAAGAGAAGGATTTTTTTTCTTCTTTTGTTAGACGTAGTAAACTTCAGATTTTAACCTCATCAATTTCTTTTGCCTTTTTCTAACACTAACACTGTTGGCAGATGTCCAATAAGAACAAGTTTACAGGTTTTGCCCAAAGGAAGTCTATGATGTTATTCTAGGGGTAAGTTGCTGTAGAAATTGATGTGCAACAGCATATTCCTAATAAATTAATTTAATGTCTTATTGCTTTATACCTAATCTTAGATTTTTATTTATTAATAAGTTTACATTTTAAAGAAATATCTTACACTTTCATTATTTATTATTCATTTAGTTAAACTGATGCCTAGAGGTGACATGAATGAAATTTTCTAAATAATAATAATGTAGGTAACTCATTCCATTAATATCACTGAATTAAACTTTCTAGGAACTCCACAATGGTGTTTGTTGCAATCTAGTTGTGTAGCTGTATTACAGAATTGTTTTGAACAAAATTGTAATTTTAATTAAAGAAGTTGCTACTTATACTTTTATAGATTTTTTATGCCAGAATAAAACAAAAATAAGTTTTAATACTAATGAAATATAAAAATTCATTTAGTTCATCTATAATATATATAGGTATCTGCAATAAAAATGTGTTAGAATTTTTCAATGCCCAAATAATGATAAATAGCTACTTGATTTTTTGAAACAACTATGAAAACAAAATATAAAAATATTAATGGCAATATAGTACCCAATGATTTGTATAATAGATATCTTGCTAACTAGAATTTGTGCCATTTACATGACTGGTACAAATGAGGGAAGAAATTCTGTCTGATACTTTCATGGGAAAGAAAGAAAAAAGATTTTCTGCCCTTCCAAATGGTATTAGTTCTGTTACCGCCATCTTTAAAATAACAACCTCCATATTTTAAACCCAGCAGTTAAAGGGATTAGCAGAGATGTAAATTAAGGTAGAAAAAAATACCCAAGATGAAAATGGAAAACGTTGGACAATAGAGCACTCAGAAGAAGACCGCTTTTCACAGCTCTTGCTACGATAGGCTAGTAGCGTCTATAGATAGTAGCTAGTAGCACAATCGACTACTGAAATGCAGTGACAGAGTATAACCAGTAAACCATTACTAAGGTATTGATATACACTGCCTTTTCCAGCCTGTCTTCCACGTCACATTTTTTAGTCTAATAACAGGAAAAATGGAAATGCAGTTGTGATATAGGATCAAGAGGTTAAAAACCAAAACTGAAAGTCAGACCACCTGTAAAACTCTGACTCTACCTACTACCTCTGTGACATTTGAAAAGTTACATACCATCTCTTGCTGCAAACTACAAAAGTAAACACATGTTGTTAATAGCATCACTCTGTAGATAGAATGTGTTAAAATTATTTCTTAATACAGGGCCATAATATAGTCCAAAATATTTTAGGGTTAGTATTTGATTTATTTACACATCATTATCTCAGAGAATTCAAGTTCCAATGTATTTTGTAGGCACACACCTATCACTGGTCAAATGTATGTCTTTAGAATGGTGGGAATGAATGCAGGTAGTGTTTTAGAAGTTAAAATTTTCACTTTGAGGTATCGGTAACTTGGTTTCTAAATTGCTTACATTCAAAGAAGAACTGTACAATCTCTTATTTTTGGTTCAGTCAGTACAAACTAACAATTTTTGCTTAACTTTCACCACTTACAACCCTGTGTAATGGTCTGTTCTCCATAACAGTCATGAACAATAAGCCACACCACAAAATTTTGCGTTTCTGGCAAAAATCATTTGTCCAAAATCATTAACGTTAGATGAGTCATCTCAGAGAGCATTTAATTCAAAGGCAAATTTGAAATGTGGTAGTGGATATTAACTCACTAGAAAATATATTATTCTTGCTTTCATTCTTTTGGTGTAAACTTGCCATAAAATCTTAGTCAATTCTTGGTTTGGCAAGGAGAACTGGGACAATTAAATCTGGGCATATTCTGGAATACTCACGAGCCGGCATACTGACTCAACAACATGGGCCTTTCTTCTTAAGTCATTGAAATTACTTCCTAGATTTCAAAATTTCAATTTGATTTATGCTATCTAAATCATTTAATTCCCCCTGTATGTGTGCATAGTAATTCCCATCTGGGTACACACAACCCACCAGTCTAGCATTTGAATCAGACAAGTAATTCCATTTAACAGCTGTTAAATAGAGGAATCCACAGGTAGCTTTCATTCAGATGTTAATTGCTCACAGAGCTTTGCTCATAAACCCACCCTGAAGTCAGGTACTTTAAGCTCTGTTGCAGGGAGATATAAAAGATGAGTTAGAGGCATCCGGACAGAAAAGGTTGATTCAGACTTAGGATTGAATGTGTCCAGGTCCCTGGAACCAACATCAACCAGCATGGAAATTAAATAGTGATGGATGCTTGTGGCGCTGTAATTGTCTCCCAGATGGTAAGAGTTTTCAGGAAGACTCCTAGAGCCTAATGGTGGGTTAGTCAGAAAATATTCACAAATTCAGACAGTAAAAAGAAGATGAAAGGAGTCAACTGGCAAATTGCTAAATTATAGAACTGTGCTGAGCCAGTACAGTCATAGCCTGTTTTCTGTGGTTTTGGAAAATACTAAGTAAATTAAAAGTGGATTTGGAACAAAATAAATGAACATAGTGATTTTATTGGAATCAGAGCTTTGAATGTTGCATGGATAACCATTATGTATATGGATTAACTTTTATCAGCAACTGTTAAGAGAAATCTGGTAGCCTCAGTTTAAAATATCTATAGCTTAACTTTGACAGCGCCAGTTTGCCGTCAGGGCCTCAGTTTCTTTTTTTTTTTTCTTGTTTTGCCAGGTTTTATTTATCAACATCATATAGTGAAATCATACGGTGTTTTGTCTTGTTTTTAATTGAGGTAACCTTAGTTTACAGCATTGTTTGTTATACATATATGATCTCTCCCTTCGGGTGTTGTTACCACAGCACATCCACCGCCAAATTACCCATGGTCATCCAACACAGTCCATTGTGTTCCTTTTCCATCTTGACCACCCTGATCTGCCTACCCTTCTAGCAGCTCCTGTTTAATAAGACATCTAGGTTTTGCCACTGGTTTAGCTTTGTCTGAACCTTAGTTCCCCTATGTCCACATATAAGTGATACCATCCAATATTTATCCTTTTTCTCTGACTTACTTTGTTAAACATAATTCTTTCCAGGACCATCCATGCTGTTACAAATGACAAGAGTTCATCTTTATTTACAGATGACTACTATTTCATTGTCTATAGGTACCACATCTTCCTGATCTTCTCAGCTGGTCTTGGCACTTAGATAAAAATTAGCTCAGCTATTGTAAACAGTGCTACAATGATCACAGATTTGCATATATTCCTTCAAATTAGTGGTTTTGTATTATTCAGATAGACACATGAGTGGAATTGCTGAATCATAAGGTAGATCTATATTAGTATTTTAAGAACCCGCCATACTGTTTTCCATAGATTCTAGACAGGTGTCCATTCCCACCAACATTGTCAGAGGATTTCTTCTTCTCCACATCCTCATCATCATTTGTTTCTTGTCTTTTTGATGTGGGTCATTCTCCTGGTGCCAGGAAGTATCTCACTATGGTTTTGATTTGTATTTCTTTGATGTTCGGTGATAGACATTTTTTTATTGTGCCTGTTGGTCATCTGTATTTCTTTTTTGGAGAGTGTCTACTTAACTCTTCTTCTGTCCATATAATTATTGAGTTTTCTTTTTGTTGACTTCGGTGAGTTCTTTGTAGATCCTAGATATCGGCCCCTTGTCAGATTTAAGTTGTGTAAATGTTTTTTCCTATTCACTAAGGTGTCTGTTTTAATGATTGTTTCTCTATGCAGAAGCTTTTTAATTTCATGTGGACCTATTTATAAACTTTTCTTTTTTCCTTGCTTCTGGAGATGAATGCATAAAGACATCTCTGAAGTCTATGAAATGGAGTGTTTTACCTATTTTTTCCCTTTATTTTATGCCTTCATTTTTTACATCCAAGTTTTTTATCCATTTTGATTTAACTTTTGACAATTTGAAGTGTCTTCTTTGTGTCTTCAATGTCTTTTTAACAATATCTTATAATTTTATGTCCTTAACCTCCACTGTTATTTTAACCATAGAAAAAATCATAAAAAATCATAAAAAAATCATTATTTTTTATGTAATTGTAAATAGGAGTGTTTGATTTCTTCCTAAAAGTTCATTGTTTGCAAAAAGGAAGGTAACTAATTTTTTTATATTGACTCTGTTACCTGCCAATGGTTTCAATGAGTTTTTTAATGGAATCTTCGGGATTTTCTATGACATCTGCAAATAAAGATAGCTTAACTTCCTCTTTTCTGATTTAGATTGCTTTTATAGCTGCCAATATTATGTTGAATAATAGTAGTGAAAGTGGACATCAGTGTTGATAATAATTGCCATATAATTCTGATATTGTTTGTTTGGTGAGTATATGACTTCCTGATGTATTGTTCCACTAATAATTATATAGTGTTCTTTCCTCTCATTACCTTTTTAAGCTGGAAATATGATTTATCTGATTGGCTCTGACTGTTCTTGCCTTCCTTTGGGTCCCATTAGCTTGTAGACATCTTTTCCAACCCTTTTATTTTTCAGTCTACATTTATCTCTGGAGCTCAGGTACATTTCCTTGGGATCAGAAAGCTGGATTATGTTTTCTGATCCAAACTGTCACTCTGCCTTTTGATGGGTAAGTTCAGTATATTTACGTTTAGAGAGATAAGGTACTGATAAAATGAAGGTCTGCTACTACCATTTTATCTTCAGTTTTCTGGTTTATTCCCTCAACCAGTTTTTGGTGGATGTTCTCTTCAATTTAGATACAAGTGCTATTTTCAAGATTTCTTGAAGGGGATGTAGATTATTTGCAAACTCCTTCAGCTGCTGTTTGTCTGAGAAGGCAAATCTGAGGGAACCTTTGCAGAATAGTCTTAGATGGCATTTTTTTTTGTATTTAATTATTTTAGTAACATCATTTCAGTCTCTCCTTGTCCATAATATTTTCTCAGAGAAGTCACATGTAAGATGGATTAGGATACCTTTATATTTGCATTTTCTCCCTAGCTGCATTCAATAGTCTTTGTTTTGTTTTGTTTTGATTTTAACTCTTGGAAGTTTGACTGCTTATGTCTTGGTATAGGTCTCATTATATTTAGGTAGCCATGTCTTTTTATAGCTTCATGAACTTGTTTATTTAGTTTTTTCTCCAGTTTTGGGAAGTTTTCCTCTGTTATTATTTAAGTTCTCTGTTCCCTTAGCTCTCATTTCCCTCCTTTTTTCCCCCTCTTTCTTTTCTGAAATGCCCATTATTTTTACATTGCCTTTCCTCAAGGAATTGGATAATTCTTAAAATGTTTCTTCATTTCTTCCTTCATGCCTCTCTTTCTTCTTCCAACTGGATTCTTTGTGTAAGACCATCTTCAATGTTATTGATTCTATCTTCTATTTGGTCAATTCTACTTCCAAAGCTTTTTCCAGTTTTTCTCTCCTCTATCTTTATATGTACTGCATCTCCTTTATACTCTTATTTAAAGTCAATTTCTATCTTCTGTTCATTAATTTCACTTCTTGGGGCATTCATTGTTTTTCTAGCTTGTATACCTTTGATCAGTTTTTCTGTGTTTTCTTCCATTTCTTTGAATTTCTTTGCTATGTTGATTTTGAACTCTGAATTTGATAGGAAAGAAAGATCTCCCATTTATTTTTTTATTTCATGTTCCTTTATTCACCACATTTTGTCTTCATAGGAAAGAATTCTATTTTTTCTGTTCTAAAAAATTCTCTCCCCTTCTACAGATGCATTTTCTGGGCATCTCTTTGTGACACAGTCCAAGATAAGATAGGATGACATTTTGAGAAGAGGTCAATTTGAAGAGGTCTGTCACCCACTATTGTAAGAAGCTATGGGCAAACATTCCACTGAGTCTTGCTCCTACGTCTACATGTATGTGTAACTTTGTATTGCTATGAATTGTTCCTCAAATACATTAGAAAGTCCTTGGGAGATACTTCATCCATGCTCACAAACCAATCCAAATCTACTTTGATGCCTCTGCTGCTCCACTGAGTATTGGTTTTCCCTGGAAACCACTATCCTCATTCCACCAACATAAATTTCTTGGTTAATACTAGCATTCTCTACTAGCATAAATGATTCTCTAAAGTCCAGGAGATATCAAAGCAACATGATTCTCTATTTTAGTATTTCTCAAAATAGTCAGTCTACAAACTCTGTTACAAAGATTAAGGAGATCCTGTTATAATGTAAATAAATACTCTTCTTCCTTTATCAAGAATGTCTTGCTATCATAAAAAGAAAAATATCAGCAGAACTAAGCAATTTGCTCATTGACATTGTTGATTTATGTTCTGACTCAAATTCCATATCTCATCTTGGACCAATTTACAGACTGGCACTAGCCCATGAATCATACTTTTCATAGTTTTGTTCTACCATGAGTAAGTAAAAATAATGCTTCTGATCTTCAATACTTTATAGGTGGGCAGTAATTCTGATGCTCTAATGAAGAGTTTTCAGGGGGAAAGCCCTTTCATGTTTATCAAGATGAAAAAATTCACTCAAGTTCAGTAATAGGTGACACTAATATAGTGTCTAATCTTATGCTCTCTTCACAGTCTACACTTCCAATGACTAAAACCTTCTTCTTAGCAGGTTATCATGTCACATTCTTTCTATTCATGTAATATGGTCATTTCCAAGAGGCTCCTTAATCTCCACATAAATGGACTTCTGGCAATTTTTCCACCAGATCACCAGACATTTCTTAATCCCACTTGAAATACAAATCACAAACTTGTAAGTAAACTGAAACTCAAATTGGATTCATTCTCAATGTTTGATCACAATACATTGAGCAGTATATACTAAGTTGATCATGGTCTACGGAACTAAGTAGAGTACAACATTTCCACAAGGAAACCGGAAAATAATTGGGGATAAGCTATGTATACAATGTATAAAATATTACATTTTCTCCATAAAAATGAGACAAGTACAAAATGTTTATAAGTAACAGCTTGATGTGATTAAAAGTGTAGTAAAATATTTAAGAAATTACATTTGAGCTAAGTTTTAAGGCATGTGTATGGGTTATGATTAGGCAAAGTGTTAAGTTAGAAGTAGAAGTAATGGGAATGGAAACCACTAGAAGTTTTCATTTGCGCTTTCCTGTACCTACTCCATGCCATTTGAATCTTGAGCACCTTAGTAATTGCTCATACTCTTGTCTTTACTGTGTAAAATAAAAATAGCAATTGGCCCAAGGATAATACTGTATCCATTACAACTTATATTGTTAATAATCATAGTTTGCACCATATAAATATTAAAAAAGGAAAGAACATAACTTACTTCTGTTTTATCACACCAATGCTATGAAGATGAAAATAAAATGACAATGATTGATATAAATGGTTTGAAAGTTAATTTCATAGCATCTATATTTGTGCAAGATGATGATTATTACCTTGGGACACCTTAACATTATTTAAAAGCATTTCTCCTTAAGTCAGAGAAAAATTTTACACTATTAGTAATTTCCTTGCATCCTTTCCCTACCAAATTTAATTGTTTCCTGTGTTCCTAGTTAGATTGATTTGGATCTCATTAATGCACTGTCTGAAAGCTTTAGTTTATAAAAATGAATAATTTGATGAAGAATAACAATTAGAACTTGTGTCTTTAATAGCAATTCAGTCAATTTAATGCAAACCACTATGGTGTATTTGGTTCCATTTCAAAACTATGACTTCCTATTACATACCATCTGAACTAAATTTCTCTTTGATCCCTGAGAAATGAGCACTATTAGTAACTCACAAAGAAACCATTTCTCATTTTCTGTGGTAGCATAACAAGTTAAGATGTTTACATGTACCAACACATGAAAAGCAACTTCCTGAAGATTACATAATAAAAGATAATGGTTTCCAAGGGTAGCTGAGAGATTTCTTACACTGAACACCAGAGTATTTTGTTCCAGGCAGACCTCTTAAAAGAAATTCTGTTTTTCTTAAGAAATTTAATAAATACATATATTTCATGCTCAGTATACAAAAGGAAGATTATTAGAAGAAACACCTGGATTACATGCTCTGTTTTTGTCCCTAAGATCACCTTCTCCCTTAGGGACATGTAATTTCTATCATTGTTTTCCTCAATAGGGATGATGTTTCCCACTAAGTGTCCTATACTTTTCTCCTCTGGCACTGCTGAAGCAGTGTGGAACACCTAAATTAAACTTCTGTAAGATTCTTCAAAAAATCAATGTAGAATATTATCTTTAGTTTTGGAGAATATTAACTTTAGAGAATCTGACTTATATGGCACAACTCACTCCTCAATCCTGTGAGTCTTCATATGATCTCAGAAAAGGGGTGGGGGTGGGGGGGATTTAACTAACCTTCTCTGTTCTTAGTAGAATAGCGAAGATATGGAAATACTCTCTCTCACTGATTAGCAAGAAAGTGTAATCACCAGATGCCCAAAAGTGTAAGGAAGGTGAGGAATTAGTTAACTCCTCTCCGCCACACATAAAAGCAGTTCTCAACTTTAGTACTCACAAAAATCCCTACAGAAGAGTATAATTGAAAATTTACACTAACTACTCCCACAAGCTTCATTCAGTACTGTCCAGAAAACCCAAAAGATTTTAATGTACATTGTTTGGATCACTCATTGATGAACTCTATAGTAGAGACTTTGCTATGACTTTGCCAAATATATTCTGGTTTTTGTCTCTGGAAATATCAATGAAGGAAAATCAAGCTTTATACTAAAGCCTCAGCATATCCTTGCAATTTCAATAGGCTGAACAAAGGATAATGATCCTTTCAGAACAGAACTCAATTGTATTTGAGTTATTCTGCACAAACAGAATAATGCAGTTCTATATGATGTCAGTGTGCACTGTTAATTTAGCTCTTGAACCACCACAGGTTCTTGTCCCACAAAGCCATAAAAAGGAATTCACAGACATTTTAGATAAGTGAGCAGAAAGAAACTTTAAGAAAGTATAGTTTATTTAAAGGAAGAAACCAAGTACAGCATACTTGAGAGGGACAAGGAAACTGTTGTGGGCCTGTGTCTAGGGGTATTTAAACCTTTTTTTCCCCTTTATTCTAAAATCTCATCATCCTATTTTGTGATTGGCTCTTCTTTCTAGTGGTTATATTCCTCTGGGCAGATGTGCCCATTTTCTGAGCTTTTATCTTAGAGTTTATCTTTTCACCTCCCTGTCCAAGGTCTCCCAAAATCTACTGTCCCAAATAGCCTCACATTCCAACCTCAAAATTTACTGTCCTCAAGGACCTCTGGTGGCGCAGTGGGTTGAGCACAGCACTGTGAAGCATTCGCCACACAGCAGTATAAGTTCGATCCCCAGCCAGGGAGAGGACCCACATGGCACAGCAGACCTCTCCTGTCTCTCCCACTGCTCCCATCAGTAGTGTATTTCAGTTGATCTGCCTGTTCTTCTCCCCACTCTGTCTCTAGTGAATCCTCTCACCTCCCATGACTCTGACCTGTACCCCAGCTCTTGTATGCATAAATACATCTTAAAAAAAAAAAACTTACTGTCTTCACTAGCCCTCTTGAACTTCTCTGCTCTCATCTCAGTCTTCCTTAACTCTCCCTCACTGCACAGTCCCTGAAGCTGCCTACTTAACCCTACATTGCCCTGGGACTCATATCTTTTTTTTAACATTTAAACTGTAATTTATTAAAGTTTTCAATAACTAGAAGTAGAAAATACCTATTTTTATTTTTTTTATTTTTTTTTTAGATTTTATTTATTTATGCACACAAGCACTGGGGTACAGGCCAGAGGTGTGGGGGGGTGAGAGGATTCACCACAGAGAGCAGGGAGCAGAACAGGCAGACCAACAGAAGCACACTGCTGAGGGGAGCAGCGGGCGAGGCAGGAGAGGTCTGCCTCGCCATGTGGGTCCCCTCCCTGGCTGGCAGCAGGGATCGAACTCGTGCTGCTGTGGCTGCGGTTTGCTTCATAGTGCGTTGCCTAACCCACTGCGCCACCAGGGAGGCCCAGAAAATACTTATTTTTAATCTGAGGGATAGCATACTCATTTTTATGTAGAACCTGCCATCATGATTCCCCATGACCTTGAGAAAGACACTTATTGATGTCCTTAAAAGAAACACTTGGTTAAATCCATAGTGTAGTAACATATTCTAACATTCAATATAAATTGAGTGCCTATTATGTGTTAAATACTAAGTTTCTAATTCCTTTTTTACATGTGGATATTTTAAATTTTAAAACTTCCATAGCTCATCTTCTTCACATAATTGTCAATCAACTTCAGAATACACTTATCAGAAAAGTATTGTCAAAACAATATATGACTTCAAGAGTTTTTCATAAATAACTTCCTTTGACTCTATTAAAAACAGTATCTAAATTGGTGGAAAACTAGTCTCAGTAAGTATGAGGAACTTAACTTCAGCAAAGAGAAAAATCATATGATCCTACCAATAGATGCAGAGAAAATTTTTACAAGATTCACTATCAGTTTATTATGAAAATTCCCTTTAAAATTGGTATAGAAGGAATATATGTCAGTCTTTAAAAGCCATTGACAAAACCATGCTAAAATCATAAATATCATACACAATGGTGAAAACTGATTGTTTTATCTACTTGCTGAAATTTGAGACTGGGATTATTAATATGAAACATATCAGTAAATTAAAAGAAAACCTTATAGTATACATGATTTCTTCTTTATTTCTTCTCCCCGTATATTAAAAGTTGTTTCAAAATGGAATGAAAGTCTCAAGATACAAACTATTCGGTTGTTAAGAAGACACATTCATGATAGGGGTGAATAGAACCATGAAATTTGTTTGATCAGGTTTATTTAAATCCACTTTAGGCCACACTAACTTATTGTTTGATTGACTTGTGCCTATAAGACCAAGTCTAATTTTATTAAAAGTATCATAGTGCATTTCCAAATGACTATTTTTTATGATTATTCCAGGAATTATAATGAGGCAAGTAGCCCAATAACGTCATCATTTATAGTTCAGTAGTCTGATACTTGAGAAAGCATTTTACTCTATGGGCTTTATCAGCACGGAGACAACAATTTAAAAAAGTAGGAAATTCAGCCATTGAAAATGCTTTTGTGTTTAAATTTATTTTTATAATAATGTAAACAAACGCCCAGTTAGAATCATTGGGTTTTTAACATTGCGCATTAGGCCTAAATCTGTGTGGCTCCTCAGGAGCCTTGATCACGTTATTCAGTGTGCTAATCCTGGGGCCCAGCAGAGCATTTGCACATAGTAGATTCTTCACAAATTTGCATTAAATGAATGAATGAAGCATTAAATATAAAAAATTGCCATTTTTCTCAGCTTACTTTGTATGGCAAAACAGATAGATATGTGCACTCTCTTTCTAAATTTTTATCCTTCTTGTGCTTTTGTGACAAATATTCTTAGGGACCAGGAAATTTTAACATCAATTCCTGAAGTGAGTATCTTAGCTGCTGAAAGATTCTGCTCACTGCACTCTACACACACATGCCGGTTCTTATTTTACTCCCACTAAACTAAACAGAAGTCAGCAATCCACTGAACACCAACAATTAAAGGTGCAATGAAGGACAAAAAGAGCATTCGGTTCCAACAGCACAATATCTTAAAATATAGTCTGAAGCCCATATTGTTTGCTTTAGTAGTAAGCTGATTTCTTAAAGTATGGCATCTGAAGATCTTTGATACCCAAATTTACCACTTACTTTTTAGCATTTAGAGACAAATCAATTACTTGGTATAACTTGTTTTGTTCCATTTTACTTTTAAAGTTTGTCTGTATGTTATATTTGGAGTATACAGAGCAATATATTTTCCTAACCATTGCCAGATAGATTTTAAGGCGATGAATTACTTTAGGAGTGGGTATGACATAAAAGTCAGTAAAATACACGTTCCCACTCTAATTAAATGGATGTATGTGAAGAGATAAACTATCAGAACCAGTGCCATTTTTGTACCAAAATGATTGATAGCAACTTACGTTTCATAGTGGATAAACAAAATGTTGTCAAGCCTGATTAATATTAGAACTAATGATATCTTTTCCAATTTAACAACATGGAGTCCAATTACTTTTATCTGCTATGATTAAGGGGAAACCACAAAACATTCACTAATTACTAGAAGAGATTGTGACAAATTTATTTAACATCCTGAATTTTCCCAAATTGCCAAGATCATTTCAAACTATTTAATAATTGCCTTCATTACCATCACTAGATATGGACTCAGGATTCAGGGACTGAAGCTGATACAGTTTGGGGAAAATACACAAAATTACTAATGTAAAATTCAGTACAGAGCCTTGAAAGTGTTCAGGTCTAGTGAGAGAACCTGAAAAACATAAGCATATAAGCCCCTTAGTAATCCTCTCTGACCAAAATTTACAATGTTTACTGCAATATATTTGCTTTTAAAAGGCTCTTCACACAGAGACTGGCTCAGTCCCTTTAGATGATTTGCTGTTTGGAGATTATGAGATGCTAAATATGTGGACTGGTACAGCTAGACTCATTCAACACAATGTTACAGTCTTCTGCCAAGCAGTCATTGCTCAGAGCAATGTCTGCAGTCAGATTGCTGGGACTGGAATCCTAGTTTTATCCCTCATTCTACAGTCATGAGTAAATCTCCCATCACCTTAGGCTGCTTCTTCATCTGCAAAATGAAAATAACAACACCTCATTTGTAGTATTGTCAGAGAATAAAGCATAATTTGAGTAATACAAAATGTCTGAAGTATTGTCTTAACATCTACCAAACAGGATTGAAACTCACTAAAAAATTATGATTTGTAAACTTCAAGTATAATAATAAGATTATTTATCCTATACATTTAAGTCTGATGATTTCTACAGTCTTCTTTGCCAGCCACTGCTGGTAGTATAACATGACTGATACTCTACCTAGAGTTTATTCTACTAGTTGACAGCACACTTAAACTTCAGAAGAGATGCATAAAATTATTAAATTATATTATCCTTTCATTCTATCTGAAAAAAAATTTTAGAGTTGTACAAATAACTATCTGTATCAGAGAAGCCTTGGATTTATATTATTGAAATTAATAGCAAATTCACGCTTTGATCTCTAGAACTTTGATCCATGAAAGTAAAAAAAAAAAAAAAAAAACACAATTATTCATGCATTTGTCCTTTCTTTAAATCTAGCTGACCTAAGTCTCCAAAACAATTTTTATAGATTGAGACTAGAATTTCCCAGTTGGGTTGACTTCTTCAAGGAAATTAAAGCAGTATAAAAAAGAAGAAAGTTATTCAATGAATTGTCTTGACTTTTTGATCAGAGATAAATACATAACAGCTATATTTTTTTACTTTTAGTTCTAGAGAATGAGGAAAAAGGCCTTGAAATAAAAGGCTTTCTTTGCTTTTAGTATTGGAAAAGAAATAATTGAACACTATTCTCTCCTTTAAAATTTCCTTCCAAAGATTTTCTTCAGAGGTCAGGGTTTTGATAGAATTTTATTCACTTGTCTAGTTCAACTAAGTTTCGAATGCTTTTGCCTTCACAAAATATGTTAATCCATATATTTTTTATTCAATTTGTTTCTGAGAAACTGCTGAAGAATAAGCATGTGCAGAAAATATGTGTTGACATACATAATAGATATCATATGCATTAATCCATGTGTGTATGTGTTTCTATATGTGTATGTGTGTATAAATGTGTGTGTGTATACACAGAGAAATATTGAGATTGGAGTTCCATTGGCTTTAAGCAACACAAGTGAAACAGATTTATTTTCTTATATGAGAAACCTGTATGTAGAAAGTCCCTAGTGTTGATTTAATTGATTAATAATGCCATAAAAGGGTTGGGTTCTGCTCTGCTTCACTTCATACTTTAGATGGTAGTACTATATGATGACCACATCTGTCCCTTTTATCAGAAAAAGCAAAAGCCTTAACAAAATTTTCCTTAACAGATGCTATTTAAATCCTAGAAATGTGCCATATTTTTCTAAACTGAGAGATTGACAAAGTGAACACCTTAATCAATAATGGGAACAAGCAAACATAAAGGGAAGGAGACAGGGTGTTATAACTGTCACTGAAGCAAATATTAAAAAATCACTGTATGTATTTTATGAGTTGAGGGATGTATGTATTTTATGAGTTGAGGGAAGGATTTGTGTCTTACATTGCAATTGCTACCCTGTGTCATGCATGATGCCTTAGTAGTTTACAGCAAGATAGTTCATGATCTGGTAGCAGATCCAGGAAATAAAGACAGATATTTAGGGGATAAGGTCAGAGTCTTAAACAAAACTTCAATTTGGAAACTAATTACTTCCTTTAAAGACCCAGAGGTGTGCAGTTAAAATTGAGACAAAATATTTAATGATTAAAGTATTAAATTCTATATTTACAATCTCCTATATGGCCCACCTGAATGTAACTTGACCCCTTCCATTTCTTTCTCTACAAGACTGCCTGAAAGGTATTTTTCAAAGTACAATCTCCACAATGTACAATAATGCTCACTCTTCTGCGAAAAACCTTTCAAAGGCACCCCATGCCCTTGGAATAAACACAGCATTCAACAGAGGTCACCACCTGCCCATCTACCCCATCTTATATCACACTCCAGCTTGCTTCTTGCTACCCATTCACATAGGCTTCTGTGTCCCATGTACAAACACACTCTATATTCTCTGAATGGAAGACTCTTTCTTCTCCTATTTTCTCATTACTCCTACTCACTCTTCAAATCTCAGCTCAGGGATCCTATTTTCTGTGAAACCTTTCTTAACCACCCTTAGACAATTCCTTTCATGCTAATATACCCATGCATGAACTTATATCACTTGTCATTTTTGCAAAACAAACTTGTTCACATGGTTATTTGATTTTTTTATAGCTGTCACAAATGACGTGCTCCATACTGAATATTTTGCTCACTTCTATTTCCCCAGAACCTAGAAATGAGCTTGAGATGTGGGCACTTAATAAATAATTGTTCAATATGCAAACAGATGAAGTTAAAATATTTTCAGTGACTTTTTGTTCTTCTATTCCACATTTTGATGCAATTATCATCCATAAAAGAAAATTAACCATGGTATCATTGTATGTTTTCAACAGTCAGTGGTTTGACAGAAGTTTAAGAAATAGAGTTAAAGTTGTATACGTAGAACGTTTATATAGAGCCCAAGGAAAAGATCCCAATGATCAGTGTGTGTTTGTGAAAAACAGAGACAGAACATCAGTTATACCCGAGTAGATGTCTCCAGAAAACACAACATAATATTTTTCTTCACAATTTCCCTGATAGAAGATATTCTAAGTTTACTCTTATTTAACATCAGCTGATACTAAGATGTTAACTTAGTTCTCAAGCTGGGTTACAAGTGAATAGAGAAGCTAGAGGTTCATATACTTCATAGATATAAACTTCAGTCTCCTCATTTTGCAGAAGAAAAACTAAATCTAATGCTCTGAACAAAATATGCCCATGTTCACATTGCCAGTGAGGGTCACAATCAGGACTAGAAGTCAGATACCACATTTAGACATCTCTGAGTGGTTTTCATATGATTAATACTGTACCAATTCTGTAGGGAAATGAATTTTACAAGATTCATTCATCCATTTGTCTATATGAAAAATGTTATTAATAGATACTTGGCTGAACTGTCAGAGCATTTATCAACAAAAATAGGCAGTCTATAAAATGCGATACCCAAATAAAGTCAGAAAGTTCCTAACACAAAAACTGCTGAATTAGAACTGAGGATGAGCGAGACACATACCCATTATCCACAGAGGCAGCATAAAGCAGCAAGCACCTACAGCACACAGGCAAAAGAAGTTTCAACTGAGAGCAGAAAGTGAAGAAAAATTATTTTTAAGAACAAAAATGTTAATGTGAAAAAGTTGAGAAGTTCGTGTCAGAGAAGTTTCTGTCTTTCAATCCCAAGAGGATAATCTAAAGCAGTCCAGAGAAGCACTAGACCCAGAGAAAGTCATGACTTGTCTTGTATATCAGAGACCAATACTGATTGTGATAGAAGAGATACTGAGGAAATTCAGCTCCTCAAAATAAAATTGTAGGGGATAGGGATGAGCGATAAAAAGAGGCTTGAGTGGGAACCACTGTTTTTCTTAAGACTTGGAGCACTTTTTTTTAGCCTCCTCCTACATGTCTGAACTCCAGACCTTCCTTTGTTTGGTGCAGCTGTGACCTAGTGCATGGCATAAATTTACATCAAGCTGCTGCATTGGTGGGAATCACTAGGAAGTCATCTTTTGTTGATACCAAAAACAAGTTATCAGTAGGGAGAAATCACAAAAGTGGCACTCACCAAAAATCTGTACTCTGCGATACCAGAAGTTTTACCCACAAGAAGGTATCTCAGAACTTTCTTAGAAGTCACTTGAGGAGCAGTGTTGGGGAAAAACTGTGCACAGGGCAATGCCATGCTTCATCACCCATTATGAAGACACCTGAAGGCATACCAAGGAAGCTCTCTATGGGTATGTGTTGCTCCTTTGAACTTTCGACTTGAAACTTGGCACAAAGAGGTGACAGAGGACACCATTCAGGGAAGAAGAGACACCCAGTGGCTTTTGATGAAGTACTGCTCTTGTATGTTCAGACACATGACATATTCTAGAGTAGTCTCCTCAAAGTAAGCCGAACCAAGAAAAGTCTTTTCTGTCTCTAGCATCTTTCTGAAGTACTCTGCTAACAAAATTTAATCATGCTTGCTAGAAAAAGAGAAAACACCTATTCTGGCTGTGTTTTTTGTTTGTTTGTTTGTTTGTTTTTCATATCAGTTAATGAAGAGTGGACATGGAGCTGGGAGGCAATAAATTGATAACAGGAACACTAATAACTTTATAAGTAATATATATTGGTATAAATAAAAATTAATCTTTGAAAAGTAACTACTAAGCAAAGTAAAGCTTCCCTGGGTTCATAATGTTTCTTCCTCTTTAATTTTAAATCATATTCTCATAGTTAAAAAGCACATATTTATGTAATCCTTCATTCCTGTTTGTTTTTTCCCTGCTTTTGATTCTTTATTCTCAAATATATTTTACCTTATAACATGCATTTTTTAAAGTAGTCTCAATAACTTCTAATAAATAATCTATACTTCCTGCTTTCTAAAAGGTTATTATCTGGCTGAAGTCAGAAGACACCACTCACTTAAAACAATTAAAGGAGAGAAGGTACAGTCTTATTAAGTAATAAATTCTGTGGCACAAAAACCAATGCTCCAGGCATTCCTTGAAGGGTGAATATCCAAATTGTGAGAGTCAATGAAAGCTTCCTGAAGACTAGAAGTGGCCTTTACAACAAGAAAATAATTCATTTTTCCTGAGAGGAAACAGTGGCAGGCAGCTTAGTCATAGCTTCACCACTAGGGAATCCCCAGGCATGGGATGTCAGGTTTTGATAACCTGGCACCCATGGCTCACCATAATCTGGCCCCATTTGACCACCTACCATTATCTTTTACTTCTGTTTGACTCCAATTCTTCATTTCTTTCACTTCGGTTTCCTTGCACTGAATATATCTTATTTCTATTTCTATTAGACATTTCTTCTCCTGTCTCCTCTTTGACATTCACTTCCTCCATTTCTTCATCTATTTGCATCTTCCCCACCACCCAAGATAAACTATTCTATAGACATTTCTGTTTTTTCTGAACTTCTATCATACTTAATACTTAATTATTAACTTGAAGTTCAGCAAACTTCATTTTATATATTATAACTTTATTATAAACTTGAAGTATAGCAAAGAAATGTAGTATAAAGTGCATAGACTAGTAGCCATATACTAGGGCTAAAATCCTTCCTCTTTAACACCACTGCTCTTTGTTCTAACTTCTCTCAGTCTGTCTACACTATGACTTATAGTTAGTGATATCTGCTTCATGGTGTTGTTGTGAGGATTAAATGGTAGTTTCTATCTACACATTAAACCAAAATTTTTCTGAATAAAACGCATATAAGCTTTGGGTATACATGTTTGTATTTGTCTACCCTATCTAGGATATAAACTTTGATGTGGAATGATGTCTCAATAAGTGTATGTATAATCTTCGGCACTTAGCACAGTGTTCAGCACACAATAGTGATTAAATAAACACTAGATAATAAAAACCAAACCAACTTCTTAAAAAATATAAAATAATTCATCCACAGTTTATTTGCTTTAGCCATCTTTGCTTGTATCCATTAGATGCATCCAAGTTAGTCAGTGCAGAAATTACTGGTAAAAAGTAATTTGAACTGGTCGCATTCATTTTTGCTACATCAAACCCTGGGCTTATAGAAGTAGTTCGGAACTCATGAGCCATCATAGCTATAACATTCACTTGATGCATTTTTACAGATAGCAATTGCTGATAAGTGTTCTTGCAATGAAATACTCAAATAACTGATATGACTAGGAATGTCAGTCACAGATCAGTCAAGTGGGAAATGTCAGAAAATCAATTTCACCAGCAGTTGTGGAATTCCTAATTCTTTTCTCTCCAGTTATAATTCACACCCAGAAGATTCCAAGTGAATTTTACTGACATTGCAGCTCAGGGACAGGGTGGGAAGGGACAGAGCTAAAGGAGGGTAGAAGTGGTGTTGGTTCTGGGGCTTATTGCGTAGAGATTGCTCTTTGGAACCAATTCACCAAGACCAAAGTCCAACTCCATCAGTTATTAGGTTCTTGGCATTACACTTTCTTTAAAGTATTGATCACTGTATATGGTAATCCAGTAAGATGAGGACTATCACAAAGTTTTCACACAGAGCTATGCCAGGGAGTTTTCAATATCCATGTGTACCACTTGTTTCACAGCCTCAATTAAAACTCATGCCCTACACCATATTAAGTGTCTTGCCTAGGGTCATAGACTCATTTACTAGTTCATTTGAGTCTGGGCCTGCTGCGTTCTAGACAACTTCTATGACAACTGCATTTACAATATACTCCTCACTTTCCTCACTCCCAACAGTTCATTACAAATAGCACTTGGCACCCACTGAATAAGCAGTATGCTACTTGGTAATATCTAATGAATTCAGTTATAATTAGTAAGATTATTTGCTTTAAGGGAAATGGTGATTCGTTCCTTGTCTTCACCGGGAAGCTAAAGTAAAGGCTATAACTGAATTTGATGAAATCTGGCACTGTATGTCCTGAAGAACTTAACCTGTATGAGATTTTTGTGATAAAATTGTGAAGGTTAGATGAAATTAGATTTACAGAGCACTTAGTATAGCATCAAGTATATAGTGATCAATAGCAACAGCAGTATTATTGTAACAGTAGTTCCTGCTAGGGCCAAGGAGCTCCAGAAATTCTAAGGCTAGAAGCTGCTGTACAGGACTCTGCAATATTTTTAAACTAGATTGTCTTTCTAGCTTTAAGTTTAGGAACAAACAGAAAACAGTCAGCTGCTGTACAATAATTGTGTGGCCTTCCTTTATTGTCAGTGGCTGATAGGGTGAGCAGGGTCCACCCCTAGCTGAGCCACTGCTTTATGGAGGGGACCTTGGGCAAATCAATTAATGTCACCAAAACTCAGTTTTCCTTGTCTAAAACAAGGCTTGAAATAGAAATATTCTGGTTACTTTCAGCTTTGGTGCATATGATTCTTAAACAAAAAATCTATTCTTGTGGTTATTGAAAAGTACTCCATGTTAGAACAGGAGCAAAATAGGGATTAAATATCTTTGAATTCAGATTAAAAATGAAATACTTTAAGAGAGTAACCAAGCAATATGTTTGCTTAGAGGCATAGATTCTTTAATATTGCCACTGACTGCATGACATATTTACTTGAACAGAGTTGACAATAACTTGATTTTCTCTGTTGCCTGGTACTCTAAATTTTTATTTTCTGTTACTATACAGCTCTCTCTAGCCAATGTCAGTTAGTGAGCTTTTGACTGTGCAGGTTTAATATGATGCCAATTTTGTGCAATGCTGTTTACTCTATCTCTCTTTGAATTAGATGTTTCTATTCCTGAAAATAAAATATCAACAATGCTACTAGAAAAGTCCTCAACTTAGTAATCTCTCAAAAACATAGCCCCTCTATTTCTGTCTGCTGAGGACCTGAACATTTTTTTTTTATCTGGAATAATGTGTGCAAGTGGGACTAGGAGAAATGAGTGCCGAATGTAATAGGTTGGAATCTCAAGTAAGAGTGGAGGCAGTGTCCCTCAAAGGAGTTCCTAAATAGAGAGAAATACTGTCTGGAGAAAGCAGAATCTTTAAGCACAGAGGACTAAAAAAAAAGAAGAAGAAAATACTAGACACTGAGGTTTCTACATGAAAACAATGTTAAGGCCTTAGAAATGTCTGCTCCTCCCTTAACCCTTCTCCCACCAAAGGAATACCCTCCAAATTCAAATACCCTCCCGTACAGCCCCATTTCCACTGCAAGTTCCACTTACTGCTTTGATGGAATGTAATCATTGGGAGGCTAAATATTTTTCCCTACTCTTCTGGTCTACTTGAGGATGAATTTCCCCTTAAACATCCAGCCTTCTTATTCTACCTTTCCCCATCTCCAAGGAAAAGCGGCAAGGTGACCTGTTTGGCAGAGCTGGAGGAGTAAGCTAGCATGCACCATTCAGCAACTTGCACTTCCTGACCTCTTAGGAGCAGTCTTTCCCCGAGAAAGGACATATGCTTCTGTTTAGAGATTCCTCCCCCCAACCCCCCATGAGAGGATATCTGCATCTGTGCTTCGGCATTGGAAAACCTGCTCATGGGCAAATAGAAGTCATGTTTTCCACAATTAGATACGCAATTAAACAAGTGTCAGTTGATCTCTCATTTCCCCACCTCATATCCTTCACATTTCATTCAGAATGATGGTAGAGTGGAGGCAATTATTGTTGCTTCTCCCAGTTGTAAGATTATATGAATGTATATTCTAGGGGGTAATATTCTACAATGTGCTTAGCCATTTCTTTGTGAAAGAGTCGATTCATTCCTGTTGGTTCCTTCCCTCTCCATTGACTCTTATTACCCAAAAGTCATGTGATAATCCTTGGAAGTGATTATCAAGTAAGTCAACTGTATGACTCAATGATTAATAAAACAGAATAGTCTAGACCAAAAAATTATTAGCTTCATATTTCATGTGTCATCAATTTAACCAGAATAATAACTGCTTGGAATTGAACTCTGATGTCGTGGAAATATGAACTGAAAATAACCTTATACCTATCTAAACTGATTGATTAAATCATAGAAGGAAACATATATCATCTGAATCTACTCTCTTTTGCACTGAATTACAATGATAGGCCTAGTTTAGGGTTAAAAATATCATGACTTCTCATCTTGATTTTGTCATTACTCTGCCATCTGTAACTGATCTGTGATAACCCTTCTGAATAACAGATTTTTTAATATAAAATGAGGGTAGTAATGACTACCTTGCAAAATTTTAGGAATAGTAAAGTAGATTTATATTCTGCCAAATTTATATACAACTGTGAATTGCTACTTTCATAGGTGCAGAAACTGAAAAGAGACAGGTTGTAAATACCTAAGATCACATAGCCATTTAGTGTCTTCTCAAGGCACTAGAGTCCATCAGGTTATTTTTTAACTTCCTGTAAAGTTTCTCAAAGTGAGTTCCTCACTTTAAATACCCATGTATTTCTGAGCCCCACATCTCTAAATCAAAACTTCCGTAGGCACACTCATGAATCTGCATTTTAAAAATGCTCGTTAAGTTTGAAAATCACTAGTATGGTCCAATTTTTTTTTAATGCTTATACAACATTGATGTATTCTCATCAATTATAGATGTCACTTCTCCCTTTTACTTAAAATAATTAGTTTAGTCAGGATATTTCCTCCTATTTTAAGGTACTTTGGTTTCTCTAAGTTAAAAGAACATCTTACATTTCCAAAATAAATTTCAAATTTATATTACAGCCAAATATCTCCATCTCAAACTTTCCACTCCCACAATGGTAATTCCAATGTTCATTTCATCTTTCTTAAAAGTCAGTTTGGAACTCTAAATCTTTTGGTAACAACAGACCCAACTAAGAATCATTAAACCAGGGCTTCCCTGGTAGCCTAGGGGTTAAGTCTCAGTGTTTTCAGTGCTATGGCCTGAGTTCCATCCCCATCCAGGGAACTAACCTACATCTGGTACAACAGACCTTTCCTGTCTCACCCACTGCTCCCCTTAACAGTGTATTTTAGTGAATCCACTTGTTCTTCTCCCCACTCTCTCTGGTGAAGCCTCTCACTGTCCCTCCTCAACCTCCCCAGCACCTCTACCCCTCTCCCACCACTGAAACTCTTCTATACACACACAAAAATAATCTTTAAACTACAGTGAAACCAAATTACAAAAACCTCCATAAAACTAAATTGTTAAGCTACAGTGAAACCAAATTATGAAAAACTCCATAAAACTACCAAATTGTTATGTTTTCATAAAGTTGGTTTATAATGAATACATGTCAGAAATTAGGTGTATGTTTGCAGAACTTGTGAAGCAAAATGGTCAATTTCAGTCTCTGAAGTGAATTTTCCAGTGAATAGAAATGCATTGGATATGATACATATACAAAGGCTATACTATGTAAGCCAGGTGCTATAGATCTTGTAGGACTTTCTGTGGCATGGTCTTCCTCAGTTGCTGCTCTTGAATGGACTTACACTGTGAGTGAAATGGGGAATCTTTAGGATATGAACAAAGGAATGATAGGATGTGACTTTCATTTTTCCAGTACCTCCCTGGACGTGATGTTTGCAATATGGTAGAAATGGGGAAAACAACCAGAAGTCTATTCCCAAATCTAGTGAGTAATGGCAACTGGAAGTAGGGTGGGGCATGAGAAGCCATCAGTGGATATATTTGAAAGGAAGAGTTGATAGGATTTGATTCTCAATATCAATTTAACTGAGCATTGCTCATATGAAAATGACTTTCTTTTACAAACACATTTTAATATTTTTAAGTCCTTAGTTTATAATATATGGTTTGAAAAATACTTTTTTAACAGTGCTGGTTTTCAAGAAAATAATCTTTAAAATGATAGGACAAAATATATATTAACATAATATATGTAACCTATAATATAGAAAAATATAATAAAAACATAGTGCAATACCAAAAAATATAATCTATTCATATAAACAAAATATAAGGTCTATACATGTTCTTAGAGCAAACTTATTATAAGTTAGGTGGGTTTACTCAAATAAATTTAACTAAATTCTGAGGGTTTTTGTTTAAAATCTTGGTATTCTAAAAAAAAGTATGGTCATAAAAAATATGTTTTACAAAATATAGCCATGTAGTTTTGTCAATAGCTATTTTGTATTGGCATGATTCCTTTTTTAAGTTTAGAAATATTTTTAAAGATATCCAGCTTGAATTTTTCTCCTTTAAATCAGATATTTGCTCACAGTGTAGCAGTGCCTCCCTTTCTATTTTTCCTCTTTATGCTCAGCTTATTATCTTGCCCTTCCATTGTCCTCCAAGTTCTTAGTTTTTGAAACTGATCTTCTACTCACGCAATTCTCCCCTGGGAAACTTCAGTCCACCTTTCACATTGCTGACTAGTTTTCTTCATCTTCCCTCCTTTGTTTCCTTGAGCTAGCCTTCTATTGGTGGACCAATCAGAGCAGACTATTTCTCTTCACCCAGGAGGCCTATAAAACCATGTCTGCAAACTAACTAGAGGTTCCTGATTGAAGTCAAGATATCAGTTGAAGCTATAAATAAAATGTAGCATTCAAAGCTAAAGCAGTTTTTTTTTTCTTTAACTTATTCAGCAGGACACCATTATTTCATCTCTTCTACACATCTTTTTATAACATTGCATTTTAATGTTCAATATGACACCCCAAATGAAATACTGACGCCCCCTGTGGAAACTTTATTATGTATCCACCTCTTTTCTGGTTGAAATCAGGATATTAGTTGATAAAACGGTTTTCACAAATTAAATCTGGGAGTAAACCAGTGTGATTAAGCTATTCAAAACTGCATATCTGCCTGATATTGTGGAAGGACTAAAAGTGATTTCAAACAATAGAAGGCAATCCCAGGAGGGAATTATATAGGTATGTTGATGATGATGTCACAATTGCACTTCAGGTTAATATCCCTCAGCAAAGATCTGCAGACAACAGCTTTATTAATTCTACTACCATCAAATTTGATCCTTTGGCTCCAAGTTTTGCTTTACCTTTGCAGTTTTTATGTATATTTTTGTTTAGGTATCTTCTTTTGTGTTAATGGAATAAATTTGCTTTAAGACATCTAGATCACAATATGCTTGGTTATTATAATTTCGTTTAACTCTCATGCATAGAATTCTCAGTCAATATTGTTTCATAATTATACTTGTCATGAACACACAGCTTAACTATCCTTATAATTAGAAAATGCAATTTTTATGTATATAAAAAATCCTTTTCTAGTGTAGTCTGTGACTGTATCATCCTCATTCCTTAAAGTGGATAGATCTTACCCACCATGTTATCAGTTCTTTTTCCATTCTGTCATCATAAATGTTGACCTTCAGAAGAAGTCAAAGTTCTCTCTATCCTTCATTCACCTTCCTCCTCTCAGAAATGAATGTTAACTAATAACAATCATTATAATCACAATTGGATGAATGGTAGCAAACACTTAGAGAGTACCTACTCTGTGTGGTCTGGCATTGTTCTAAGTGCATTACACCTTCAACACTTTTGATATTCATACCAACACCATATAGTAGTATTCTTTCCATTTTACAGATGAGATCATTTGACCCATGTCATAACACATTTCAGTGGTAAAGCCCTGAACTGAGCAAAAAGGAAACTGACTTGCTCTTTTAAACCCTGTGTGCCATTAATCCCATTACCTCATTATTGCCAAGAAAGAGGGTGTGGCTCTTTTCTGAGAAGCAGTAACTTAACAGTGTATTTAGGAGTTCAATATTAAAAAAAGATAAATATTATGAAGCACATGTGCATGGATAAGCACCTTTCTTTCTAAACGGGTACTTTTGGCCCTCTATAAAATTCCTGCATATCAAACCATATAATATCACATAAACAGACTGTCAATATAAAAATGACTTCTAAAAGTATTTACAGGGCCTCCCTGGTGGCGCAGTTGGTTAAGAAATGCACGATGAAGCAAACCGCAGCCACTGCAGCACGAGTTCGATCCCTACTGCCGGCCAGGCAGGGGACCCACGTGGTGCGACAGACCTCTCCTGCCATGCCCGCTGCTCCCCTCAGCAGTGTACTTCCGTTGATCTGCCTGTTCTGCTCCCAGCTCTCTGTGGTGAATCCTCTCACCCTTCCCCCACACCTCAGTGCTTGTATGCATAAATAAATCTTTAAAAAAAAGTATTTACAGTTATTAAATACATTTGAAAATTCAGGCAATTATGCAGAAATCATAACTCATACCTATCTCCCCAAAAAAGCAAAAAAAAAGAAATATTTAGATTACTAAGTCAAGATGAATTGGTACCTAAATTCCACAGAAAAGTTCTTCACTTCATTCTACTTGTGTTGAGTTCTGTGACACAGAGACACAATTTATATCTTTAAGATTTGGGGCCAAAATATTTCAGAAAAAAAATTGTTTCAAATAAATGTTAAATGAAACTCTTTGAGCATCCTTTACATCAAGAACTATATACCTTGAAAAGACACAGAAACCAAAAATGAGGAGACAAGGACAGACTGGGGACACCTGGTTGGGAGGGGCGGGGGAGGGTTGAGGGAAGATGGGAGCACGAGGGACTGAGGTGATGGTTCACTGGTGAGATGGTGATGGGGAATACATGGGGATTACAATTAATGGCAAGTATATGTAAATTTTAAAATATTTTAATAAAAAAAAAAGAAAAACTGAATGGATCACACATTTAAAAAAACTAAAAAATGCATTCCCAACAGAAGGAAGTACAAATGACCTAAATATTTCACATGGGATTTTTATATTTAAATTTGATTCAAAATTTGTATATTAATACAAATGCAACAAACACAACAGGACCCCCTCTCGATAATCGACAATTTGTGTAGTCCTTCAGTTCCACCCTATCAGCTTCAAGGTCCTGGAAATGCAATTATAAGTGACACAATGTCTGTTCTTTGTGTGTGTATACCTTCTCATTCACTGGATTCAGCATGTCCCCTAATTGACCCAATTCTATCTACCTCTTTTTAATTCTTGTACATCATCTCTGTGCCTATTCTCATCCAACCCAGCTTGATACATGACTGCTCTCAGATTCCAGGCATGGATTTGTCCAGCACCTGTGCTCCTCTGAACCCCATCTGAATCACCTTGAGCTCCCAGGCTCTGCTCCTGGGCACACTTCCTGCTGGCCTGGGCAAACTTCCTGCTGGGGAGGCACCTGGCTCACCATTTGTTTGGCTTCTCTTGCAGCCTGAACGCTTTCTCATACCCACAACACCTTCCTCCCCACCTCCCTGGGCTGTAAGAATGTGCACATAAATCAGTATTTAGTTGTTGACACCCATGAACATTTCACACACAAACACTGTATTTTCTAAGCCAGGAAACAAAATAAAATCAAACACATGCTTAAAGGCTAACGCTCACTTACAGTTTTCAGTAGTTGAGAGATTTAACAAGAGCTAAGTTTGTTCTTTTATCTTTATTGGAGATATTAAAACAAAGTTTTAGAAGAACCAAATGAATAACATGCTATTCCAATCTCCACAGGCTATCGAAAAGGACACTGTGTAAAACCCAGTTTGTAAATCTCCAAACAGTCAATTAGCATACCAATATGAGCAATGAGTAGACCTTACAGCCTTTCCCAAGCAAACACAGTAATTAAAAACAAATTACTGTGCAGCCTGGATGTGGTGCTTTACAATGTACCCCACCTGCCAACTAGCAGCTAAATTCATTCCAAGACTGTCTGGCCAATTAGCTGCTTCCCCAATGTGTAACTCAGGCTTCCTGTGTGAGCACCATTTGCAAGGATCCACATCAAATCGGGCCTTTTGTTCTCAGAAGGCAGCCCATCTTCCAGGAGACTCAAGAGCAGGTCTCTGTGAGAGTAAATTCTGCTTCTGCCAGAGAATGTATTCTTTGTACTTCTTTTCACAAGAGGCTGGAAATATTCCAATTCAACACCAGAATAGAATCCCTAGGTTATAGCAAGGAAAGAATACTATCATATATTTTTCCTACAGGTAATTGTAATTAAGAAGAGAAAAATCAAACACTGGATTTTGACTTCTTCATCAAAGACAAAATTCAAGCAAAATGTTTGATAGTTTCTCTTCAATAAAAATAAATCCATAAAATTGGGACAAGTGAATTTACTGGTTTATCATGGATTTTGGACATGTTTATAAAAATGTAGAAGGTTAGAATTAAAAGAAAAACTCAGGCCTTAAATCTTATAGTTGAGGAAACTGAGGCACAAGGGCATATTAAAGGGGACGCAGAAGTGAAGTCTAAGACTCCACTACACTATACTGAGTGGATTTGCTTTTATGCAGATTCTCACGTATAGATTTCATGTGCATAAACACATCTTTAAATAATTCTTTGTGTGTATTTTTAAGTGAGATCATCCTTTCTGTAATAGGAGTGTTCAATAGCTAAGAACTTTTCTGACAGAAGCACACTTATTTTTTTAATCATAGGCAAAATGAGACACCAGCTATGTAGATGTAGACTATTTCCTCTGTAAACTTGGAACTTTTAATCATTCCTTCAATGAGAACTTCTTTAATGTTTTCCATATGACAGGCAGGATTCATAAATAGGCTTCTACTATTGAGGCAACTCACAAGCAGCTCATTTCTAGTGATGTGTTAAGAAGGATTCTGAGGAACTACCTAAACTCAGAATAAGCATGTGATGATGTTTGATTTTTCGTTGACCATAATAAGCATGGAAATGGTAACAATGTGATATTTAGAAAGCATTACTTCTGTAGGATTATTCTTCCAGCTCCAATATTCCCCACAGATTTTATCGCCTATGTTTCTGTTGAAATGTTTGTCTGAAGTTGAACAAGAGTAAAGGCTGTTTGTGGATAATTGTTTCTCTCTTTGTTCCAACATGAAAAGAAGAAATGGGAGGAACCCATGGAGTTTGGGTAGAATTCATAGAAAAGGAAGGTGATTAAAAGCAGCTAGTCTGCACCCTAAGGAGATATTTCCCCAATCAGGGCTTCCTGATGCAGCTACAGACCATGTTAAAAGTGATTTCTTTGCTTTAGTTAATGGAAAAAGTATGAGGCATAATTTAGAATATCTCCATATTATAAAACTTTGTTTTCCTTTATGACTTATAATAGTGACTTATTGAGAAAATTCAGTCTTTACTCAATGATAAATGTAGTCCAATCTTCAAGTTTACAACATTTTCAGAGAGCGTTGTCAAATCAATGAGTCTTTCTTCATCATAATGAAATCACAGATATACATTAAATGTGTTTAAACTGAAAGGGGAAGAAAATCAAAGGGTTCTATTATTTCCCTGTTGAAAAGGTTTTTGTAATCAGTACAAGTCTTTCAGTGGTGGTTCCTTTAATCACTTGGTTGGTATAAAACCATAAGTGACATGCCATGGAAATCATGAAGAGAAGTCAGGAAGTCAATATTAAGTTCACTGTAAGAATATGATGAATTTGCACTATTGTCTGGTCTCATTATATTCTTTGTCACAAAAATGAGTTATCACAGAATTATAATGTCTAGTATGTTCTTCTTTATAATACATTCTTATTCACATGACAAGAATTACGACAAGAGGAGAAAATGGACAAAATTAATCCACCCTCATGACAGAAAATACTGCATCAAATTAACTTGTGACAGGCGAGTATTTTTGTGAAGGCATTTATTGATGGCATCTGTCTTATCAGTCTACCTACATCAGTTTTTTATGTGCCTCATCAAATATCTATCACAAGTAGAACCCTGGAGAAAACATCTTCTGAAAATAGTTTAGATAGAAAGGAAAGAAACAAGGGTCATTTTGTATATATGATCTTTGAGGAAATCTCTAACTAAATCAATAACTTGGATTTCACAGTATTCCTTGACCAAACTGCATCTTATTTTGTTCCCTTATGAGAACTTCTTAATTCTAGATTTGGGAGCAAAAAATCACTTAGAGATTACATTTTAAGGGAAGCAAAAGGGATAGAAACATTTCAAACAATAAATTAGTTCTTACTTTCTGTCTACTTTGGATGTAGTTTACAACCAATGTAGAACATTCTTACAATAATAGGTGGAGTGCATATTGCTTAATCAAACTCAGCTAGCTGAATGTGAAAATGTAACGTAGTCATATTCAAGATGGAAATGATATTGAGAATAGTGACATTAGGTGAATATATTTCATATTTGCTCATAAATAAATAACTCTGAAAAAGGTAGGACAGAAAGAATGAGGAAGAGATTTTCAAAAGAAAAAGGTGCAGTGATGTGTGATGAAGCAGACAGAGGTCACCAACATAGGCCAAATAGTTACCTTCAAAAAGTTAGTTCTTAGGAAGCTCTTATTCTGAGAATTCACCAAAGTCCAGAGTCTGGTTCACAGCACCATAAATCCAAAAACTCATGTGTGCTTACTTTACAAGAAAATTCTCAGATTTAGGTGTCAAAAAAGATGACCAGTTTTGTTTTTGTTTTTTTTTTTTTTTTCATTTTGTTCAAAATGGCCATTGTATTGAACCAATTTATTTTCAGTAACTCATAAAAGATAATATATGTTTTATTTTTTAATGTACACATAAAACAATGGGAAAAGTGTTACTCTTGTGAAATAAATAAATTTCACTACATGTCTGTGGGATAGGTGACATCTCTAAGGAAGTATGACAACCTCCATATCATGCTCCTATTAACTCTCATATGGGTATGAATCTCTAAGTTAGATGATAAATGAAAAAAGACACACAAGGTGCTAATCAGGTCCTCAGTGATTCTGCAACTATAGAAGCAGCATGACACAGACTCCTCAAGTGGTGTTCTCACTTACTGATGCCCAAAATAAATATGCCTGCCTTTCTTAGTCAGAAAATGTAATTTAATATGGTATTGTACTTTCATGTCAGATTATTTATCCATTTGATTTTCTTCCAAGGTGAACACAAGTGGCATTTAGCTCAAATGCCATTTCTGCAAGAAGGTATAACACAGACATGACAAACTTATACCAGAGTAAATGCCCAATTTTGAAAGTACATAAGTTGCAGTTCAATCTTGGTTTTAGAGTTATTTTAACTTACACAAGTAACACATCTACTTTTCCAGGTAGATTTAACAAATGGGCACTCACCATTATAATTACCTGTTTCTTGTGGAGAAACACACTAATTACATGGTCTAAATATAGAATGAAAGTTTGGGGGCTGGAATCATTATTCTGAATACTCTTGTCTATGCTTAAATGAAAAACTATAATGAACTAGTCAAACCAAATTGAATTTAAGTGCTTGGGGAATCGCTTAATATTTTTAACCAGTAGAACAATATATCTTCTTAAGAAACTAGCAAATTTATTGTAAACAATTAAATTTTGGAGACTGACTTATTACAGCAGCATACCCTCTATTAAAATAATTTAAGATTACTTTTCATATTAAAACAAAAGAACATCATATAAATATGAAATGGACAATAGTCACTTGTCCAAATCATTGTGCCTTATTATTTATAAGAAATTTAGCAATATTTCATCACCAAAATTAATAAAGCTCATTACAGTCAGTATTTCAAATACAGTAACTGTAGTAAAGTCCACTTTAGCAATTCAAAAGTGATTCCACGTTCAAAAATTAGGTATATTTAACACACAAACACACAAAATCTTGTAAGTGTATGATTAAACATTAGGTTTACAAGAAATGAGTTAATTGATGCTTGAATTTTAAACACTTTATGACGATTCAACTATTGTCCTCCTAAATCATTCTTATCTCTACATATCTGTGTTATGCAGTAAAGGAAATAATGTAAGAGGCCACTATTAATTGTTATACTTCTAGACATTTCTAGTTTGATTACTCTTTACAAATCTTCTGCCATTCTGGATTATTCTATGCATTTACTTTTTAAGAGTATAAGTAAATCCTTTCACATTGCTGCTGCCTCTAAAATTATTCAGTTTCATATTTTTGCCTGAGGCTGGCAAGATATATCCTATTCATTTTGGGATAACATAAGTCAGCTAATGACTCCTCCTTACCCTGTACCCTGCAGACACATTTTTAAACTTATCCTGAATCCAATTCCATGGTTTGAGCTATGAGTCTTTGACTGCTTTCCTTCCTATACATTTCTAAGCTACAAAGTCTCCCTCATACATTTCTAATTGTCCTGAAACATTCAGAATAAAGAACCAACATTCTTACTAGTTTCCATATGAAATTTGTTCACATATTCAAGACTTGTTAGACATGACTGGGATTGAGATCAGCCCTGGTCATTTGCCATTTCTTGGTTCTATCCTGTCTCTTTTTCCATATTCTCTAATTTCCTCCTCCACAGAGCAAAAAGAAAAAAACTACCCAGAATTGTAGTTCACCCAAATTTATGTCCCTTATTCTCAGCTGTCAGTTCCTATCCTGATAAAAATCAAATCACATTATCAAAAATTCTAAAGCTCACCCAAATGAAGAGAAATCCTGATGAAGCTTAATCTCATTACCTTTCTATTACATGCAACTTCATGCCCACAAATTGTTTTCCTTAAATGTTTACTAAATGAGCACTTAACTTAATACTTGGGGTCTCACACAAAGCTTATGAATTTAGAAAAAGAGAGTCCCGATAGTAATTCCCTCTTATACTTGCTATGAAACCTAAGAAAATAACAAAGTTCTCAGACTCTCAATTCATTCAGAAAATGTGAACAAAAAAGTGTTGCATTAAATCAGAAATCATGAATGAGAAATAATAATTCATGTAATGTAATAACAGTAGCCACCATTTCTTTTTTGTATTTATGCTCATGGGCAATGGTTGTAAACCCATTGATGCATGTTAATTAAACTGATAAAAAGAATGTGCAAATGATTTTTAGGGTCTTCTGACCTTTGTCAGGTGAGACATTGTTTACCTTGGCCTAGCAAGCTGGTATGATGAGATTTTCGATACTTAAGAAAGTCATTGAGGCCTCCCTGGTGGCGCAGTGGGTTAAGCAACACACTATGAAGCAAACCGCAGCCACTGCAGCATGAGTTCGATCCCTGCTGTCCGCCAGGCGGGGGACCCACATGGTGCGGCAGACCTCTCCTGCTGTACCTGCTGCTCCACTCAGCAGTGTACTTCCATTGATCTGCCTGTTCTGCTCCCAGCATTCTGTGGTGAATCCTCTCACCCCCCCCCACACACATACTTCTGGCCTGTACCCCTGTGCTTGTATGCATAAATAAATAAAAATCTTAAAAAAATTTAAAAAAAAAAAGTCATTGAGAAAGCTATAAGAACTAAATCAAAATCTTCTCTGGATGATGACAACACTCAAGTTTGTTGGGTGATATATATTTTCTTTAATTTATTAAAGTGTCCCCAGTAAAGAGATACTGACTTAATTTCTGAATATGATATCTATTGAGTTATACACAAAATGTAATTAAAAGCATTATATTATGTGTCACATAATTTATGATACAGATATTATTTGCTTTAAAGGATTCACTCTCAAATTTGTTAAGCTATGTTGGATGTACTTATGTAAAATCTTATAAACAAGTTTCTTAGTAAATATCTAAAGATTTAAGGAACTAGAAAAACAGATAAAAATCTTCTAGTCTCATTTGTTCTTTTACAATTAAGGAAATGGTGATAGAAGATATTTGCATTATATGATCCTAAGTGTGAATAACAATTTATGACTTTTGACTGCTAGACTAGAACATGTGTTAATTTTTCCCCTCTTCCATCAGTGATTCTAACACTAGCTGCACATCAGAAGCAACTAGGGAGATTTTTAAGAACAGTCATTCCTGGGGGCCACCCTAGAGATTCTAATTGAATTGATCTAGGATAGACTGTTATCTATATGTGTTTTAAATCTCCCAAGTGATTCTAGTATATAGTTACAGTTGCTAATACATCATCTCTTTTAATAGGTAGTCCTTGACTATTTACTCTTCAAGGAACAGGAGGCAGGAGATAAGGAGACAAGAATACACATGGTTATGAAGTCTACTCCAGTGTCTATTGATAGACACACTCAGTGCCTCATTCCTAATTCACTGGTTCTCAGACTGTGTTCTTACTGAGTTCCATCAAAATGCACCACCACTAAAATCAAATACTTTGAATTCAGAGAACAGTATTAATCTAATGGAATAGCATGTTCAAATTTAAAGATTTCTCCAGCAACAACTTTTACCTCTGATAAATGTCAGCAATTATCTATGTCAAAATCTACATGATATCTGATTAAGCAAAAAATTTTATATTTATTCCTCTAAATTTACAAAACCAATATTTTATCATTTTGCTTTTTACCCAATAAACACCATGAACTTTAGATGAATTACTAGATAAACAAGTGAGAGGTACTACCTAATTTCCTTAATCTACAGTCCTAGCTGATTGCAGTTTCCAAATTCAAAAACTTTATATTTTTTGGACTAAAACATTTTAGCCTTGAAAATACTAGATACAGAAGAAATATATATGTTGACTTGAATTTATTCCTTCTGTTTAGAGTTTTCTGATAATCTTTCATTAAGATATTTCCTTTTATTCTATTCAGAATTTCTCAAGTGAGTCTCATTCATTTCATCTTCCCTCTAGAAATGTTCAGTTAGCTAAGATTTAAAAAAAAAATAGCTGCTGCAACTAAATGAAAAGTATATACATAAGTCTTAAGATTGAAAAAAATGACTGGTTTGATAAATGAAAAATAGAAATTAAGTATAAAGTATGAAGAGAGAAAGAGAATATGAACCCCTGAAGCTTCATTTTTATATGATTCAACCTAAATATTGCTCTTGTATCCATAACCACTGAATTTGGCTATGTTTCCTGATTGACACCTCTGCCGGGTTGCAATTCCTAAAATGTCACTTAGCCCTTTTTTGTTTGCTGAGTTGCAAAGTTTTAAAAATGAATCCCAATTTACCTTTCACCCCTTCTTTTTTAACCTATAAGGAAATGAGGCCAAAGAATTAAGTAGTAAATATTTTGTCTAGGATTTTAACTTGTTAAAAGTTAGAGATGTTTATTAAAAGGTCAATGCTATAGTTATGGTGATATTTGACCTGGACTTATAAATCAGCAGAGCTGAAAAGAGGGGGAGAAATGAGCTGAAAGTAAGTTCATTTTGACTGATTATGAACCCTAGTATTGTGGGATGCATGTCCTTTTCTGCTCTGCACTCCCAACAGGTCCTATTGCTGAAGATGACATATTATCATGCATGACCCTTCCATCCTGGTTACAACTGAATAATCTAGGGAAGGGCTACATAAGTTGGGCCCAACAGAGTCTTTCTCATGAAATTTGGATCTGTGACACAGAAAGCCATGTTGGGTACGATCTAGAGAAGAAATAAAGAATGATACCAACAAACAGGAAAGCAGAGATGAGAGGCAGAGGGAATTGCAAAGACAGTAAACATCAGAACTGTGTCTATGTGACCTGTGTTGTGAAGCTGTGCACAGCATTGTGGTTTTATAAATTAGCCCAATATATTTTTAATAAATCTCATCTTTTGCTAACCTAGTCTATTGAAATGTTGTCCATGACGCACAAGCAATAGTAACTCAGACATGTGTTGGGACATTGCTGATGAGCCTGGTAAAAGGGAAGAATGTGAAAATTCCAAGATCCTGAGTTGAACAGGATCTTGTTCTAAGTCAGAAAGCAGTTGATTAAACTATCAGTGGTTTTCTTTTGAGCACAGGCTGTGTGCTCCCAAATACAGAGCAACTGAGAAGAAGAGACCAAAATTTAAAGAAACTGGAGAATGTTGATTCATTAATAAACTTGAGTATTGTACTAAGAAAGAAAAAAATAACTACTGCAAGCTTGTCTACTTGAAAACAGTAGAAAATAATAGGAGGAATACAAGTTTGAGAGAAATATTTGCAATGTCTAGATATTTGAGATCAATGAAAATTAGGTAGTCATATATTGCTATTTTTTGTGACTAAGAGAAGAAAATACACACCATACCCTAAGTGTAGAAGCTCATGAGGAAATTATAGCTACTAGAAAGAAGAGTAGAAAGTATAGAAATGAGCCCAGGACTGTTGGAGGCCTGATCATCCTTGTGTCTCCCAGTCCATTTCCCTATATAACTCTGCAACTCCTGTCTGTCAAAAAAAATAACACTTCTAACAGGAATAGATGCAGTTTTAGACAGCAGTAAACTTTCCAGGGCACGTTAAGCCTGCCCAGCCTCCTTCCATGTGAGTCTGTTCATGTTTCATTAGGTTGTTAGCTGCAGGGAAAGAAGTCCCTGGCGCAGAGAATGAGAAACAGAAGCTCAAGGGCCTGGGTTACAAAGAACCTGGGCTTGACTTTCAAAGGTAAATGGGATTTTAGCAGAAAGTGAGAGGGGAGCTAGAAAAGGACAATCACATCAAAGGGCAGAATGAATAACTCCACATTCAGGAAAGGGAAGAGTGACAGTCCAGTGTGACTGAAAGGGTGCAAAAGCGTAAGGGAGCAGAGTAAATTCAGGTTGTCAAAATATCTAAGGCCATCCAGTACTTTCCCGAGGCCACTCAGAGGTCTCTTTTATTTCTTTCTGGCTTAACTTTCCTCCTTATAAGCAAAGTTAATGGAACACTGACTGCTAGATAAATAGTGCTGTTATAATTTTTCTTAGTTCTGAGGTTGCACACCATCTGGTTTCCTTTACAATAAATATTCACACCCTTAATGGTAAAATGTATTTCCTACAAAAGAGCTTGCCATATAAGATTTTCTGAATTATAATATATAGAGGTAGAGAAATACAGTTTCTCTGCCTCATTTTCTATAACCCACTTTTCCTAACACTAACAAACACACAAAAATGAATGTATATAGACTGATTTTTAATGCAATAAGAAATGGAGTCTTATTCAGAAAAAGTATTTTTAAGTGAATGTCATTGAACCTACTTAAAAAGTAAGTGCCACCCCTATCCTGAGCATATGCGTGCACTTAACTGTGCTGTTTCAATAGTTGTATGCATTAACCAACAGTCATATGTAGCTATATAAATTAAATAAAATTTAGTTTTATAGGCACCCTAATCACATTTCAAGTGTAGAACTGTCACATGTGGCTAGTTAGGTAAATGTATCAGACAGCATACAGACAAAATATTTCCATCATCAAAAATGTTACATTAAATAGCAGTGATTTACTTATCAATTATTTAAAATGATGTAGAAATTCCATGACTCAGTAAAGTGATTTTAAATCTTGTGCATTAAGCAATTAGTCCCCACAATGTTACAAGACATATAAGGAGAGAGATTTTTAAAGGAGAATTAGACTATGGACAACGTTTATAAAAAACAGCATCACCCTAAAAGTAACTAAACAAGGTCACAAGCCTGATGTTGACTTGATAATATCCAATGGTATTTTCAACCTTCCTGTGAGTTCTTCTTGTTAGTCTTTTCAGATTTCACTGTTATTCAGAAAACTTCTTCAGGACCTCTTTCTTATTTTTTTAGTAATTAAAAAACAATAAACATTAGGGTAGAGTATCTGAAAGTCATAAGAATCTTCAACTGACAATCAGATCCAACAATGAACAATCATTCAATGTCTACATTTTTTTTTGTCAATGTCTACACGAAATCAAACCCAACATGACAGCAAGAAAAGTCCATAAGCATCATGTGTGCAGTGATTGAGGCAAGAGGATGTGGAACTACCTCCGACCAGACATTTATAATAAGTGCACACTTAAGGCACATTTTGTACAAAGCAGGCATTAAAACAATTGTTAAGATAATTGAAGTGTTATCCTATGAGCAGGAAATTTCCTTGGATTTTATATGAAATTTTGAGCATAAATTAGTTAGAAATTGAAAACAATTGAACAACCACATTTGATTCTCATTTCTTTTATCCCAATGGTCACATCATGCTTCTCTACCAAGTGTAACTGGAATCTGAACATTACCACGAACTCAAGTTTTCCTTTCTATCATGTTAAGAGGTCTGAAATAAAAGGTAAAATAAAGCAACTTTTGGAATAAGACTATCTCCATATCCATAAACACTACCCTCCCCAGAAACTGTGCTTTAATTTTGCTTAACCTCAACTTTTTAATATGACAGTACAACCGAGAGATTGCAACATCATCATGTATTTGATTAAAGATGCAGCCCCTTTATAGTACATTTCCAGTAAGATAAAATATTCAGTAGCATGATTTCTAGACAATAAATTTTCCACAGTATGACTTATAGTTGGCTCATCAGCCACCAAAGCTGAATAATAATCAAAGTTAACCTCCATATTTCTAAAAGGAAGACACTGGTGTTTCCAATCTTAATTCTTAGCCTGACATTGGTTAAAGAGGTGCTAATATCCCCACATTTTACAGTGCCATCAATATTGCAAATAAATGCACAACACAATGAAAATATTTATGTGTGGTACTATCCAGAAAGATATAGTTAGGAAAAATATGGTAAAGTATAAGTAACCTTGACAAATTAGGCTTCATTGAAATACTTTCCCAGGCGTTGCCCAGAAACATAAATAATTCATAAAGCCTAGAACCAAATACAAATGAAGAACATTTGTTATTAATCTATACCTCTTTTTTTGGCCAGAGCATTATTCTTTTATAATGAAACTCATTGTGAACTCCTTTTTGTGCTTGCCTGTGCCATTACCTGCAAGTTACAAAATGTCTAATTTATCATCATACAACTAACCACACCTAGGGCTAGGGGTTTGTCTTTTTGTAAACAGTCCACAAGATGTTTGCAGTATTAAGTCATCATCAGATCACATATGACAAATTAATATTTTGAATGTTAATGTCTCCCAGAAACTCTTAATACAGATTGACCAATCCATTAGTAAAACATGTAGTTATATGAAAAATGTCCTTTACCTAAGGGTAGAAATTTTTCACATCAGTGAAAATTTAAATTCCATTTTCAATGTAAAAGAGACAGTTTATTCTTTAAGAAATTAAGTGAGAAAATGGATAGATAAAAGAGGAATCGATGAACTTGGACCTTGTCCTAAAGTCCTCTCATTAAAAATCAGAATATTCTATTCAGCTGAGTCAACTTTAAAAAAGAAGAAAATGAATAGTTTGACCTTCCTGACATTTGAAAGGGTGGTTGATTTTTTCTATTTTAAATAATAGTTAGCATGCCAATCTCTTTAATTTGTAACTATTAGTAGAAGGGAATTTTTCATATCCTTCAATGTCATTTATATGTATGTATGTGTGTGTGTATATATATATGAATATTTCAATGAAGTATGGAAAAAAGCATAGATTATAAAGAATGAAATCATAGGGTGGTGAGCTGGAATGAAGGAGAGATAATGTAAAAATAATAAAAGATTACAGGGAGAAAACTTGGAAAATTATGTCATGTAATACATGAACTTATCTATACAATAATCTGTTAGGGGAACAGAATAGAGGTAATTACCTTTTATAGACACTGCTGAAATATTGGAATAGAGCAAAAAATATACGAGAGTTTGAATCCTAGCTCTGTCTATAATTTTATTTTAGTGTTCTTGTTAGGTTATAGGAACTCACACAGAAAATATCTTCACAACTGTTAAACAGAAAAAAATAATTATCTTGCAAGGGTAGCTTGTGGATTAAGTGTAGAGTCTCTGGCACATGATAGGGACCCCATCAATGTTAGCTTCCATCCCCTCTTAATGAATTGGGGTTTGGGGATGACCCAGAGCCTGAGGACTATATGTAGGTTCTTTCTCCATTCTTGTCTTGAGCAAGGAAATAATTCAATGTTGAGACCAAAGATACAGAAAAGCAACAGATTTATTGGTAGGTAAGAACAGGAAAGCTCACTGAGCAGAAAAGCATCCTGAAATGGTAGCTGATTGAGGTGGCAAATAGCAGATGTTTATAAAGAGTGGGAGTTTGACCGTTGGATGTCCCTGTGTCACGTCTCTTACTTAGAGGTTGGCCTGTGAGGGTTTCGTAGGATACCTAGTTCCACTGAATTTGCAGGGTTTCCCTAGGCTATGGAGGTCCATGATATTTACCCACATTACCTGGCCTACCTTCCTGAAACTAGCTTTGGCCCCTTGTTTTAACACTGTGTTATTTGTTGATGTTCTGGACATTCCACATTTTACTGAGTTGGGGAGATGGGGGCACCTACCTGGCCCATGATTATTCTTCAATAAGATTGATAAATGGACTTAGGTTCTTGGGGCATCCTCTTCCTGTCTATATCCATTTCCTAACTTCCTCCTTCATTAACAACAGAGGAAAGAAGAAGGACTAAGATGGCATGAGAAGAGGTTCCTTGCTTCAGTCCCAAGAGGATCATCTCACAGTTACACAAGAGACACATAACTGAGAAAGTCCACGACTTGGACTAAACTAGAACACACATTTGATATCAGAAACTAGCACAGACTGTATTAAAAAGGACATGATGAGATTCATGGTTCCCTGAACAAGAAGTACATGGAGAGAGATGCTTGGAAGCTGCAGTCCAGGACTTGGAAGGAGGGGAAAATACCAGACTATAGGCTGCAGCTCAGTCAGGGGCCCTGGGCACAGGAGAACTAAACAGTGTGGAGGCACATCACTTGATCAAGGAGAAATATCTGTGGAAGACCTTGGGTGCCCCCATCGGCCAGTCCACTTCCCAGTAAAAAGAACAAAGGCAGTGCACTGAATCACACTCAATACCCCACACTTCAGGGCTGGTCATGACCTCATGAAGTCACTGACAGTTCACACACTGCGGAGCCAGGCCCCACCTCCCAGCATATTTTCACCAGCAAATGGGCCTCCAGGTCCCTCCCTCAACCCATGACTCAGCAATGGTAAAAAATAGGCTCAAGTTCCTATGACAGCCAGCAAAGGCCACCAAACTAAAAAACCTCTGTACAGAGAAAGAAACTATCGTTTTTAAATAAGTTGCCCTATTGAGGAAATATTTGCACATCATATCTCTAACAAGTGGCTAAATAAAACCCAACAAAAATCAAATAGCTAAATTAAAAAAAAAATGGACAGAGGAGCTGAATGGACACTTTCCTAAAGACCTACAGATGGCCACCAGTCAACTGAAAAAAATAATGTTCATTACTTATCAAAGAAATACAAATCAAAAAAATCAAAACCACAATAAGATACCACCTCACACTGTAAGAATGGCCCATACAAAAGTCCAGAAACAACAATGTTGACCAAGACTTGGGGGAAAGGAAACCTTGTACACTTGGTGAAAATGAAGATTGATCCAGCCCCTATGAAAATAGTATGAATTTTTCTCAAAGTACCTAAATAGCTCTACCATGTGATTCAGCAATTCCACTCCTAGGTATCTACCCAGAGAAAGCAAAAACACTAATTTTAAGGAATACATGCACATCCCATCCCAGGTCGGGTAGGTTCACCATAAGTTCAAGCAGCTTAAAAGACAACCTTAGTGCCCTTGGCATCATTCCCCAGGTTTTTTAATAAAACGCGGGGGAAATAGGCTAGCAAGAGACAGCAACTTGCACTCCCCCTACCACCGAAAATCTCTACTTGCTTTTACCTCTGGGCTTTCTCTGGCGTCTTCTCATGCTCTCTTCCTCTCGCAGCCATTGCTCCTCCTCTCATAGCAGTTCCCCACGGCACCCATTCTTTGCGTGATGCATCCCTTATAGCCTCAGCCTCCAGGCTCAGGTGTGCCCACTTATGCACGCCCACACCACACTCCAGGTGTCCACTATCAGGCATGCATGTCCTGAGCCCACATGCCCAAGCACCTCCTGCATTCAAGGCTGCAGGTGGTAGCCACAGGGGCCAGCAGCATGGGGACTACACCAAGAAAGCAAACATTGTAAGAAAAACATAAATAAAAATTAAAATATTAAAAAATAATAAAAAAAAATAAAGTCTGACCATCTCACCCTACACACACCTATGTTCTTGCAGTACTATTTACAGTATCCATTTCTAGCAGCCAGGAAGGGCAACACAGGAGCAAGGTTCAGGATGGTTCTTAGCAGATGGGTCAGGGCAAGGGGAGTCTTGGAGGCCTCGGTGGCTTTTCATGCTTTTATTGTCAGCAATGGCCAGGTACATGGCAGGCATGAGTGCCGGGGGGCCGGGAGGCTGGCAGGCCTCCTAGCCCCCAGTGCATTTCACCCTCTCGGCTGCTTCTTCTCTCTCTCTACTGCTGCTGCTGCTCTCATTGGTCAGTACTGTCAGTCCTGTTGGTCCTGGCGTCCTCATGACACCACCCATTTATGCCCGTGTCAAATTCAGGTGTGCCCACTTGCACATGCCCACCCTGGAATGCTCACAGTACCGCAGGTGTCCATCATCACAGTGGTGGGAGGGTGGAAAGACCTGATTTCTCTAACCCTACATCATGGAAACAACCTAATTCCCTAATAACAGATTCCCTAAAAATGATTTGGTATATAAAGACAATAGAATACTAGTTAGATATAAAAAATGATGAAACTGGACCTCCCTGATGGCACAAGAGGTTGTCTCAGCACTATGAACCTATGGCAGTCATTGTATCATAAGTTCAATTCCCAGCCAAGGAGCTGACCCACCTGGCATGGCAGACCACTCCTGTCTCTCCCACCGTTCCCCTCAGCAATGTATTTCAGTCATTCTGCCTGTTCTGTTTCCCACTCTCTCTCTAGTTAATCCTCTTAGCCCCTACAGCTCTGGCCTATACCCCAGTTCTGTGTGCAAAATAAAAATAAATCTTTAATAAATAAATAAAAATGAAACCTTGCAATAATGGGTGAAATTGGAGGGATCACACTCAGCAAAATATGCAGAAGAAAAAAAGACAAATACTGTATGTTTCATTTTCATATGAGGAGTATAGTGAAACAAGACAAAGGAACAGTCAAAACTAAACCAGAACAAAACCTAGATATCTGATTGTAGAATTGCTACTATCAGAGGGGAAGAGTGGGGGTGGGAAGCAACAAGGGAAGGGAGCCCAAGGGATTATGGAGAATTATAGATGCCTTTGTGGTTGTGATGGGTGTGGTGTGGTAACATACATCTAAAGAGGTGTGAACCTGTACCTCTGAGTCATATAGTGTTGCAAATCAAGGTTACTTCGATAAGATTTATACAGAAATAAATAATTTTTAAAATAAAGTGAAAACAGTTGGGGAAACTTGTCTTTCTTTTGGTGCTGTGTGAAAATTTTTCTGGTATATATTCTTAGAAGTATGATTCCTAGGTTATTGGGGATGGGTAATTAGTTAATTAACACTTATTCTGATGAAGCACTTTCAGCTTACTTTCTAGGCTAATTTGATTGAACTCTGATAACCACAAACAGCATGTATAAGCATACATAACTTGCTGAGAGCCTTACTTGATTTAGTTAATCTCTACAATAACTCAAACAGAAAATGGACTATTCTTCTGTCAACTTGCAAATGAAAGTATTAGGACATAGAGAACTAAATAGCTTGCCCAGCTTCATAGCTGGTAGAGATAGAGAAAAGGGCAAACTCAGTGGCATATTTCTAGTTTTCTTTTCATTGTTATATTTGATGTAAGACCTTTATCCTCCTAATTCTGGGTAGGAAAAGTAGTCGGAACCACTGTGCTGTAACCAACCTCTTCTTGCCCTTCTACTTCACATTTTCTTAAGAGAAACTGTAACACCATATGTGTAGTATGAATGCCCAAGAAACTTTTAGAAGAAATTCCTCAATTCTTGGCAAGGCAACAGCTTTAAACAAAGAGGAAACATGTTCAACTCAACTCATGAACACAAACAAACACTTTGTGAGCTAACATTTGGTCAGATGCTCTCTAGGTGCAACACTGTAAAGAAATCCAGTTGAAAAAGAACTTCTGTCTATACATCTAGCAGTCAGGTAAGTATATAAACAAATGTTGACTCCTCTTTCATTGGAACAAGTACAACTGCACTTTCTCCTTTGTTTTTTCAGTTATTAATTTTCAGATAGAAAACTTAAATTTATTAAATCAAGGAGAGCTGTCACTTGGGGAGATTCCAAGCAGTCATATGGAAGGAAGAAGTAATGGAAACAGCCTCCCTCACCATCCCAAATCTTCTCCCTGTGCAAAAAGAGGTTCTATTGTCTGTAAAAATACTTAAATACAGTAAAAATCAATTTTGAAGAAGGTCAGACTTCTTTTTATTATCACCATGCCCTGGAAATTCTAAACATTGTCAATGATAAAATATTCACCATCATTTCTAAGGTGAACCTATCTTTATGCTTCTTGTTTTAATACACTGCTACAGTTCCAAGGGAAAAGATAAATTTTGCCTTGAAGAACACTGTCTTAGATCTTTGTTCACCACTCTGATGAATAGTTCCAGTCATTAGTGAAATATACATATAATTTATATATATTTTCACATTGTTCTCAAGCAAGCCATCAATTGAAACAGAAATGTTGATACATTCCATTTTTTAATGGAAAAGCTAACTTTGTTGGGAAAAAATGTGCAATTCTGTAAAGGTTATTTTGTCAAGTGCTTTTGCTACCTCCATTTAAGGTGGAATAAATGTAAAAAATAGAAAAATACACTTCTCTATTAAAGAGGCATAAGTTGTTGGCAGACTAGGTAAATAGCTGGTAATGCAACATAGCAAATGGACTCCAGGAGTTCTGCCATCACATTATCAAAAGTTTCTGAATTAGAGCTTCAGAAAAATACTACAGCCTAATGTTAGCTGCACTTGAGAATTACTGGAAGGATCCATATCCATGCAGAGATTAAAAGGGATGGGTAAATACCTAAAGGAGAATGGAGTGGTGTTTGTGGAATGGCAAAAGGTTGTAGCAGAGAAAATTAGAGTGAACTATTCCTAAGAACAAGAATGGATGTGGGAAAATGAAAACTTGTGAGTCATAGCTCTTTGCCTGGAGGAATTGTAGCAGAAACACAAAATCTGAAGAGTAAGTAGAACTTGGGAAATTCACGTTTCTCTAAATGTTTGGTCAGTAATCATTAGTTGCTTTCCTATGTACAAAAATGGCCAATCTACATCTTTTCTAGGGGAACTCCAAAATCTGAGTTTAAATGAGAAATCACTTATTTCTTAAAAGCTGCAAAATAATGGGAAAATTAATAACTTTCCTTACATCAATCACTTGGAAATTTTCAGAATTTCACCTAATACACATGACAGAATTGAAATACACATGCTGAAACATAATTTTTTTTCCTGATGAAGTAAAGGATTACCCAATAAAAGATCTTAACAATATTCATGTGTACAAATGTTGGCAAGGATGTGGAGAAAAAGGAACTCTCTTACACTGCTGGTGGGAATGCAAGCTGGTCCAACCATTATGGAAAGCAGTATGGCGGTTCCTCAGTCTACTAAGAATGGAACTTCCATATGATCCAGCAATCCCTCTCCTAGGAATATACCCAAAGGACACAAATACACTGATTCAAAAGAATACCTGTACCCCTATGTTTATAGCAGCACTCTTTACAATAGGTAAGACCTGGAAACAACCTCAATGCCCAAAAACAGATGAGTGGATCAGGAAGCTATGGTACATATACATGATGGAATACTATTCAGCAATCAAAAAAGAAAAACTAGACGTACTCATAGGAACATGGATGGATTATGTTCAGTGAAGTAAGTCAGAAGGCAAAAGAAAAATACCAGATGGTTCCTCCCCTAGGAGGACTATAAGGGAACAAAATAAGGATCAAGGAAAGGAATAAGAACAATAATAATAATAATAACAACAACAGGAAAGAAACAAAAATGAAAAGACAAGCACAAATTGGGGACACGGTGGGGAGGGTTGAGGGCAGACGAGAGCACAGGGTGAGGTGATGGTGCACTGGTGATATGGTGATAGGGAATACATGGGGATTACAATTGATGTCAAATATATATAAATAAAAAGATGTTAATAAAATATTCATGGGCCTGCCCTGGTGGCACAGTGTGTTAAGTAACGCACTATGAAGCAAACGGCAGCCACTGCAGCACGAGTTTGATCCCTGCCGCCGGCCAAAAAGGGAACCCACATGGTATAGCAGACCTCTCCTGCCTCACCCGCTGCTCCCCTCAGCAGTGTGTTTCTGTCAATCTGCCTGTTCTGCGTCCTGCTCTGTCTGGTGGATTCTCTCACCACCCCCACACTTCTGGCCTGTACCCCAGTGCTTGTATACATAAATAAATAAATCTTTAAAAAAATAATAAAATAAAATATTCATGTTGTAACTAACAGGCCATGCTAAGTGCTATAAGAGAGTTTTATATATAGACATATATATATATATATATATATAAGATTCCATGGTAGAAGAGCACTTGAACTGATCTGTAGAAATAGGTAAATTATCAAGAGAGGGGTAATAAAAGAAAGTAAAAAAGGAAAGGAAAATCTAGACAAACTGCATTTTTTGAGTGCTTTTAGAAATCCCATGTGTCTGGCAAGACATAATTTTACAGAGTCCCTGGGAAGGAAAGTATAAGAATAAATGGGAAAAGTGGAGAGGGCACTCAAGTGGAGATGGTGAAGTTTGGTCTAAGAGAATGGTCACCAAGTACAAATGAGTTGTGGGCTCTGTCTCAGAGGGAGAAGAGGAGGAGATGCAAGAGTGGGAGGAGGAGGAAGTAGTCAAGGAACCAGAGACTCAATACTCAGTGTTAAAACATTGACATGTAATTCACTGAGGGCTGGCCCATGAAAGCCACAACCCCCTACTAAGAATGTGGTCCAAGGGCAAAGAGATGCCTAGTAAAGAAGAGATGGAGGAAAGGAAGAAAAATGTGCCCTCTTCAGGAAGCCCCTAGAACTGGAGACCATGTTGTGTGTCCCATTAACAAAGTGACCCACCCTCAGGAAGTAGGCTATAGGTCTCTCTGAGTTCCTCAGTGGGGAGAAGAAAAAAAGAGTAAGTTCTAACAGTCTCTGGCCATGTCTCCTGACTCAAAGGAGAGAAGAGTTCTCTGGGTCCCAGACAAGGTGAGGAAATGCCCAGAGCTGGAAGGAGGATCAGGAAACACAAGAAGGAGAAAAACGTCCTGTGGCCTTCTCAGCCAGAGACCCCGGGCTCTTTGTGGTCAGGAATAGTCTGTGTGCTTGCTCAGTGGGGAAGAATGGTGAGGAACTGGAAGCCTCCAAGCAGAAATGGAAGCTGGACAGTCCCACAGAGCACAGTGTGAAAATAAAGACAAAACATAAAATCCATGAGGAGGGACACATTCTTATAGGGCACACCAAACTTCCCAGGTCCATGAGAGCAGTCCCAAAAAAGGAAGTGGTAAAAGGAAGTCAGAAGAATTAAGGCTACTAGAGGGTGAGGGAAGGTGGAGGAGGGAACAAGAAAAGGAGGAGTGCTCAGTGGTCTAGAGTAAAAGGTGCTTTGATGGTGGGTGTGGTGTGGTGATGATACAGGGCAGCAAGAGGGGAATAAAACTGTCCACGGACACTGCCCAAGCGTTTACTGGTCACCATCTGAGTTCTTCGCCATGCACAAAATTGCAAGACTACTCAAGTTCAGAGACAACAATAATGGAATTTATTTAACAAACCAGGGAGAAACAAAGAGTTACTGAGGCCAAAAAAGGCCGTTTACCTTGCCCAAAGCAGTGTCCAGTGTGTTAAAGTTCCAAACACAAATGCCTTCCAGCTACTGAGGACATGGAGCACATGACAGTCAGACTATAGGCTGGGTTTCAATTCATGAAGACAGCAGAAGACACAACAGGAGATGCTCCCAGAGCTGCCAAGATGCCCCAGCACAGCACCAGACAAGCGGCACTCAAAACAGCAGCTGCAGCAGCTGAACAAATCAAGAATTGGTCACACTCACACAACTCAGTGAAGTGCCCAGCTCCAGGTCTTTGCCTTCCTGCCAGGCTATAACAGCAGCAAAACCAGGAACAGTCTCAATCACTAGGCTACTTGCAAAACCTCTGAACTTCTCTCTGAGGCTGGCTGCTGGAAGCCTCGCCACATTTTTCAGAGGCCCACAACAACCTTCTAGAAGATCAGTATGGTGGGGCCAGAAATCACTGACCCCAGAGCCCCTGAATAGCTGAAAATGCTGAAATCCTGAACACTGAATCCTGGGGGCTGTTTCTGCAGTCTCTTATTTTTTTTTCATTTTTTTAAGATAATTTATTTATGCATACTAGAGCTGAGATACAGGCCAGAGAATTCACCAGAGACAGAGTGGAAAGCAGAACAGGCAGATCTACTGAAATACACTGCTGAGGGAGGTTAGCAGATGAGGCAGGAGAGGTCTGCTGCACCATGTGGGTACCCTCCCTGGCTGGGGATCGAACTCGCTCTGAGAAAGCCCCACAGTGTGGCACTCAACCCCTTGAGCCACCAAGGATGCCCTTTCTTATCAGTCTCCACCCCACCAATACTTTGTTCACATTTTCCCTGGGGCTATCCACCCTCACCAGTACCCCCTACAGGGGGTGCCACCCATAACAGTCTTTGGCTTCAGCCAGCCACCAGTTACAGTGACATACATCTAAGGCAATAGCACTTATTCCTCAAATGTTATGTATTTTTTAGATTTTTTAAAATTTATTTTTGCATAAAACTGGAGTGCAGGCCAGAGGTGCCAGGGGTGAGAGCATTCACCAGAGACAGAGTAGGAAGCAGAACAGGCAGATCGACAGAACTACACTGCTGAGGGGAGCAGTAGGCAAGACAGGAGAGGTCTGCTGCTCCATGTGGGTTACCTTCCTCATCGGGGATTGAACTCAAGCCATTACGGTGGGCCTTCATGGTGGTAGCACTGAGACTCAAACCCTATGTCACCAGGGAGGCCCTATTTACAATGTTATAAACCAATATCACTCCAAAATAAAAACTGGAAATAAAAAAAGTCAGTCCAAGTTGAGGCTCCAGAATACATGCCAACAGGAGATGGTCCCAGGGCTCTTGCCAAGAAAATGAAGTCCAAGAAAAAACCAGAGTTGCCAGGCATTGAGAAGCCAGCTCCAAAAAAAGAAGAAGAAAGAACACACTAGCAGAAGAAACTTGGGAATAGCCCAAGAAACTTTGTCAAGAGGATTCTGACAAAGACTTAGAGGAGGTGTTGGGAAAGAAGGGCAACATGGAGGAGGCACTCCTAGGTCAAGTGGGGAGGAAAGGCTTGCAAGATGAGCTCTTTGGTAAGTCAGGCAAAAAGATGCTTCTGAAGTCAGGAAGTGGACCTGAACCCACTTTAGCCAGTAGGTACTGCTGGTTTTGAAAACAAAGAAACTGAAATTTCCCGAACTTGTGGTTGGCTTCACTCAGATGCCACCACAATGTGATGGGAAGGCCCAATATGGTGCTCAACAGAAGGCTGACCCCTGCAGCAGAGCCAGCCCCAGGACTAGACTACATCATGAGCTGGAACTACACCTGGGACACCAGTCTAGACTTCTTCTCTCCCCCCAACAAAATCTTTTATACTCACAGAAACACCTCTAAGTTCATCAAGTTTGAAAAAATCCACTGGTTTGTCCCCCAAAATGACCAGATTTTTTTATTATTATTATTATTCAGTTTTGCAGGTGAAAGCCATCTGACAGCCGTCTGGAAAGGAACTCTGTTGATGGGCTTGAACACACTGGAGCCAAGTAACCCATGTTTCAGGTGTCAAGTATGTAAGTGAGTATCTAATAGATACCATTTTCTGTGTTAAGCATTCCATCCTTGTTTGAAGACATTAGAATGAATAAGTAACTTACATTTGTTGAGTGCTTAGTACCTGTGGGCACATACTAAATGTTTCATTTGCATTAACATATTCCACCTTCATTATTATGAAACAAGCACGATTATCCCCATTTTATAGATGAAGAAACTCAGCTTCAGGGATGAAGTAACAGAATTAGCCAGGGTCACTTCGCCAAAAAAAAAAAAAAAAATGGGTTGGGAAAATGGCCGAGAAAGTGGGACGGTCACATCATAGAAGACTTTGGAGAGAGAACAAGTTGAGTCACCTGCACAACGCTCAGTGCACATGTAGAACCCTTGAAGAATTTTAAAGGTCAGTTGCTGTAAATTTATTCATTTATTATGCACCTAGATTTTCTAAAAACATTATCAATAATGGTAAATCCATAGAATAATTTTCTAAAATATGCCTTAATGGTGGCATTTTCTGCCAAACTTTAAGCAACAAAAGAAGCTTGTGATTAACTAAAATAACCTTTCCTGCTGCAATGAATGATGAGTGTATGGTTCCAGAAAATATAAAACATAATGTGAAAATTCCTTTACCAAGCAAAGGAGAAAAGCCTACACTTAAATCTAAGGAAGGGAAAACATTGCCCTATGGCTACTAGGCATGTTTGTCACAAACAAAGCATTTATGGACCCCAAATGCCTAGCATTGTTTTTCAGAGTCCCTAATGTCCAATGTTTTTCCTGCAGTGCAACATAAGTAAGCTGCTTAAATCAGCTTCTGACATCACTTCAACTTCAAACTGGGGGCGATGCGAGGCTTAGCAGATGGCAAAACCCATCCGGTTCTCTAAGTGTGTGTTCAGCATAAGGTGCTCGTATGTTCTCTTGGACCCAGTTGGGCTGAAATCTTCCATTGGAGAAAAATACATGGTGTTCAGTTTTATGGTGATGAGTCAGAACTCCAACTACACGAGCTACGTCTTGCTTTTTCTTTCTCAAAGGTTAAGAATACAGTCATAGTGGCTTACCTGCCTCTTATCTAGGCTTAGGAAAAATTAAAAGTTAATTAATTGCCTTGTCACTAGGATTAAATTTAGGTGTAGATAATTCAATATCTTTTAACTATTTCAGAAATGTAAAATTTCCTCCTTTAAAATTCACATCTTCATTTTTGGATTCCTTCTCATTAAGTCCAGACCCAAGGGGGGGGAAAAATCAGTAACAAGGATCCAGTTTTTTAGTAATAAAAGAGGGGGCCTCCCTGGTAGTGTGAGGTGTTAAGTCATGGCACTGTGAAGATGTTTGCAGCCACTGCAGCATGAGTTCAATCCCCAGAAAGGGAGGTGACCCACATGGTGCAGCAGACCTCTCCTGTCTTGCCCACTGCTCCCCTCAGCAGTGTATTTCCATCATTCTGCCTGCTCTGCTCAGCCCTCTATCTCTTTTGAATTTTCTCATGCCCCACACCTCTGGCTTGTACCCCAGTTCTTGTATGCATAAATAAATCTTCAAAAAATAATCATAAAAGAGGCTGAGACAATCTGTGATAGAAAAAGATGAGCAAACGAATAATCAAAGCAGGAAAGATCCAGGCAGTCCAGTTTACTGCAGAGTAGTTTAAAACTTCCTAATCTGACCAAGTCATGGTTTTCCACAGTCTGACCCCATCTTATCTTTCAAACCTTTTCCTGTATGCATACAATATTCATCCAACTGGATTATTCCCTACTTTCTCGAATGTATGTTGCCACACCTTGGTCACTTTGTCTAGGCCTGTCCCTTTCCTCCTCCTCCAACCTTTTTCTGTGATTATGGAAAAGCCAGACTATAGATCACGTGATGGATATTGTGTGCTGGAGAATGATAGGGAATGCTGAGGAAGGAAATGGAGATTGGCATAAGAAGGCAAAAATCAAGATCTTTTACTAACAAACTTGAATTTCATTCCTAGTCCACTGTTCCTTAAAGTGTTAATTGCCCATCTATATTGAAACCATCTGGATGTCTTTTTAAAATAGTGTATTTCGGGTCCAGATACCCTAAATTGACATCTCTGACTGTGATGCTCAGAAGTGGTCTTCCAACAAGCCAGGTAGATTTAGGTGATGAATTGGTTTTAGAAGACCAATAAATGAAAGTCTGAAAGCTATAGACATCTAATAACTGCAAATCTGTACATGTGAATAAATCTGTGTATAGAAGAGATCATTCAGACAGCAGAATGAGAGAACACAGGAGAAGAGACCAGAAGCAGCTAGCTTCTGTAGTAGTCACTACAAAGTTCTTTTTCTAAATCTTCCTCCTTCCTGGCTTTGCAGAATCAAGAATCCTTCTTGATTCTCTTGCCACATTTGTGTCTGCACTTCTGAATTCTTCATACTTGTCCTCTTACTCTGGTATTGCTTTCACTGTTAATGTTCCTCCAGTTTCTATCTGCATGCCACCTCTCATGAAGAGTCTCCTGAGGATCTCACCTATTCCCTTAACTTCAAATACCACTGATGCCCCAAAATTATATTTTAGTACAGAAGAGCACTATTTCGAACTACCTAATGAAATGTTCTATCTAATATTTCATGGCATGTGTAAAACTTTTATGCATTCTTAGCTCTACACATCTATCTTGCATAGAGAGTTATAGCAAAAGCCATCTAGTACCCTAAACCAAACACCTGAGATATGACTGAAAATGCATAGAGAGTTATAGCAAAAATTAAAAGTTACAGCAAAAAGTTTTAGCAAAAGCCACCCAGTACCCCAAGCCAAACACCTGAAATATGGCTTAAAATCTTCCCTATATTTTATGCCACCTCCCACAGGTTCCTATTTCCTATTTTCTACTAACAGTTAGCTCTTCAATCCTTACCTCCCTTTATATCTCCACCCCAAATCTTTTGTCTAAGCCCCAAATCCTGAGAAAAGCACTAGCATTTATCCCTTCCCCTGTCAGAGAAGAAAATAATTCCATGTATGACAGAGAAATATGGAGTAACCCTCCTAACTGAAGATAATATTGAATGTAAAATGTCCTCATTGAAGAGAAAAGTCTTTAATAGCAGTAGACTGTATTTGCCAATGTAAATAGCTTCTACTATAGAATTCTAACTGTACCAAGCTGAACTTAAAGCACTGGCAGGGTGGCTTCAACTTGTCACTATCTCATTGCTACCATGAAGATGGCCTGGGGGGAGACATACTGAACAAAATTTGACTACTCTTTCATGCCAGCTTCTTCCCCATCTCTGATAGATCAAAATAGTAGTTTTCAGAGAGAGAAAAAAGAAACATCTCTATGTGAACACACATATTCATAAGTATGCATAAATACACACATATTTATTCAATACACTATTTTAGAAATGCACATATATATGCATAAATACACACACACACAACAGTGATGGCATATTCTATCTGAGCATTCATTGAGACTGCAGTGAGTAATAATAGTGGCTTTTAATGTAATACAGAGTGCTAAGAACACAGGTGAAGAAGTTCCAGAGTTTCTGTATTAACTGGCATCTCCTGGAAGAGAAGAAGCTCCTCTCACTTGCATGTCTGCTGACTGATGGGCATAGGGAACACAAACACACATAATGTGCCCCCATGACAAGCTATGCTGAAGAAGGTCTCCTCCTGAATCTCAAGTAAGGTGACTAATGTTCCAGTGCCATTAGGCCTGTGTGAAATTTCAAGGGCTGTGTACTACTATATAGTGGTGATGAGCGTGGCTACAACCATACTCACTGCTGCCTCAATAACCACTCCCATTCCTTTAGTTGCTGCTATTCTAGCACTTTATACAGGTACACCATTAACCCTTCATCCTGAATCATATGAACTAGGTATTGTTATCTCCAGTTCAAAGTCCAATAAATACATTCAGAGAAGTTAAGAAATTTCCTAGAAGTCACAGGATTGATAAGTGTTAGATTTGACTTATGTGAATGCAAAGCTTTCTCGATTATCTATTATCTTTGCTACTCTGTAAATATGCTGACAAGTATCAAAAGTCTTGTCCTATATATCAGACACTCCCAGGAGGACACATGGGGGAATGCAGGGTATGCATGTCATAAAGGGAAATATTCTTTGAAATTAATTTGTGATTGATTCACAGAAGGGTAGGCTGACATAAAAGTTTTGCCTTTAATGACTTTGCATCAGGAAATTATTGGTAATTAAAAACCCAGTTGGGATTATTTTATTAGATGACTTTCAAGATAGTAGAAAGCTGAGGTATTAGACAGAATTTAAGTTCCAACTTATCACCATGGGAGACCAAGTCCTCTTTAAACCAAATATAAAAAGAAGGTAGAAATTTTGAACTTAGGTAAAGTCTAGGTTTTAAAGGCATTGTCCTGCTCCTAAAATAATTGTCCTTCTATTGTGGCTTTGAATTCAATTTATCTTATTTACTTATAGTTTAATATGAAAAGAATAGTTTAAACTGGGCCAAATTTTTATTTGTATTATTTATTCTTCCTTGAAAACAAAGAGGAAGAGGAAGAAGATTGACTGAACTTACTTTTCACATGCCACACACATGCTGTTTTAAGATTTTCCCTGTAAGAATCTGCTAAAGATTTATAAAATATGCCTTTTGTATTTTTTAGCATTCCTCAAGCATAGATCCATAAAGAGTGTGTACTAAGTCTTTGTAAACAAAACATGTGCGCAGTAACACTTCTTTCAAATCTCCCAAATAAACCCTTCCCTGTTCTTCTTTAATCCCTTTCTATCTTTATTTTTCTATTTTCTTGTCCCGCAGAACTTAGCATCTTGATAATTAGAAAACATGTTAGAAGGTGATAATAGTGAACATGGTAGAATTAAAAACTACTGAATTCCTCCTGCTTTAAAAAAGCAATTAAAACACTAACCAAAATAATCAAAGTCAATTCCAGAACTCTGTAAATTGACAAAAACCTTGCAACAATCCAAGGAACATTTATTCAAGAAAAAAAAAATTGCTGAATCTTGGTAAGAACAGTGAGTTTTTGACATTTTACCTTTTAACTTTTTAACTTCATGACATTTTAACTTACCCTATTCCCATAACCCTCTCTCTAGCTCTGCAAAAATCAACAGGCCACAATTACAGTGTAAACCCACATCCTAGCAGCTTTTGGAGGGGTCAAGATGAGGTGGGGGCTCTATCAGAGCCTCATCTCAGACAATTGCAATTATTTGACCTGTCTGCCACTTCCCTGGGATGCCCTATTCACAAGGAGTAACTTTGTGTGACCTGACTTAGAACTAAGCCAATGAAAGCAGCCCTTTTCCTGTGGATGTTTATCAAAAACAATGGCATTGTTAAACATCACAGCAGTGGAGGTATGTAGCAGTTGAGGCAAGCTAAATAAAAAACTTGAAAAGTTGGTGAAGAATGTAGAGAAACGGAAACCCTCATACAGTGCTGGTGGAACTATAAAATGTTATAGTCACTGTAGAATATATTCTGGCAGTTTCTCAATATGGTCAACAGTTATCATCTGACCACAAACTCTAGTTTTATGTATAAGTCAAAAAGAATTGAAATCTATGTCCACATAAGAACTTGTACATGAATGCTCATAGCAATATTATTCATATATCAGAAAGTGGAAACAACCATCAGTTAATGGATAAGCAAAGCATGGTATATCTATACATTGGAATAGCATCCAGCTCTAAAAATGAAGTAGTGATATATATTACAATATGAACGAACTTTGACAATATTATGTTAAAATCATAGGAGCCAGACTCCAAATGACATTTATTTTATAATACCATTTCTATGAAACATTCAGAATAGGCAAAGATATAGAGACAGAAAGAAGATTAATGATTGTCATGGTTTGACAATTGAGAATGATTGCTAATAGATACAGTATTTCCTTTTAGGGTAATGAAATATTCTGGAATTTAAATAGGAAATAATTGCACAGCATTTTGAATATACTAAAACCTACTACGTCCTGTGCTATCAAAGGGTTAATTAATACTTCAGAAAAAGTAATAATTTTTAAAAGCTAGAATATGAGGTTAAGTACTATCATCTCATTGTTTCAAGAAACTATGAAAAATGATCGTTGAACATGTGGGAATGGACACTGGGTGTGGAGTCTTGGGTAGCACCATCACTATCTAAGTTACCTAAACCAAGTTATCAATCCTGGGTTTGACTGTTTTAAACATAAAGATATTTGACTATATGGTCCTGTCCCATCATACACTAAAAAGCCTTGGAATTCTATGATTCTGTATATGAGTCATCGCAATGTGACTACAATCCTCATAAATAGATCCAAGATAAGGAATGCCATCCAGGTTTCTAGTGAAAACAGAAACAAATATTTACCAATGATGTACTGAGCACTCTCCTGGGTGAACTGAATAAAACATGCAAAGAACCAAGTACAAGAAAGAAAAACATCAGAAAGAAATAAAGAACCCAAAAAGGGATGTGGAAATTCTCTACAGAAAGGGATGTGGAAATTCTCTATACAGTAGGGAAAGGATGACATTTCAATAAATCATAAAAAACAACTGGTTCTTCCTTGAAAATCAGATACCTAATTTCTTACTGTGTATCAACTTCAAATCCAGGTATATTAAAGATGCAAACATAGAAAAAGCAACACTCTTAGTAGAAAATGTGGAAAACTAAGGTGAGAAAGTACTTGTTAAACAAGATACAAAGACATATCCCATAAAAAAAAAAAAACTATTGATATATTTAACTTCATTACATTTAACACTTCCACTAAACAAAAGACACAAAACCAAAAGACAAGGCTTATACTGGAAGAACATACCCTGTAAGTGTAAATTATATACAGAATTTTGAATGCTTAGTTATACATACAGAATTTGAATGAAATTATATACAGAAATTTGAATGCTTAGAAAATAAAACTTGGAATTGAAAACGAAAGGTCACACAGGCCCCTCACTCAGGCTCCTTACCCAAACCCCTCACCCAAAACCCCTCCCGGGCCGCAGGGTAGCAGTTCAGAACCAAGGTGACTCACCTAACTCAATCCCAGCGGAATGTGGTCCAGGGAGGGACCTGAACACAACTTGGGGGCTTCTATCTGGATCACCACCAACAGACTTCTTCCCACCACAACCTTCCCGTCAGAAGAAACTTCAAAACTTTCCACTCCAAAATACCCTGCCTATAAAAACCCAGCAGCCCATAACCTGGGCACGACTTCCCCAAACCCCACTCTGGGGACCCGAGAACCTCACCAGGGCTTGCAATAAAAGTTCCTACTGGTCAGAAACATGACCTGGCTCTTTCTTTCTCTCTCCCTCTATCTCTCTCTCCCCCTTGCTCTCCTGTCTAACCACGCCAAAACCTTTCGGATAATATTATCATTAATTTTTATTCATGTTTTCTTTTCCCCACTTATAGACAATATTTATTGATTTTAGACAGTTCAAGCAGTTACAACAAATTGCCATAGACCAGATGTTCATAAAGAACCAAAATTTATTTCTCACAGTTCTGAAGTTTGATAAAGCTTCATGATAAAGCTCCAACAGATTTGTTATATGGTGAGAATCTTCCTCCTACATTCTCACGTAGCAGAAGAGTGATGGAAACTCCCAGTGGTCTCTTTATAAGAGCACTAATCCCATTGATAAGAGCCCTATCCTCATGACCTAATCACCTCTCAAGATCCCATTGCCAAATACCATGACATTAGGGATTAGAACATCTAAAGGTTGTTTGGTGGTGATGCAAACATTCACTATATGACATTGCTTTTCAGCTTCAATAGTCTTACATCACCAAGTTACATGTAATGGGTGTTCAAAAACAATACCAAAATCAGTAATGTTTTTTCTTATTTTTCATACTTATTTTTCAAAAGAAAATATTGCTGCTTTTAGTAAACATTAAATACATCATAGTGTCATTTTTAAGAAGCTGAAATATTTAATCCTCACCTCAAAATACAACATTGGCTATCTGAGCTATAGTTATAGAATTTAGATACTGTCCATTTTAAAGGTTTTTTCCAAAGTTTAACTGTATTTCCTGTGTAGAGACAACCATGCATACACAGAATCTTAATTTTTAATATATGTTTATTGCATCATCCTTCATACTTGTACAATATGTGATTTCCCAATGAAATACCCACCACCAATTACCCATGCACCAGAATCTTAAATTTTAATAAAAGTTAGTATTCAATAATTAAAATCAAGTTGAGACAGCATTGCTATCTGTTATTTTATTTCTACATATATGTAAGTGCTCTCTAAGAAAATCTGACAGATGTGATATACCGGTTGGTTACACTCTAACTTTACTAGCAAAGAGAAAGACTGGATCCATTCGATGTGTACCATAAATATCCAATCTCAAATGTAAACATCCCTGGAAAACAACTGTACCAACAGCGTTCACTGAGTCCTGCTGGCATAGCAGAGGGTGCTGCAGAAAGTTGAGTCTGCTCACAACCCCTGCAGTAACATTCTAAATAGATGCCCAGATCTCTGAGATGCATTTCATACAGTATCTTCACAGTCATAAAGAAAAATGTCATATCTCCCTCTGCAGAGCACAAACAGAAGGAAACCATGGTTGCCTGGTGACTCAGCCCATAAATGAACTAGAAAGACAATACACATGAATTGGTCTTGCCATCTGTGTGACTTTAGGTTAATCACTAAACTCACTGGATCTCAAGAAACTCAAAAGTGTACCACCAGGTATATTTTTAATCAGTAATAAGATTTTTTGTTCACAGTCTAGAAAAATCAGTTCTTAAATATGTATTTTCTTATCCTCATCAGCAAAGAAAAACATAGTATGTGTCTTACTGAAATTATGTAGACCTATATTTTTGGTCAAAAGAATACAAAATGCAATTGATAGGCATATACAGCTGGGAATGGTTGATGAAGTCATTTATATTAGGGAGAAATTTAATAAAGAAAAGTTAATGATGGTTAAGAGAATAACAATAGAATAATATCTGTGTCACTGAAACTGCACTGCTTTATAAAACTCCCTGTTCTATATCACAAATCAGCAAAAATTTCCCGTGATGAGTCAGATATAAATGCTGACTTGGTATGCCATACAATATGTTGTATGTTGATAACTGTTCAACTCTACCATTCCAGCAAATAATAGCTATAGCCAATATATAAATGAGTGAATATGGTTGCATTCCAGTAAGACTTTATTTCCAAAAAGAAGCATTGGGTCAGATTTGTCCACTGGCTATAGTTTGGCAATGACTGTGTATGTTATTCAACAGTTTAGAAATTGGTGACTGTGTAGATGACTGTATTTTCTTTTTTAAAGGATAATGCAGTTTTAAACAAATATTATTCCATTTACCAGGTATTTAAGTTAAATTAATTTTTCCTTTTAGTACTTTTTTTTTACTGGTCTAGACACAAGAAGTCAGTAAAATTTGCTTCCTATTACATTGCATATAGCATAGTGGATTTTTTTCTCTATTTTTGAAGGCAAGTTTACAGTCAATATCAGTTCTCTACAAAGCATTATGATAAAATTGGTCAGCAAGTGAACTGAGAATAATTTACAAAATGGATTTCCAGAATCCTATCATTTATGAAACAGGATGTATTGATTATTAAGATTACTCAGAAGGCTGTACTCTTCAGCTATCTCATGCCGTGATATGTTTCACCATAAACAAGTCATCATTTTTCTGATTATCTTCATGAAATTTTAAAGAAAAGTGTATTTTGTTCTATATTCAAACAGGTACTACACTCTTGAATGAACAACTGCTGATCACTTTAGGAGCTTTTGAGATGAAAAATCATGGTAGATAAATATTTCAGCTCAATCAAAACACAAAACAAAATTATCTTTTCATTGTGGATTCTCTATAACACTCTCTTTCAAACACTGAAAATCCTCAGTGAAACTGAATAAAGAAACCTAATAAACCAGATGTTTTCTGTCATTTTCCTGTTTTATGACTCACATATCCTGAAATTATAACTTATGTCTCTATGTTAAATACATTGTGTTGCCAGAAACCAGAGAGAACTATTTGCTACACAGAGAACTATGAACTGAGTGTCGGTTTCTAGTTCTGGTTCTACTGCAAGTCAGTTGTGTATCCTTGGGTAATCTTGGAGCAAAACTATTCCAACAAACTATAAGCACATTAAAGACACACAAACCATAAGGACCATTATAGACACAGTTTTATCGGAAGTACCCGTGTTTGTTAATGAACATTCAGTGATCTATGAAAGTAAGTTGATCTATGAAAGTAAGTTGGCAGAGAAATAATACATTATTGGAGAAAATAGTCCCAAAAAGTTGGCCAGATCAGAGTTTTTTATGTAAATATATAAGATTTTATCTATCTACCTATTTATTTATTTTGGGGGAGATTTTCAAAACTAATGAGAAGGCTCATCACACTGTGAGATATTATATTCGCCTCTAGTAATCAAAAACAACCATATTTCCAGCTCTGAAGTGTAATTTATTGTTTCTGTAAGCATTCCTGAAAATATTAAAAATAAATATAAAAATATAAAACCTAAGAAATGGTAGCCAGATGGGAATTGGGTTTGTAAACTTTTCCAGCAGAGGTCAGCAGAAGCAGGAGTAAATCCATAAATGAAAAACCAAGTGGAATGAAGACAATGGGTACACAATCCACAGCAGGAAAAGTTACAGATAGTTTCCATCAGGAAAAATCTTGGTAAGATTGCACTACTCTTGAGTACTGTAGCATATGGAGCACTGAGGAACTGAAGACCTTGTTATAATATCCATTCTTACAGCAGATTATGACAATTGTGGATTTCATGTCAGTTACTTTAGATTATAAGCTTGTGTTTACTTCTCATCTACACACAATACAAAAATATATACGTGCAAACTCAACATGTGAGTATGAAAAAGTTAAACAATCTGCCATATATATGTTTAATAAGTCACTGTCCCAAGAAAAGCATTCCATTTCTTCTCTAGAGGTATAGAGGTAAGAGAGAACCATTTGAAGAAACAGTTCAGTCAGCATTTGAGCAATTCAAGAAAGCCTTCTAGTGAGTACTTAGATGAAAAGCTATCCATGTTCCCTCCTAAAACTTTGGTCAATTCTGAAATGATTCTGCACATATTCACATGGAAAATGCCTAAAGTGCCAGATGGAAATGGCTAGCAGCAACTGGGGCCTCCAAATTCTTCTTGTATCAAACAAAAAAAGGAATTCAGTTGTGAATAATGTAATAAAAGTATCAAATTCTTAAAGAACTGAAAGGAATATTTTAAAGATTAGAAGAAATCACAAGAAATGGCACAGGATGAGTATAACCAGAAAGTATCCAATGTTTCAGATCTCAAAACAGTTCTAATGCAGGCAGGCAACAAGAAACTACATAGAATCCAGAATGCAGAAAAAGAAACAGATCTGTGATACTTCCCTGACCAGTTGTGGCTAATAATTTTATCTTTCATCTGAAAAGCTAGCGATTTTGAATTAAGAGAACAAAGCTATAGCCTATAACCAGATGAGTTCAACAAATTATAGCTATGGGAAGGGGGGAACATATACTAAAATGCTATTCCCTTCCTACACACGTGTTCCTAATATTCTTGCATTTAACTCAAATATCCTATAATAAGATTGTGAAACAGTTGCTCCTTATGGATGTAGTATATATAAAGAAAATAGTTTCATCAATTACATAAAAATTTCACAGTCATAATGCTGGGATTTTTTTTTATCTATTTAACAAATAATTGCGGAGGAACTTCTTTTACCAGATGTACCAGGCACTGAAAGAAAATATAGTCTTGATACAGGTCTGACTATGCTACCACTAGAAACTGTTTATTCAGGAGGGAAATTAGACAATATTTTGTAACTTGGCAGGAACCGTACACTTTATGTGAAGAGTCACCTACATATAATTTGCATTGAAAGTGAGGATTTTGTTGAGGTTAACCATTCCCTCCAGGCATATTTATCTACAGAATCCACTATGAAATGGAACTTGCTTCTAAATTAAAGATTTAGATGCTCAGAATAATCAAAACTAGTAAATCTGTCTTACTACTCACCACCTTAACAGGATTTGGTTTTACTGATATTAATGATTAAGTAAGTTACATTTTCAATTATATTTCAAGGATGAAACTCAGTTTCCTGCATGAGTGAATGGAATTGTTCATCAGACTAAAGTTCTTCAAATAGCATCCAGATCGTTGCAAGATCTAAATAGCAACTGAGACCCATTAAAACCCTCTGGTGCAGCACAGATGCTCTCTGTGCCTGAATGAAAGGGAAAGGCCAGAGGTTTGAACACCTATAATAGAAGGAAAAGGGGGGAATTTCTACACTGACAGATGAAAATATTCACCCAGAAGAGAAGCCATCTTAGCACTTCAAAGAGGTAAACTGTAAGGATGGTTTCAGTGAGACCAATATTTCCCTTAAATTGGATTTCTCTAATCCCTAAACTGTGACCATCAAAGACTTCAGCCTGGAAAATTGATTTTTCAACTACCCTTCTTGAGGACTCACCAGAGTCACAAAGTAAAAGAAACAATAACTCTTCTTTGTCCACTGATTGATGAAATGAAGTCACATGGCATTTTTATACCCACTGGTATAACTGAGAAAAAGTCTTGCAATTGGTTACCTCTTCAGTTAAAATATTACATTCAGCAAAGGAAGAAGTTGTTTTATGTGTCATGTGGGGTGATACCTTATACAAGTATATTGTTCATTTTGATTTCTTTTAGTTTCATTCAATAAATATTGAACTGCCTACCTAGAGCACCTTCACATGCTTCAAAGAAGGAGACTGAAAATAAAGTATAGTTTAGTAAGGACACAAAGACAAGTAAACATAGGCCCAGCCCTCAATGAGTTGTAATCCAGATGCATTGTATCCTAGAGTGATGACATAAAGTAAAATATTGTCTGGGTAAAAGTCTACTGCATCTTTATATTTTAATAGTTTTGAGCTAGTATCACTTCATGTCGCCCTGTCTGACCTGGTAGACTAGACATATTTCACAGTCCATGAATAAGGATGATGTTATTGAAGGGCAAGTGTTTCACTGAATGCCTTGCAAGAAAACAATCCTTAAAGATCTTAAAAGGATTAATACCTTCCACAAGGAAAACAGATTTTGAATCATCATCCTTTAGCATTTTCAAAAACAAAAAATTATTTTTTTCTTATACTTTTCATTCTTTTCTCTCTTTTCCTGGTTTTTCACCCATAAATAATTCAGCCAGTAAATAGGACATGGACACATGTCAGCTGGCATCATTAATCAAGATTCACTTGCTTTTTAAAATGTCTCACCTATTTTTTATTAACAGTAACTTGTTATTAGTTATTTTTAACTTCCAGCATTAGATTTTTTTCTCTTGTCAAAAAATATTAATAACTCAACAGCTCAGTCATTTTATCACTATTATTAACTTTAATGCCATAGTGAATTTTAAAAGATTACTTTCTCTGTTATTTTCATCTTGGGTTAGGTTCAAATAGCACCGAATACTCAGTAATTACTTAGGTTTTGTCCCCATAAGAAGTTTTTAAGTTTATTATGGATAGGAGTTATTCAGAATGAACCTTAATTAAAAACTGTAAAATATCAAGCAGTAAATAGTTTGCCTTACCTAAGTAATGATATCTCAGTAATGTTGTTCAGTGGGCATCCCAAGTCTCTATGTCTTTGATATTTACGTTTTTGAAACTTTCTTTAATTTCCAGTTATTCTTGAGGGTTCTCTTCAACTCTTCACAAAAGAAGATGTGAATTCTAGGCAGCAGTAACCTTGATTTTTAAATAAATTTTACTAATCTGTACTTTAATATCCCCCTATGTAAAATAAAGATAATGGGCTAGGTACTGTATGTATGTATAAAGCTCCTTCTAATATTAAAGATTGTAGTTTTATAATAAAATTTCCTAAGAGCAGATTCAGTATATAAGCTTCTTTTGCCCAACTGGTTCAGAATACTCAGTTAAAATTACATGAAAGGTCAACATACCATTTAAGCTATCACTTAATATAGTATATAAGCACAGATTCCGCCTTGGAAAATTTCTAAGCATACATGCTGTTCTTTAGCATATAAAATGTTTTTGTAACATTTTCTGCAAAATAGATATTCTAAAGAAAGAAGTGGAATCAATGGTCATAATTTGCTGAGAGATAACTCCAAGCTCAATATATCAAGACCTTTTCAACAGTAAGAGTTTTCCAATAAATTGATTGACTACTCACAGAGTATTGGGTTACCCCCTCCAGGGAATTATGTCAGAATCCAACTAACCAATATTGAGAAATTGGACTAAAGGATCTTTAGAGTTACTTTAAGTCCTAAAAAACTGGACGCTAAGACAAAAGCAGTATTCTGAATTTACTTCTAAAAATCAGTCCCTTTCCAACAATCAAATGTGCTAACAGAAGAGTATTTTCATCAATTTTTATAGTACTATGTCATTAGGATACAGAAACTTCCCAAGATCAAGACTTACAGAAGATTTGGGGTTTTTTTTCCTAAAACTGGATCAGTATCTGGCATAGCGCATACAGTAGGCTAGATTTATGATGTTTTACCCTATGGGGAAAAGATCAGTTGTAATGGGTAGAAAATACAGCTCACTGTCTGGTATATAAGGTGGACAGATAATAGTCCTGTGAATTTCAAATAGTCATTGTCCTCCATAAACAAAACCATTCCCAGATAAATGTATTAGAAATATTAGAAACCATAACTTTGACAGTTTAGGTTTTTAATAATCTCAAAAAGCAGTCACTCCTGGCTCACAGACTTATTTTTGAACATCCAGCCAAGTAATGGACATAGGATTATGAGCCAGTCATTCCTTTCTCATCCTGTGCTGAATCTACATTTTCAATTTTTTTGTTTTAGGAGCACAGTTTCTCCTCCCCACAAATGTATGTTGCCACACCAAACCCACCACCAATGAGCCAATAACCCTTCACCACAGTCCATTGTCTCCTCTCTAATCTTTGCTCTCACCTTCTCCCCTTTGGTAACTTCAGTTCTGCAGTCAGAATCCAAGGGTTGTTTCAGTTTGGTTTGGTCTGTTCCTTTGCTTGTTTCTTTATATTGCACATATGAGTGGAATCATATTGGTATGATTTATTTGTATTTATTTGTCTTTGTCTCTGACATATTTTGCTTTGCATAACCTCCTTCAGTTCCATCCATGTTGTATGGCAAAATTTCATCTTTGTATGGCCAAGTAGTATTTCACTGTGTATATATACTACATCTTCTTTATCTAGTCACCTGACATTGGAAACTTACTTTCTTTCCATATCTTGGCTATTGTAAATAGTGCTGCAGTAAACATAGGAGAGCTTATATCTTTTTGAATTAGTGTTTTTATAGTCTTTTGATAACTATCTAGAAGTCATATTATTAAATCATATGAAAGATCTATATTTAATGTTTTGAGAACCTCCTAAACTGTTTTCCATAGAGGCTGACCTTGTCTACCTTTCCTACAGTACACAAGGGTTCCTTTTTGTCCATACACTTGTCAATACTTGCATTGATCTTTTTCATATATAGGCCATCCTCACATGTATGAAGTGATATCTTATTGCAATTTTTACTTGAATTTCCCTGATACAAGTGATGGTGATAATCTTTTCATGTGTCTGTTGGCCACCTGTATCTCTACTTGTCAAAAGTGTTGATTCAGATTTTCTGCCAGTTTTTTGATTGGCTTACTTGGTTTTGTTGTTGTTGTTGACTTGTATGATTTTTTATATCAATCTAGAATACTAACCTCTTCTTAAATATATGATGTGCAAATACTTTCTCCCATTCAGTAGGATGTCTTTTCATTTTAATGATCATTTTATTCACTATGAAGAAACATTTAAATTTGATTGTATCATTTCTGTATTTTGTTTTTGCTTTCTTTGATGTTGTAGTCAAGTCCACAAGTACATCTCTGAAGCCAAAGTTGTGGAGTAATTGGATATGTTTCTTCTATGTACTTTATGGTTCAGGTCTGACATCCAAGTTGTTAATTTGAATTAATTTTTGTATTTAGTGTGAGATAATGGTCTAGTTTCACTCTTTTTCTGTGGCTGTCCAGTTCTTCCAATTCCATTTGTTAACCAACTCTCCATCTTTGGAGGAAACTTATCTTTAAAACCTTACATTTATGTGGAAAATTTATTTCTGTTCCACATTAATGTCATTATATTGTTTTTTCAGAAATTCCAAATTATATCCAAGTTGGCCTCTGATCTGTTGAGATTTAGAGATAACTATGCTTAAATGTCTAGACTCATTGTGTTCCAAGTAGAAAGAATTGATGAGACACTTCAACATTATGCCTGGACAAGCATCTGAAAAACAGCTTCTGGGCTCAGAACCAAGGACAAAATGTTGTGATCCAGGAAAAGATAGATACTCAGAAATCAGCAAGCTCTAAAATGAAGAAATTACATATGTTTACTCAAGTGTCCTGGGTTTCTCTTACTCCTGATTGTTAGGAGTTGAAAGGCTAACCTCTGAAATGAAAAGAAAGCGGTGAGACCAGAGGTCAGGTATTTCTACCACCAATCCACACAATTATGTTCCAATTATGTAGGTGTTCTACTAGTGAGATTTATGCTTGTTTCAAATACTGTAACTGGTAGATCTGAGAACAGAACATCCAGGAACAATGTCAACTCAGCTAAAAGGACTGACAAACTAGAGCTGATCAGGCAAAATAATCAGGATAGATATTCTGTGACACAAAGCTATTCAAGAAGATAAATTAATATCAGAATAAAAATACACACACTTAAAATTTTTTCAAAAGATGCATAAAGACTTTTTGGAGCCAGATGGTAAAATTTCCAAATTTAAAAATTCAACAAATGAGTTGAAGTATAAGGTACTTACTGAGACCCAAATTAGTGACTTGGAAGATGGAGAGTAAGAAGCTTCAAATCATCTTAAAATTACAGAGCAAATGACATAGATAAAAATTATTAGGGGGAAATAAAATAAGACAATAGAAGGCTAGCTTAAGAAAACAACATATCATTAGGTCCATAGGAGAAACAGAAACAGATGGAGGAAAAACAAATAAATATTAGAAGGAAAATTTCCCCTCAGTGGAGAAAGACCTGATTCTATACAGTCAAAAGGCTCACCAAGGGCAGGATTAAAAAAGATGCATAACTGGGACCTCCCTGATGGTTCAGTGGGTTAAACAACGCACTATGGAGCAAATTGCAGACACTGCAGCACAAGTTCGATCCCTGCTGCCGACCAGGGAGGGGACCCAAATGGTGAGGCAGACCTCTCCTGCCTCGCCCGCTGCTCCCCTTAGCAGTGTACTTCTGTAGATCTTCCTGTTCTGTTCCCCACTCTGTCTCTGGTGAGTCCTCTCACCCCCCACACCTCTGGCCTGTACCCCAGTGCTTGTATGCATAAATAAATCTTTAAAAAAAAAAGATGCATAACTAAGCACTCCTTGTTAAACTTGTAAAGATAAAAATCACTAAGTATACTGCAGATTTTTCAACAGAAAGAATAACTTATCTAAAATGGAGTGAAAGTGGTATAAAAACATCTAACTTGCAATGTGGTATAGCTATAGCCAGTGAAAGAGCATCCACACAACCACCGAAAAAGACTATAATCCAAGAATTCTACAGACAAAAAATATGACCATTATTGGCCGTGGTTAAAGGGAAATATTTTAGAATATACAAGATTTCAAAGAATGTATCACATATTTTAAATATGAGGGAAACACTGAGAAAATTTCTTGAGGGAACATCAACAAAAGTTAACTACCTTATAAAAAAACAAAGTAATTAGAATAATTATGTAAGAAAAGGAATAGCAAAAGCAATACAAGTATTACAATAAATAGGATGGAAAGGAACTTCCAAATTAATGAGGGAGGACATATTGAACAGTGACAAAAAAAAAATATATATATATATAAGAAAAATAGAATCTAGGTAATAAAAAGGGTAAATAAAGAGGAGCTTAGGACCTCCCTGGTGGCACAGTGGGTTAAGCAACGCACTATGAAGCAAATCGCAGCCAGGGAGGGGACCCACATGGCACAGCAGACCTCTCCTGCCTCACCCGCTGCTACCCTCAGCAGTGTGTTTCGGTCAATCTTCCTGTTCTGTTCCCCACTCTGTCTCTGGTGAGTCCTCTCACCTCCCCATACCTCTGGCCTGTAACCCAGTGCTTGTATGCATAAATAAAGACATCTTTAAAATAAATAAAGAGCCTAGCTACAGACTGCTTTAAAGTAAGTAGGTTTTAAAAGGTTTAACATGAGTGTAAGCAAAAAGACCACATAAGGAAAACAACAGAAGAGAGTTGGGGGCAAAGTAAAGAGAGGAAGGGTAGCAGGGCAATATCAAGCAAATCAGAATATAACATTAAATATAATCAAATAAAGACAGAAGCAATATAAGTAGGAAATATAACCAGTTACCATATGATAATGATAAAAAAAATCAATGTGTGGGTATGAAAATGTCATATCTGTATATAACAACCAGTAGCAGCAGCTCACACAAAACCAAAAGTTTTTAATTTGTCCTGATATCCTTTAAAAAAAACACACAAATTCTGTTTTATAAATTTCAATATATTCCTGTCAGAAGTGGACAGATCTAGTGGACATATGTTTGGGTCACATAAAAACTGAATAATATAGTTAATTAATGTGTTAATATACACATAAGAATACAGGAATTTTAGTAAATGTGTATTCCTGTAAATTTACAAAATTAGTATTCCTATTCATTAATGATAATTTTAACAAAATTCTTTTAAAGACCAGATTGCATTTTCTGGGGGTATTCCAACACAATTTTCTAGAAATTAATAGATCTAGAAAAATTATTATCCAAAAACAAAGGGTTAATATTTATAATATAAAGAGCTCATATAAATTGACATGTAAAAAACAAATATCTCAACAGAAAAAAAATGATGACACAGATGAAGGAACATTCATACAAGTGACATCCAAAACCTGAAATCATGGAAAATATGGTCAAGTTCAATGATTATGATCAATAGGGCAATATCTAAATATGTTATGTATCTGTACATAGAAAGATATGCAGGAACTCAAAACACAGAGCTAGAACTCATCACTTGACTTAGAAGGATTTCTATCAATATTATTAAGAAAGTCAAATAGGTAACTAAAGACAAAAAAATAGATGAGTGGTCATGTAGGGCTGAGGATGGGATGGATACAACTATAAATCACAGAAGGAATCATACTGGAGTAATGAAATGTTCTAAACTGAATTGTGTGATTTGTTGTAACTCAGAAGAGTTACTAAAAATCATTGAGCTGTGCACTTAAAATGGACTCACATCATGGTATATAAATTATATCACAGTAGAATTGTTTTGAAATATTTAGTCCCTGTGGTTAGCTGTTATCATAACTTTTTAAAAAATGCAGAAAAATAGGCAAAGCATGATACTATTTTTACTGCTTTTGCAAAACAAATAATTGAAGGACACAAAAAGAAGAACAGCCACAAAATAAAATTAAACAAAGGATTTCACCATACATGATATCTCTGCACTTAAATAAAATTATGTTGCCTAAATGTTATGATGCCTGTGCTGATTCTGAGAATACTTTGCATAGACAATATGACATTACATAAGCACAAGTTAGTTAATGAATTTATTCTAGGGACCATCCCTTGCCCTAATTATACATCTATACCTCAGTAGAGATCATAGAGACTTTTATCAGAAGTCCAAAAGCCAAAAATCACCACACAGGAGTTTTTGTTTTCATTATCTTGATCATTACTGAAATAAAGAATGTGAGAAAATTCTTTTATTAGTGTAATTATTTTTTAATTAGCATTAGAAATGTTAAAACTGGGCTTTCATTGGCAAAATTAAAGATATCCAAGAAATGTATATTTCTGAAATACTGCCATCACCCTCATCCCACAAAATCCTTACATGAATAAGATATAAGAAAATAGTCATATGGAATCTGAATTCTTAAGAAAGGTATCAAAATTTGATCAATAAGCAGCTCTATGCCCAACCATCATCAATCATTGTGACTATGAGAACATCAAAACCCTGCCATCAGGAAACTTGTCATATCATCCTCAAGTGAGCCTTTCATCCAAAGTAGAGTTTGAAGCATTGAAAAGAACAGAAAGCTGGGACTTCATCAAACTGACAGAAAAGGTCACATAAGCTGCTCTCTGCCTGCTTATTTATGTTTGATTATTTAGTAAGTGTTTTTACATGTAAAAGAATTAGGTCTGAGGGTCTCTTCATTATAACCTAATACATAAACTTAAGGGCATTGATACCTTGCACAGGCTTTATTGCCTACTATTATTCCCATCTAAAAGAACCTAAGAGATGAGGATAGGCAAATTGGTCTGTGTCGATTCAAAGAAACTAAATTATCTAAAACTAATTTAAAGAAACTAAATTATCTAAAAAGAAAAATGCAAGTTATCTCCTTATGGAAAAAATATAATACCAAAAATACATATAAACAACATTTTCACATTCCATTTTAAGAGGGTTGCAAACCCCCCCAGATCCATTTGTGGACTTCTGAGAGAATGGGTAGGACACCTGATATTTACATATAGGTATGTATATTCAAATCTTGTCTCTGTAGACAAAATGTGAAAGCTAAAAGACACAAGTAGGATTCCTAATTCAGTTCAATTTATTCTATCAACCTTTGGAAGTATAAATTTAGAAAGGCACTGCAAGAAGTACCTTAGATATCTCGTCACCGGGATTTGCAGCTCTTGTTTACTTGTCGAGAAGAGTGTATGTGCACTTCTTTGGCTGGTTGTTGATCATGGCCTACAGTTGAACTGCTGAGATTTCAAGGTGGGAATATCACAGTAGAAGTATCCTTTATCCTTTGGGAATTTGGAAAGTAGAAATACCAACAATTGACTGTATTCTTTCACTAGAGTCTTTTTCACTAGTGAGAAAACATACAATTGAGGAGGCAATTCTAAAAATCAAAGAAATTAAATCAGACAGGGCCGGAACAAGAGAACCTTGAAATCATAATTGGAGATTTTGATTTAAATGAAATGAGAACACCAAGCGAGGAGGCCTTGAGGAGCTCAAAGGGTGACCTTTATCAACAAAAGTTACTGAGAAGAAAAAATAACTCTGGCATTTTAGAACTAGTAGAAGCGAGGTGAGAAAGCAAATAAGAGGGAAAAAAGTGACAAAGGCTGAATATGAAAGTATATTCAAGAAATCAAGAAAATTGAAGTATATTTTAAAAGAACTAAAATGTCTGTTAATAATAAAACTAGGAAGGATTGACATAAGGCAATATACATATACAGTCCAACCACACATCAACACCAAATGAATCTTCTAAAGATTCTACTTCCAACATGGTGTTTTCTATACCAAGGGGCATATCTTTCTGTCCACAAGTGAAAGAACCTTATACTACATCCTTGGAAGTAGGTCTAACTTTCTTGCCTTGAAATTTAATATTCTTTATAGTGTGATCCTAAACTCTCACAAAAATAACTTTGAAAACAATTCTAATTGCAAGAATACAGTTTCATTCTACATAATTAAGAAAAACATTCAAAATTAGTTAGACTAATAAAACTAATTTAATTTATTAAAGCAAGACACTATCTTCATTCACCATCAGTTTTCTGGTCTTCTACTTTCCACCTGGAGATGTATAAAGATCAGAGCTAGAGAACCTAATGCATATCCTTCACTTGCCCTGTCCACATGGGTGTGTGTCCTGGAGGATTGGGTCCTGGCTGAGACCTAGATACAGATAAGCCAAGCAGAGGACTGTGGCTCCATGCTAGCCTCTTCAGAGGCCTTCATCCTCTTTACAAACTTTTTGTTTCTTCATTTCACTGTCTCCCATCTTTGAAAATCAACTTCTGCCCCTCAAACCCTTCACCCAGCACCTGGCTTATTTTTAATTCATTCCTCTGAAAGGGAAATCCTTTGTTCATATGATTTTAAATTTTGTATATCTGCATACTTTGTCCAATAATTATTTGCAGCATTCATCAAGCTAATTATAGAAAATTCAAGCCATATTAAGGAAGAGGCCCTTGGAGTACAAGTAAAAGGAGAAATTTACAAAAATGCAATGTTTTGTCCCTCTAGTATGCCTGTTAGTTTCTCTTACTACCTATCTGCTTTCCTATCTTTAGAGAGTTTTAGTCATTCCTTGAACACTTGCTTATTTATTACCTACTCATTAAAATTATCCATCCTAGTTTCTATGACACTTATTTAGCAACTCTTTCCAAAATTATTTTCTTTGTATATTTTCCTTCCATTGAATTTGTAGGATAAAAATTCCAATCCTGCTGCATCCCAAAATTGTATTCTCCATATTTATGCATAGACTGATCCATCACTTTAGAGAAAAATCACACAGCTATTTAGATTTGATACCATTAAAAATTCATGACCTCAAAATTTAATTGTCCAATGGTCCTATAATTCCACTCCAGGAAAATCTCTCCCCTGTTCTCTAGAGTGACTGTTTATAACTTTCCTATCTTCCTTAAACCTTGGAACCTAATGTTATTTGCTACCTTCTCAACAAAAGCCCTGATCTCCTCTTCATAAAAGAAGATAGAAATCTTAGTGTGGAATTACCTGTTTTTCCACCAAAACCACAAACTGATCTGTTTCTAAATATATACTGAATTCCAAATAATTACAGAGATTTACATCTATTCCTTTGCTCCATTATTCTCATTTGCATATACTATCTTAAAGACATAAACAGACGTCTTTGCAAAATGTTGTTGGATGCTTTGTCCATTCTCCTGGCAAGACTCTAGTTAAGATTGATGGCTCCTCATTCACCAGTGGGAGATGCTTCTATTTTTTTCAACTCTCATAAAGTGTCTGGGTTCTAGCCACCCAAGAATAATTTTCTCATGATAGTCAGTAGTCAAGTAGGAGATATTTGGCTATGATTCCTTAGAGTTATGCCCCAACCCACCATATTCATTATCACTTGTTCTCTCCATCTAGTACAAAGGATAACAGTGAATTTAGATCTCTTTCCCAAGAGCTTTCTCCCACTATGAAACCAACTGTTTCCAGCTGAGGCACCCCTCTCTAGATGACGGGGGATGGAATACCTGCATACCTGCTGACTTTGTGATCCATGAATTCCAATCTTCATCACAATACTACTCTATAATTTCTACATCTCTACTTCGTATGAGCTCTTTCCCAACAATATTTTAAATATTATCAAATCAGGAAAGTAAAATCATATAAGTTCACCTCCAAAACACCTCTCAAACCACTTCTACCATCCTCATTACCTCTCTTCTAGCCAGGACTGCTTGTATTACTGCTAAGACCTGTCATCTGATTCAAGTGCTTTCATTTTATTCTCAAACTACAGAAAGAGTGTCAATAAAGACACAAATAGGGTTATGTCATGAGCCTTCTCAGTTTTGGTAGCTTTCCAATGCTTTAAAATGAAGCATAATCCTCTCTGGAAAGGCTATTATTACCAACAATAATTACAACTAATATTTACTGAATATGTTCTACATTCTAAGTACTAGGTTAAGTGCTTCGTTTGTCATAACTTTCCATTCTTCAATAACTATGACATTGATAGCATTAGCACTTTACAAACTATGAAGACTAGATAAAATAATCAGGCTTTATGGTGACTAAAATGTTGACAATATTTAAGCCAAAACCCATTTGCTTCCCTGCCTAAAATCTTTTCACCACACTGTATCTTCAGTCATTTTAGTCATTTCAGTCATCCCCACCACTCTGCTTGGTCCAGTAAAGACTGACATTTAATAACTAGCTGCTATATGTACATATATATGTGTTTTTAATATTTTACATACTTCTTCAACCTGAAGCAAAGATAAATTGATTTTACAAAGTCACACATTTAATAAGTGACAGAATTCTGAAATCAGTTAATAGGCTAATCTAGTCTTGACCTGCACAATAACACTATTTCTCCCTTTTCTTTATTAAAAAAAATTGAACAAATTTCTGCATACTACTTGAAATCCTCATAAACTCAGACTCATAAGATTTCAGATACTAGTGCAGGCCTGTGATTGGAGTCAACCAGACAGATGACTATGATCTCACTTGTAAAACACCCTTTTTTCCTCATGACCCCCATTTTACTTCCACGGAAAGGTATAGTATCTCTGAAGCTCTCAACATTGAAGTCAATTTATAAGTAAAGGGTAAAGTTTGGTGAAAATTTGTTTGGCCTTTAGCAAAATCCAAAAAATAATCATTCATGCAAGATTAAAGCAAGAAGGATAAGGCAGGATGCCAGTAATGACTTGAATTGCAGGAACCATCAAATGGAAGGAGACTGAGATAAGCTAAAAGAACTCTCATGACAAGAAGTCATTGTTCAGTTAAAACAAAAATCTAGCTAAATGTCAAAGTCAATCTCAAGGCCAGAGGAATCAGTGATCAGCCCTAGATCAGAGGCAAGAGTTGGGACAAGAAGGTTGGAAGTCAGAAAGTGAAACAAATTTGGTCTTTAAAAATGGAGTGTATGAATAGTGAAAGCTCTCTGACTAAAGGGGAAGAATGGAGGCATTATACTCCCAGACTTCAAATAATACTATAAACCCATTATAATAAAAACAACATGGAATTGGACCAAAAACAAATAAACCGACCAATGGAATGGAATTGAAAACTGACAATTAGAACCACATATATATGGTCAACTAATCATGACAAAGAAGCAAAGAATATACACTGGAACAACAAGGAAAGCCTCTTCAATAAGTGGTCCTAGGAAAACTGGACTGTAACAAGAAAAAACAATGAAACTAGACTACTATCTCATACCATATACAAAAATCAACTCAAAATGGATTAAAAACTTGAATGTAAGACCTGAAACCATAAAACATATAGAAGAAATATAGGCAAAATACTCTACAACATAAACCTCAGAAACATCTTTGAGGCTTCTTCTCCAGAAGTAAAGAAAACAAAGGAGAAATTAAATCTCTAGGACTACATCAAACTGAAAAGTGAGCACGTTGGACTACAGGTGTTTGGGTAGTGAAAGCACTATAACAGCACCAGAAAGAGGAAGGTACTATACTTCCAAAATACAAACAATAATGTAAACCAACATTACCTAAATAAATTTACAAATAAAGAATGGAGCATGAGGGCGGTGGGGGTAGGGAATTTAAGCACATGGTTCCCTCTTTAATCACAGTGAAAGAACAAATGAGACACTCTTGTTCCATGAATACAAGTTTACGTTCATATTCTTCATTTGTCCCTATGAGTACCTAATTATTAAGGAGCAGAGCTGAAAATGGGACAGTCAAGGTTAAGGTGTTATTCTATTGGATCCAGCTCATTAGACATGATTTCCCTAGAGATCTAAAGTTATAAAGTAGGGAGAGTCGAACCAATTGTGACTTTGTAGAAAGTCACGAAATTATAATAATCTTTTTGTTTTTGGAGCTAAATAATGCATTTTCTCAAAACACTTATCTATAAAATGAGGATAGTATTAACCTCATGAAATTCTCAAAAGATTTCATGTATATAAAGCACTTAGACAGTCTAGAGACACAGTACTCACTTAGACAGTCTAGAGACACAGTACTCAGAGAAGTTAAAAAATGTAAAGTGCACTGTCCATACTATTAGGTATTTCCTGAATCTTCACAGTGGCAATCTATCCTTCCAGTAAGGCATATTCACAAAAGGAGGAAGCAGTACTGATGACTGTCATCTCAATTTTAAGATGTCTATCCAGTGATGTGATGGGTTCCATTCTCCATCTTCCTCCTTGAGTGTTCTTCCTGTGTGATTAGCGATGATAAAATCACCATGATAAAGTAATTGCTCTGTTCATCCAAACACAAGGACATTACCTTCCCAAACATACAACTTTGCTAAAGAGCAGCAAAAGTCCTACCAAGGAGAGTAACACCGGTCTTGCTGGGTTCATCAAAATTTGGTTGGTATGGGCACAATTTTCTTTAAAAGTTCACTTTTTAGTCCTCCTCAAGGTAGGTGAATGAATGAACTGAATGTTGGGCTAACAATATGATTTCTTGACACTTCATCAGCATTTACCTAATAAAGTTTCTGGCATTGATTGTTACTTCACCTTTCCCCAAGAGGCAACAGATGTTCCAAAAGAGACTTTCCAGGGAACTGTAGGCAGGAGTTAACCACATGGTAGTGCAAGAGCCTAAGTAGTGAATTCTAACTGGTTCTCTTTAACAGGTCAGTACATTTGATAATAAATAAATGATTAGCATCCATCTCCCAGCAGTTTAAGGCAGGTAATTTCCCCCGAGTTTCTATAATATTTCGCTCTAGCTCGATACTCTTCTGGTTTCAGTTTACTTCTGCAGATGTGGTTTTACATTTTTCTCACGTGTGCTATGAACACACACAATGGGCTTTAAACTAAAGTATTTGATCTCTCCCTATGCTTAACTTTCCAGGAAGATATCACAATTGCCCCTTCACAGTAATCAAAGGGTACTTCTATCTCTTCCTGTGAAAAATCACAGCTCTCAGGTGGGGAGGCAAAGGGAGATGGTACATTTCTCACATCCTTAGTTCAGTTTTGAGAGTGAGAAGAGATGAAAGAAGATGAAAACAGACTTCAAAAAACACAGAAAACTCCTGTCTTTACAAAGGAAGGAAAGGGAGGCATTCAAAACACTACAGAGCAATGTAAGCAATGTCTCCAACTCCCAAACAAAGACCTTTCACAAAAGAAATCTTATGTGACCTGAGACAATAAACCTTTGTACAGTTCAGCAGTTAGTTTTATAGCTAAAATAGTGAAGTTTTGCCTTCACACATCCACAATTTTGATACTTGAAATTTTTCAATACCCATTGTGTTCAAATTATTGCTACCCCATAATTTCCTCACTCCTATTCAACTAAAAATGGAAGGTGAAAGTACCCTTTGTTAAGTCAGCTAACTTTTCTTCATAGCAACCACTTAAATTCAGAGGTGTTGGAGGTTACCTTTCAGATTTGTTAAGAACTTCCTAGCCTTAAGAGAGATTTCCTAATCAGAAAGTAGTAACCAGTAAAGAATTTATGATTCATGTTTTATTTGTGCCTCAATTAAATTTTTAAAAATCAACAACTTTAATAAAATATTTGAAAAGGGACTAAACAAATGGAATAGCAAGGTTTCAGAACTAGAGTGTGTTTCATGCAACCAGGGAGGAGCTAGAACCTGAGTCTTAGGCATGAACATTAACTTGAAGAGAACATCAAAGTAAAGTGGGTAATGGGAGGAACCACTTAGGCAGTCTTCCCGAATTTTCTCAGTGTCAGAGTCAGATTTATCAAAAGGCAAACTTATTGGACTTCAGAGCTCTTAATCATCATGCTTCATTCTACTGTTCTGGAAAGAACGAGGGACTCAGGGAATGGGGACAGGGTTTGATCATTATATATTTGCATAGCATTTTATACATACAGAAAATAAATCCAGACAGTTAATTGACCAGTAAAAGATCACACAGCTAAAATGTTTATAGCACTCTGGAATTTACAAAGCACTTTCACTTGATAGAAAAGCTCAGAAGCACAGACACCTAAATATTAGATTTAGTGTTTAAGGATCTAACATAGCAGTAATGTTAATTTGGATGTAGACACCCTAAAAAAATATATAGAAAAATAGACACAAGAAATTGTTGTGACTTTGGATTATGCAAAAAAAGCAAATAAAACAAAGCTATAAAATATAGTTAAACTAGATTTTATCAGAAAGAAAGTTTACTCTGTGAAAGATACTATTATGAGAATAAAAAGACAAGCTGCTCTAAAGAATACATTTGTAAAACACATATCTGACAAGATTTGTAACCAGAATAAGAACTACCAATATTCAAAATTTTAAATAAGTTCACCCATTTTTAAAAATGAGCAAAAGATTTGAACAGCTACTTTACCTTGGAAGATATATAAATGGAAAATAAGGTCCACATCACAAATCATTAGGAAAACAAAAGTTAAAACATGTAGTTGCATATTCAAAAGCAAAGGAACTATAACCTCATGTCTGGCGAGGACCTGGAGTAACTGGAAATTTCATACATTGCTGGAGAGAATACAAAAAATAGTCATTTTGGAAAACAGCTTTTTTCTTATAAAGTTAAGCATACTCTTACCACCTGATCCAGCATTCCGCTCATAAACATTTATAAAAGATAAATTCTAATTCACTTCACAAAAAATACATCTGGAAGTTAATGCTTTAAAACATTTTATTCATAATCATTTAAAAACTGGAAACCAAAAAAATGTTCCATAATTGGCAAAATATTTATACACATTCAATGTAATATTACTCAGTAATAGAAAGGGAAGAACTAGTCATATGTCAAACAACATGAATGAACTCCAAATGCATTATGCTAGGTGAAAGACCATACTCTGAAAAAGACAGTAGCTGTTACTCAAGAAGATCAATATTGTAAGAGGGTTGGAATAGTGAAAAAGGGGTTGATCAGAAGAGAAGAGGGGGCATTAGAATTTTTGCTTTTGGGTGATTAAGTTCTATATTTTTATTGGCTAGTGGATACCACACTCTACGTATTAGCAAGAACTATACTATTGCACACCCAAAAAATGAAGTTTACAGGAAATTAAATGAAATTTCTTCAAAAATTAAGTCATAGTCCCCCCAGAGGCCTTGGAGTTAAGTCTCAACACTACTACTGTAACCTGAGTTCTATCCCCAGCCAGGGAGCTAACCCACATATGACCCAGCAGACCCCTCATATCTCAGTGACTGCTCCCCTTAGCAGTGTATTTCAGTAAAGATTCAGGATAATACATATATTTACTTTTGATTGGTAAACCATTTATGTATGTAAAGAGGTAAGAGGAAGGAAGGAGATATTGATTTTGCCAAAACTTGTATATCTTGTGAAATTATGGGCAGCAAATGTCTTTTTTACCCCACATATTGTGCTATATGCAAAGTGGTCATTCAATTAACATTTGTCGTCAAAGTGAATAAGTAAAAGAGTAGAGTATGTGTTACCTCAAACCTACTTCATTTGCAAAATATAAATACAAAAATAAAAGAGTTAATATCATATATAATTGTCTCATAATGATTCATAGCAAGATCTTTGAATTTTAACCACTCTATACACAACGAACTTGGACAGCTATGGGAAAGTCACAAATCCAATTAATATATTAGCATATTTAAAACTGAGGATGAACACTTACAATTTTTGTGTTCACCTGAAGTTATAAAATAGCAATTTAAAAATAATTGTGGTAGGAAAAAGATGACTTATAAATTTTATGTAGGATTATGATTTTCTACTCATATTAAAATTCGTCTTTATTATCATTAATAAACATTTTCTAAATGTATATATGTATAGTATAGAATATTACTTTAGAACAATGTGGGCACATGAAAGTGCATCATGTAAATAAACTACCTGTAAAGTTATAGTCACTATTATGATTAATTTTAAAAACAGCTCGTTATAGTTTAATTAGCTTTATGTGCAAAAACCAACTGCAATTTAAAAAGTAAAAGTATGAAACAACTAAGTATGATACTACTGAATATATCTCACTTCTGGATATAGATGTCAATGAAATTATCTTTATAAAGTATAAACATTTATTAGATTATTTCAATTAAAAAGTAGTTACAACTGTTAATACAAAAGTCTCATTTTATTTATTGACATGCACTGAGTTGGAAAAAGCAAGATATGTCAGGGAAATGAAAGTGCATACACTTAGGCAATTTGAAAATAGTTGTATATTTTCCAAGTTTACTCTTGTCTAGTAGGAAGAAGGAATCATATAAATAGTGGGGCCACTCCCAAATCTCAAAAAATAATGAAATTTAAGGAAAATTTTCTTATTTTTGTACTATCTGCATCAGTCTTTAATTTGTTTTACAATATGAAGTGTTATTTTCAAGTTACACAATGCAATTTTACATATTAACATCTGTGCTGCCATTTCTTTCAGTATCAGCTTGACTTATGAGGATACGGGACTTGAGTACAACAAATTTTGGTCCAGTTAAAATAGTTCAACATTTGCTCTTGAGCCTTTAATGTATTTTATGCTGATTACTAAACACCTGTGATAAAAATTCAAAAGTTATATAAACTTAAATACTGGCCTTTACTATTTGGAGAAATATTAGTCCTGTGTCACATACTCAAAATAATAATCAATTACTAACAATAGATTGATTCCAATAGGTGCCACAAAATAAGCAAAAGTTCCCTAGCAAAAAAAAAAAAGCTTAATTTCAGAAAATTCAGCCATTTTCTCATCTTTTTCTATAAAAGTAAATGGTGACCTTGTATCCAGACTGTGACAAGATGCTGACTTTATAGAAAAGCATAGATTATTCATCTTTGTATGCTCAGCATTAAGCACAGTAACTGATTCACCGTTAATGATTTTTACATAACAAGAACAAAGCAAAATTGTTTTCTTAGGACATTATTTTAGAGTCAATTTTAAATAAAATGGAAAGTAAAGAGGTCTTGGGAATATTCTCATACACTACATCAGGGAGTAAATATTTTTATAAATTTTCAGACAGCAATTTAACAAGATTTTAAAACCTTAAAAACTAGCATGCACTTTAATATTCTCATTTTCAGAGGATAATCCTAAGAAAAATATTTAGGATGGACAAAGATTTGCATTTGTTTTTATTAATAGCAGAAATCTGGGAACCATCTTCTAAATAAAGGTTTTCCCCATTATCTAGAAGCAGAGAGTTTTTATGAAACCTTTCATAAGTTGAAATGGAATACAATTAAGAAGGTTTTGCCATTAACTATAAATGGAAAAAATACTTGTGAGTTCCCAGGTCCCCAAAATAGCCAAGCAAACATACTAATAACGCATAAAACCTAAAATAACATATAGTAACATATAGTAAAATCAGGAATTATATGATAAATATATGGTTGTAAAAAGTAGTTCTTGGAGAAAGAGTTTGGTGTTCCCTTTCTCTCTGTTTGGCGTGCACATTGTCTCACTAAGAGCTATGCTAAAACAAATACTGAAAGCTATTTTTACTTTTTGACTTTTGCAGTAAAAGTGAAAATCTTCAGATTTTCTTTTGGTTAGCAAAAAACAGGTACAAATGTAAATCTTTCATAAAAATGATGTGTTGGAGCTCAAACTTTCAAGAAACAGGCATAGCTGTATGTAAGAAAAAGCAAATGGTTAAATAAATTTAACATACATTTGCATAATACATAAATTTTAACATAATCACACAATGAAATATCTTACAGATCATTTAAAATGATGCTATTTTTTATGGAAGCTTGCTCATTATATATTCAGTTAAAAAAAACTTAGTTCACACTGGAATGTGTATAATTCCATTTCTGTGCAAATGTATGTATGTGCATTTATATACAGAAAAGTAATGTTCTGTGTGGTTATCTCTGGATGGGAATTATTTTTTTTCTTTTCCTACAAAATTTTATAACTTTGCAATGGTGACCCTATTGCCGTTGAAATAAGATAATGCAAGTAAGAAAGTTAACACACACTTGGAAATTAGAAAAACACTCAGAATTACAAAATGACAAATGTCCCCCCTCTTACTAACCAGAGTGATTGCTATTTCTGTACCAATGTAACTGTAGCCCCCTTTAATTTTCTCACCCACTAGGTAAAATGATTAAGAAATCTATTCAACAAATTGTTCTTGTTTTTTGATAGCATCCAATCCAAAAAGTTTCTGCTGTATAATCCATTCTTAAAATCATCAGTACAAAATCAAATCCTGTAAGAAGCTCTGCCCAGCATTCTCTATTTTCCTGACTACACTTGAATGAATACTCAGACCCTTTTGTACAATACTAGATCAGCCCAACTTTGTGACTAAGGGTGTGTTTAGCATCTTTGGTTGTTTCTAGTGGTATGACAATGGGGCAGCGATTGTGGTGAAAGCAATGTTGTGATGTTGACATTTGTAATGGTTGCCATAATGATGAATGTAGATGGGTGAGATTTTAAAACAGTTATGCACGGTTTAACAACTTTTGGTCAACAAAGGACTGTATATAGTGGTTTCAATAGCTATACCATGAAGTTGATATATGAAGCAGGTGGTAACAGCTGTGTGTGTAATTATACTCTATGACATTCAGACAACAAAATCACTTAACAATGCCTGACTATAGTATCTGGACCCCAGGAAACTGAAGAAAAAAATTCTCTTATACATATTATAATAAGATTACAATAAGTTCTACTACTCCCAATGCAATAGAAAGCAATATAGTAAACGGAAAATAAAGTATATTAAGAGTTAAGACGTATAGATTGCAAATCATGATTCTGCCACTAGTTCACTTTGTTACCTTAAGTTAATCACTCAGCCTCTCAAAACTTCATTTAATTCATCTACAGAACATTAGATTTTGCTGGGTTATCTCCTAAAGTAACTTCTCACATTGCATAACCTTGTTAGTCTGTTGTTTTTAAATTATCTCAGTCAGGAGCCTAAGCTAGATCATAGGTCCACTGTCTGTTTTATAAATAAAGATTTATTGGAACATAGTCACATTTGTTTATATACCACCTCTGTGTTCACATTATAAAACAACTAAGTGGTTGCAACCAAAACTGCATGGGCCACAAAGTCTAAAATATTTATTAATGGTCCTTTATTGCTTACCTTAGTCAAGGATTATGTTTTAGACATATCTTATTAATATACACTTCATGAAGTAGAGTTTATTTTGTTTGTTAGTGTATCCTAAGAACCTAGTACAGTGTCTGTTACCTAGCAGTTACTGATTACATATATATTAAATGAGTTCATAAGAATGCATGAATGATGGGCCTCCCTGATGGTGCAAGGGGTTAAAGCATAGAACTATGAAGCTATCTGCAGCCACAGTATGAGTTGGATCCCAGCTAGGGAGCTGACCTACATGGCGCTGCAGACCTCTTCTGTCTTACCTGCTGCTCCCCTCAGCAGTGTATTGGTAGATTTTCCTGTTCTGCTTCCCACTCTGTTTCTGGTGAATACTCTCACCCCTCACACCTCTGCATAAATAAATCTTTTTAAAAAAATGAATGAATGAGCAATAGTCTCTGCTATTTTGAAATAGCTATACAGCAGTATCTTTATTGCAAGAAATGGTTTATATTTGCTGTGGAACTTTAAACATATCCAGGAGGAAATTCTGTATATAATACCCATCTACACTGTTGTCATGTAGCATACTCAAATGAATATCATTCCAGCTGTATAGCAGGTCTCAGCCAAAAGTGAATTCCAACATGAATTTCAAATACAGTAGCAGAATACAATATGTGATCCCACTCAGAAGATACCTCTTATTTCTGGAAAGACAGTCCTTTACTTCAGAAGATAACAGAATCAAATAAAAATTAAAAAGCATCACCAAATATTATAATCTTAGCACTATCATACACATTTTCAGATTTCAAAAGTAAGGTTTGCTAATCCTTTGTTCTATGAAAGCTCACAAGACAGAGGTCATCAGCAATGTACCCAAAGTCAAAACTTTAGGTATATGTACCTTGATTTTTCTGTTATTTATATACTGGTACATCCAGTAATCTTTTTTCTTTAAACATTTTTTATTTATGCATACAAGAGCTTGGGCACAGGCCAGAGTTGCGGAAGGTGAGAGGATTCACCAGAGACAAAGTGGGGAGCAGAACAGGCAAATCTACTGAAATACACTGCTGAGGGGAACAGTGGGTGAGGCAGGAGAGGTCTGCTATGCCATGTGGGTCCCCTCCCTGGCCGGGAATCGAACTCACACTGCTGACCTGTGGATGCTTTACAGTGTAGCGCTCAACCCGCTGCGCCACCAGGGAGGCCCACATCCGTAATCTTTTACTTTATAAAGTTTACTCTCTCCTTTTCACCTGATAAATAAAAACTCATTCATTGTGTAGCATATCAGATTTTTGTTTTCCGTAAGTTACCTACTTATTTGTGTTGTATATCATCCAAGATGGCATTGATAATAGATACTAACTACATAAAACAGCCTGTGGAATCACAGGCTCAATTCACATTTCTAGACCTACAAATTTACTATTTCTGATACTTTAGGTATGTGACTTAGCCTCATGATACCTGAGTGACACTCATCTTTTAAATGTAACAAAATAAAATGTACTCCATATAATTGTCCAGGGAGTAAACATGGTAACATATAAATAAAGGACTTAACACCTTTCCCTATAGTCTGTATTCAAAAGTGACACCAATAATTATAGCTACCTTGATTACATTTTAATGGCATTGTCATATATACATAAATACATTTCAGTATTAATAGCATTTCTATGAGAGCATTAATTGCAAAAGGAAAGGACAAGAATGCTATAAAATAGTGTATGATGAGTCACTTTTGCTTTGGAGCTTAATTATAATTTTTCTTTTGTAAATTTAGTAACACCCAAAACATTTTTCCTATGATGAGCTATTTTTCTTACAGAAGAAAGTCTATTACATTGTTTCACCAGTATTCTTTCCTAACAATAATACCAAAGAGATTTGTTGTTTCTCCCCTTCAAAGAGGTCATAAAGGGTCAGTATTGCTTCAGGAATTTTCCTAAATAAAGCTACTCATTCCCAGCTGAGCATAGAGAAAGGTTGCTATGAAAGTGCATACATGAGCACACAGCAAATAAGCATCGATTGCTGATATCATGAAAGAGACAAGGAAGTGAGGGCCTCCCTGGTGACACAGTGGGTTAAGCAACGCACTATGAAGCAAACCGCAGCCACTGCAGCACTAGTTCGATCCCTGCTGCCGGGCAGGGAGGGGACCCACATGGCGCAGCAGACCTCTCCTGCTGTGCCCGCTGCTCCCCTCAGCAGTGTACTTCTGTTGATGTGCCTGTTCTGCTCCCCACTCTCTGTGGTGAGTCCTCTCACCCCCTCCCCACACCTCTGGCCTGTACCCCAGTGCTTGTATGCATATATAAATAAATCTTTAAAAAAAAAAAAAGAAAAAAAAAGAGACAAAGAAGTGGGTTTTTTTAATTTTATTAAAAACATACTATGAAATTCTGACTGTATACAAAATGCTATTCATAAAATATCAGTATAAAACTACAAGTGTCATCTTGAAATTATGGGCCATTTTATTTTTAAATTTTATTTCAAAAATATATGAGTGCCTACTATGGGTATAAGATTGTTCTAAATGTAATATTTGATATAAAGATGAATAATATACACTTCTGGAAGACTAGCTCTCTTTTTCTGTCCCTACTTGTTAAATACTGGATCAAGCTTGATTGCCACAAATTGCTTAGAGTTTACATATAGTTTATATTTGTGTATTAATATATCTATAAGTACCATTGAGTGTGCCTTGATAATTATCATACCAAAGACATTTGATGATGTCAGAACATTGATTTGTGTTTCTTCGAAGACCTGAGACATTAGTGTAAAAAAATAAGCTCTTGTGAGAATTCAGATGTGGGCTCAACATTCCATACTTGTGCTTAAAATTCATCCTGATCTTTTTGACCCATTCAATATTGTCAGTTTGTTATTCCATTGTTTTGATTGCAGTCCTAATGGAGGAACTACAGGGAAACTATTGGTTTACTATCTAATATATCCTGGATTATGTGATACTGAACAGTTGGGGAGATGGCCCAAGAGAAGAGGGCAGCCAAAATCCCAAAGCCAAACCAGGGCTACACCAATACAACACCTATACAATAGGGGACTATAGAATATCAAAGGGCAGCACCCAATAGAGAACAGGTCACTCTCTATTGCTTCTCACCCACATGCACAATTGTAAGATACTTCCTGCTCCAGGAACAACAATGAGCTTTGTTTTACAAGCAGGGAAAACAAATAGCTTAATGTAGTCACAAGTGGCTGGCTATCTCACCCCAGATAGTGTCCACTAAAAGTATATGCTGAGTGCCCATCACCTGTTAACAGAGGTAGACAGCAACGGCCAGTAGTTGTGATTACTACTGTTCACCCAGAGATTGTGTCAGAGTCACCAAGTGTTAACAGCTTTTTGTGAGCTTTTCGACTACACCAACAACAAACAGCTATTTGAGGCAGTAGGTCTGGGGCCTTTGGTGTTCCGTTCAGGTTATATCAGAGACAGGATCAGAGACCCAGTCTCTGACAAAGGGCTTCGGCTACTCTTCCTTCCTCAGAGGTTGACTATGAGAGAATTTCTTTATTTTTTTTAAGGTCAGCTGCTGGTCCTTTTTCTTTATTCAGAGGCCAGGAACAGAGTCTTTCCCTTCTTTCTTCAGAGGCTGGAAAGATGTCTCTGTTTTTTCCTCCATGGCTGGAAAAGTCTCCTCAGCTCCCTCCAGTCCTGAAAGAACCTCTTTCAAAGTGCCAAACCTACAATTCTAATTGGACTGCTTTTCAATCCTATGGCTGATTGGACCATTAAGCACCAATCATCTTATAGCTTGCACCTGATTGGTCCATTCTATAATCCTGGCACCACATATTATAGAGAGCTTGCTGGGCTCCATAGAGCCACACCCAGAGCACACCTATGGTAGAGCAGAAGGATGAGAGACCACCACTACTACTGCTGCTCCCACCACTAAGGCAGGGTTCCAGTCTCAGTCTCTGATTAGCAACTCCAAAGAAAAATGAATCTTCTGAAAATATCTACAGACTAGTCACCCTAACAATTACAGCTCACCTTTGAATTTTGTGCTATGCCAAATACTATCATTAGCTCAGTCTAAGTCAAACACCTATCACAGTGAGTCTAAGAGATGTTAACATCATGATCATTGCCCCATTAAGAGTAAAAGGTGAGTAGTGTTGAGGAAGAATTAAGGACAGACTGAGCTGTGCAGAGAGAGTGCACTGATAAAAAGAGAAAGGGTATGTGGCTATGTGATAAGTAGATGAAAACCAGAGCAACCACAGCTTTCAACTATGGAATTTAACTGTCTTGGCACTTGATAGGTGCTCAATAAATATTTAATTCATCAATAATAACCAGTTCTCCTTTTTCTAATAATACTGTCGGGATCTACCAATAGATTTATCAACACATCGCATATCTGAAGGCTGTTACCCATAGTAAGTCACTTCACATTTCACAATACTAAACTCTCATATCATCAACCAAACTGTTCCCCAAATATTTCCAACCTGTGACTTTGAAAATCTAATATCAATGCCATTAAAAAATTATTTATAAATCCTATAAAGTTTAAACCTTAAAGTTTAAACACAGCATTAGAATATATACTTTTATCTATGCATGCACATTTATTGGTATGCACATGTATTAAAAGAGTAATAAGTCAATACACAACCATTTAACCATAAACTTGATGAAATTTGCTTTGCAATCTGTCCTACAACCACACTCTAAAAATGTTATTTTCTTTTACTCCATACACAGAAGAAGCAGTTATTTTTATCAAAATTTGCATTTGGGGAATAGGTTCATCCTATTTGGGATGGTTTAGGCACTCTTTTGTCTAAAGAGAAAGAGATAAGTGAGATGAAAACAAAAAGCAATTGAATAATTGATGACAGTAAAGATAAGCTTTGTCTTTATTTCAAACATCATATTTAGACCAGTCTTTCACTACTGAAGGACATTGTCTTGAGCAATTAAATTACAAAACCACCTTCAAAGGCACACTTTCAATTTTTAAAAACTGTAATCATTTCCTTAACTTTATTTTTTATAAAATAAATCATTTCATAAAATATTTATTTTAAAATAAAATTATATATGCCTTAAAATATATATCTTTAATAAAAACCAGGATTGACATAACCAACACAAATAAAATCATAATCCCTCATAATAACATTTTAGTCTTTCGTTCTCCTTTCATTACCTCTTATCCTTGCAGTTATTCTCAGCATCAGAAACCCAGAAATTGTACAGAGCTGATATATTGTCCAAACTTGTCAAAAATAAGCAACAGAAACAGTTATATACAAATAAAGCCATTACAGAATCTGTAGGAGCCAAATGAACTGTACAAGGTGTTAATTAATTTTGTATTTCTAACATTTCAGTCATAATTTCCTTGGAAGTGGACACCTACATGAAGAAAAGAAATGTACCCACAAGTAGCTATTAAATACAAAAAAAATATTCTTAATATACAAATGCAAAACTTTTCTTGGATCACATTTATATTTTCCATTAGCATCAGGCTCTTTTTTCAATCAAGTTCAGTGACAGCCTTCCTTTCAGAAATGTGAAGGCTTCCTTGCCGTGAGCATTTCAAATGTTCTGAAATACCAACTGTGATTCAAATGATTTATAAGGTCATCACCCAGGAAAAGCCAAACAGAGGGAAAATATAAGGAGATATGTGTGTGTGTGCTCACATACACACACACACACAAACACTTGTGGAAATAGCTTCTAGAATGGATAGTGAGATAAAGCAATAATAAAAGACATGAAATATAGAAAATAAAGGTGAGACCTTAATTCCTATTTACTTGGTAATTGATAACATCCAGCACATTGCCTTACACATAGTAGATACTGCATAACTTGTTTGAATTGATTTGACAAAGTACAAGCAAAGTAAAATTGGATCAGTATGAGAGTGAATACCTATGATTAAAGTCTCCCTTTAAAAAAGGACAACTGGATCTACTTTATTATTACTAAACATTTGTTTCATGTTTATCATCAAACACGATGCTTTATATGGTTAATATGATTCAAACTTTAAAATTATCCTACGTTATAGTTACTACTTACTGCCCTAATTCACATGTGAAGCCTAGGAAACAAAATTCTGAGGAGTGTCATTGCTCTGACTTCCTCTTGCAATGTTTATTTCCTTAGTTCTTATATGGCTGCTTCCTTTTCCTCTGTCCAATTTCAACTTAAATGTCACCTTCTCATAGAGAAGCTTTTCCTGACCACTTTTACTCCCAAAACCTAATCTCATTCCATTTCCTCACAGTCATTTTTCCAACTTGCTATCACTGGGTGTATGCATATATCTATGCACCTATGTAGGTATTTACCTTTTTATCTATGAGCAATCTCCTCCATTAGCATAGTCACTCCATTAGGTTAGCTCATGACAAGAAATGCACCATATATTTCTAAGTGGATTAGTATTTTTTTTTTTTCAAATATTTCAGCCTTTCTAAGAGTGAAGAATATTCTAACAAGTAGTTACTTAACTCCAGACCTAAGCTGCTGGATTACCACCAACACTGTCTATTGGTTTATTCACTCTGTCTTTTCTTATTGAGGGCCTACTACATCCCAATCATTTTTCTTTACAGTGAGAAAGCAACGGTGAGCAAAGTGAAAAAATAACCTGGACAACTTGGAGAGTAATGGTCATAAAATACACACGAACAAGAAGTTAATGGTAGAAAGTACTATCCAAGTGAGGACATGAGAAGCAGGTCAACACAAATGGGGACAGAATGTGGTCAAGAGATGGTTCCTAGAGGAGATGATGTCTAAGAAATAAGCAAAAGTTAAGTAGAAGCAAACTATTTCAAGACACAGCTAGTAGCAGTTTTGAAAAGAGAATAATGGAAGAATTTTCCAAGCAGAGAGGATATTATGAGCTGAGTCTCAAAGGTTGCCAAGGAAAGGAATAACAAAATGTGAGGCTGGTAGTCAAGATCCAGTTAATAAAGGATGTTGTAAGTGAATAAGGAACTAGGAATTGAAGCTAAGATAATTGGTACAGTATTGAAAGAGAATGACATAATTATAATGACTGCTGGAGTAGAGAGACATAAATGCAATGGAGGCTGGACATGGCAAGGTCAGAAAGCAATAGTCTTTTTCTAGATAAAGTCAACTATAAATGGAAATATCAGAGGAGAAGTGAAAAGTAGCACATTTGAGAAAGATATTGGAGGTATTTAAGTGAGATTATCAATAGGAATTGATTGATTTTATATAGGAAAAAAATGAGGAAAGGAAGAAGTAACAATAACTTTAAGGGTTCATGACTTGAGAACCAGATGCCAATACTGAGATAAACAGAAAGAAAAACATGTGCCCCCCAGAGCAATGCAATAGACAACAGGAAAATGATGGTAGGGAAGAAATGAGTACACAGAGAACATACTGAGTGTGAGTTCTCTCTTAGATTTCCATATTGAAAGACCCAGAATGAAGTTTTAGAGCATTCTGAACTGGAAATGTAGAATTTATCTTCACTGAGATCTAGATGCTTACTGAGGACATACAAATGATAATGTGGAGCAGGATGGAGTATAGAATGAAATGACCTGAAGAACAAAATTCAGTGGAAAAGTGGGGAATTAAGAGCCATGCTGAGGAGAGGCAAAAACTAAGACATGAGAATAAGGGGAGCCTAACAAACACCTACAGTGTTTGTAATACACACATGAACCAAGTAGGCACCCAGCAGTGACAGAAATAGGGCAGAGGTACATCTATGCCATTTTAGGTCTGAATTGCCAGCCAATTGAGTCAGGATAATAACAGAATGTGTAAGGAAGATAGTAGCTGGGAGGCTGGTGCTTAAGAATTTAACAAATGGCATCTGGGTGCTCGTGGATGACAATGATGTGGAGACTAGAGAGTATGACAAGCAGCATGAGCCTGGCAAAGCTGGAATGTTTCATTGGGAGGAGGAAAAATGTGTACACAGTAATGGGAATTAAAGATTAGTAAGGCTGCTCTCAACCTACAAACACTCAGTTGGCCTTGAAAAAGTGTTTTTGACACACAGAAATAGAGAAGTACCTGTTTATATCACAAAACATTTGACTCAACTTCAGAACTTAATGGTCTGAAGTGTTTTTATATATTTTTATATCATGAGTATGTGTGTGTGCTCACTGCTTAAAATATTTCATAAAAGCCTCCCACACATCTCAATCTTTCAAATGAAAAAGGTAATGACTGTATGTCTTCACTGTCAGTCTTCTACAAATTCTATATTAGTTTCAACCTAATGAAAGCAATTATGAAAGGACTTAGATGGTAAACAAATCTCTCAAACTGATTCCTCTGAGATTTCTGAATATATGTATATCTATGAATATATATCTCACAGCCTTCTAAAATACTTAATTCATTAGTTATGCTGGAAAATGAAAGGGCATTTTTCCTGGTCCTGGAAGATTTCTTGAAAATGTTCTGATATTGAGAAAGGACTTCATACTGGAATTTTAGCCCACTGAGTGACAATGCATCTTGGAAATGATAAAAATTTCTGATACCTAACCTTTCACATAGACTTATTCATCTTTTCAGGACTAGAACCAATTCATCTTTCAATCAAAGTCTTTAAGCAAGAATTTATGTTTTAACCTTAGATGCTCCAAGTTATTAATTACATTTTTTAATTATCCATTAGAAGTTTTCTTTCCCATACAAACTTTAACCTCGATTCTATATTTTTTTTACTTAAACTTTGAATTTTTAACCTCAATTTAGCTTAACCATTTTAAACAAGTTAACTTCTTTTATATTTGCATAAGGTAAAGAGGTTATAGGTCAAAGATTTTTCTTCGGGATCCTTCTTAGATAAAAACCAGAAAAATTAACTCACATCCACCAAAGCAAAGTTTACAGTTACAAATGTTAACATATGAATTATTTTCCCACTAGTACTCATGGCAAAAAGAGATAGACATTTAACTTGGACAGTCAAAAAGCAAAAAGATATTAGTTCTCTCTAACAACTCTCATCAACGTTTTCCATAACTCCTGGGAAAGGATCTCCCACATCTCAACAGAAGAGTTTATTTAAATTAAGAATTTGCTTACCATGCATCTCTAAAATTCTTTGTCAAATAATCTTTCACCTGTGAAAACCAGCAGTAACTCCAGGCTCTAATCTGAGCCTAATTTATGCTCTTTAAAACAAGCAATGATGACACCTCCCTGGTGGCACAAGGTGTTAAGTCTCAGTACTATGAAGCTATCTGCAGCCACTGCTGCACAAGTTTGATGCCCACATGGCTTGGCAGATCGCTCCTGTCTCTTCCACTGCTCCCCTCAGCAGTGTATTTCACTAGGTCTGCCTGTCCTGCTCCCCACTCTGTCTCTCGTGAATCCTCTCCCCCCTTCCTGCAATATTGACCTGTTCCCCAGTTCTTGTATACATACATAAATCAATCTTTGGGGGGGAAAAAAAACAAGCAAGCAATAATAATGACATACCAGCATGCTGAGACCTAAAAGTCAAGAGTTTTCTGCCATCCCTCATGGGTCCCTACCTCTAATTCCAACTCCACCTCCACCCTATGCTTGGCCTTTGCTACTAAACCCCTGACTCAGGACTCCAAGTCCTAAGGGAGGTAATTGCTGCTCCCTGATATCCCAGCTTCTCTGGGACCATTGTCCACAGAATGCAACTTGAGCCAATGAGGCATAAATAAGAATTCGAGAATCTGATGGACTTTTGCTCTTTTGGTGAGAGGGGTTACACATTAGAAAACAAGCTTGTTTTCTCCTTTCTTCTGTCAAGGTGGATATAATGTCCAACACACAAACAACTATCTTGTGGTCAAAAGGTAGCACAAACTGAAGAAAGATCAACATGGTTGGACAAGAGAACAGAAAACAACAGAGAAGGCATACTGTTCCCGGCTTGAGCAAATGAATTAATACCAGAAAAAAAAAAAAAAAAACAACTCTGGATGTTTTGTTTTATGAGAAGCATAAATGACAACTTATATAGATTCTTCTTAGGCGAATTTTCTTATTTGAAGGTAAATACATTCACAAGTGGTGAATACATTCACAATATTTTTAAATATTTTCTCTTATTGGTCAACTTGATTTTAATAACTTGCTTAGATAGTTTTACTTTTCAACTAAGCAGATCCAGACCTTTCCCAACCCACTGTCCCATGATGAGAGCACTAAGGATGGTTCCTTCAGCTTTAGTTTGAGGGGTGGTTCTAGCCCCTGCTTCCCCCAGGGCACAAGTTATTGTGTGCAATTAGAGAAGTCACAAATCCCTACTCCGTTCAAAGTATCAGATCCCACTTTTAACAGCCAGCTAGAACAATTTGAGGATAGAAAATTCTTGCCGAAACTTTGAAAACATATATTCCACTGTTTGCAATAATGTAAAATGTATCTTTCAGGAAAAGGTATAAATACAGTGCAGCTTATTAAAAACAATAATTAACAGTACTATAATAAATTTATATTTCTCCCAAGAAAGAAGAAAAACAACCTGTAAAGCTCAAAGTTACAAAAATTCTCTGAAGGGAGATTTGATCAAAGGAGTAAGCTGGCTTTCTTCTGTGAGTCTGGGTCAGGGAGAGGGGTGGAGATGCAAATATTGGAGGAAATGAGCTTCTTGGAGGTACTACTAATAAGCAATATTCACGATTCCACTTCCATAGAGAGTAGAGTAAGTCGGACAGTGTTCAGGAAAGCTGTGATGGGAGAGAAGCCTCAGCTCAGGTCAGAGCACAGAATCTGACTCACAGGGTGGCAGGAAGTCACCTGAGATGGTAGAGCTTTTGGGCAGGGATAAAGGGGGAGGTCATGAGAGCAAGCTCCAAGCATGAATGGAGACCCTAATCTACTCTGTAGGTTTGATGAAAGCTCGGTGGGAAGTACTAAAATGAAATATGATTGTTTCTCTTACATCTCCCAGTGCCTAATAAACACGCAATTTGTGTGCTGAACTGAAACACACTTGTCTTTAAAGTATGTGTTCAGATAGAGCACTTATGCCACCCTTCTCAGGGTACCATTTTCTAGTTTTGTGCTTCCCTCACCACCTAAGTACCAATATAGCTTGTCTAGTATTGTGTATAAGGCACCTCTCCATCCAGATGTCTTTAATAGATTACTTAATCTAATTGAACTATTCATTCACTCATTTTAGCCTTTACTTAGTTTTTAACTATATAAAAACAGAACAGAAAATACAAGTGAATATGATCCCACCAACTAGAAAGCAATGGAGAAAACTCAAGCAATAGATAAGGTATAGAGGGAAATTTACAAATTTCCCAACTGTCTACCACAAACTGTAACCATTAACAGCTTTCAGTGATTATACCCAGACCATCTTCATCTGGGGGAAAAGAAGTCATTTGTACACATAACTAGTTCCTTAATTATATCTAGAAAAGACCAACTTTCTCAGCAGCTTTCTGTGGTACTTATGAAGACCTTCAATAAATTCAAGTAAATACATTCCGAGGACTCAGTGGACAATCCAATAACCCCAAATTATTTATGACCTCAAGAATTTGCTTAAAGTGCTATTTATTTAGAGGAAGTAATATCACCGTATTTGTGTACTCTTCATTTCTGTTTCTTAAACAAAATATGAAATGACTATATATACATTTGGACATATTTATTGCCTTAACTATTCATTAAATAATAATTGACATATAGCCATTTATATTTTTTGTGGACTTACCTTTTTCATTGTATTTTTCTTGGTTGTCTTTCTGGGCTGCTGTAGGTCTGGAATATCTTGTAGCTGCTCATTCAGAGGGTGACTGAGGAACTGGAGAAGTGTAGAAGAAGGAAAGGCAGTTTCTCTACAGAAATGGGTAGAGTCAGGAGCCCTCAGGGGCTTTTTCAGGCTTTTAATGACCTTTCTTCACCTTTTGTAGTGAGGCAAACAAGTGGGGGGTGGAGGAAGGAGTATCCAGGAAGGCTCCCAGCCTCCAGCAGGATCTTTACTCTGGGTTTTTCTCTCCGACATTCTCTCATGATCTCCCCACCACTCTTTGCCACCGCAGCTATCTTATCTTCTCCACGACACCATCCTCTGCCACATTTTGTTCTCTGTGACACCACACTTATATGCTCACTTACACATATCCACACCATACTCCAGGTGTCCACTATCAGGCATGCTTATGCCAAGTCCACGGTCCCAAGCGCCTCCTACATTCAAGGCCACAGGTGATAGCCACAGAGGCTGTGGTGCCAGGGCACAGAGCAAGTTCTCGATGATTCCAATTAGACAGTGTAGCGGCAGGATAGGAGTGGCACAGAAGCAAGGTTCGGGATGGTTCTGGACAGACGGGTCAAGGAAGGAGAGTCTTGGAGTCTTCGGTGGCTTTTCATGCTTTATTTAGTAGAGATGGCCAGGTACATGGCAGGCATGGGTGCTGGGGGGCTGGGAGGCTGGCAGGTCTCCCAGCCCCCCCGGCGCATCTCACCCTCTCGGCTGCTTTCTTCTCTCTCTGCTGCTGTTGCTCGGCAGTACGGTCAGTCAGTCCTGTCGGTTGGTCCTCGCAGTTCTGGCGTCCTCATGACTCTGCCCATTTATGCCCGTGTCCCAACTCAGGTGCGCCCACTTGAGCATGCCCACCCTGGAATGCTTGCAGCACCTCAGATATCCATCATCAGTCGTGGGAGGGTGGAAATACCTGATCATTCTCTGACCCTACAGACGGGTAAAGGAGTCTTGGAGCCCTCAGTGGCTTTTTTGGGCTTTTATTATCAGAGGCGACCAGGTACACAGCAGGCAGGGGGGCTTGGGACCAGGAGGCTGGCAGGCACTCTCTGGGCTGCTACTGGAGCTGCTTCTGCCTTCTCCTCTCTTCTCTGCCTCTCTTCTGCTGGCGTCCTCGTGACACCACCTTTATATGCCCCGTGTCTCAGCCCAGGTGTGCCCAATTGCACATGCCCACTTAGGACCGCGTGTAGGACTACAGGTGTCTGTGGTCAACACCAATGGCAGCAGGGCGAAAAAGTCTGATATCTTTTCCATTTACCCTCCAGAAGCCAATAACACAGAAACCTAAGCAATTTTCATTTGCCCTACACGGGGTCAAGCCACCTACATGAATGCTCTGGGGCAGTGGGGAGGCAGTTTTACGTTGCGGCACCACTGACAGTCCTTTCTGGTGTTCCAGACCCAGGACTCTGCTGTATGTGTGGTCAGTGCACTTCGCAAGATCAGTACTAGTCTCTTACAGCGCAGGAAGGGGAGCTTGTTCTTTTCAGTTGGAAACTCCAACTCCTCCATGCATGTTTTTTTCCCAGTCAAGGGTGTGTGCCTCCATAACATTCAGCTCTCTCCATCCCAGGCCTGCTAATTCAGTGGCTGGTCGGTCAATTGCTAGCACAGCAATTTATACCACAGCCTCCAGGTGTCTCCACTCACTGCTTCTTCAATGAAACATGACTCTCCTCCATGTCCCTTGTCTCTGATGTCTACTAGGTTTTCCATTGCTCCCCAAAGCCATGGAATTCTCTGGGTATTCTATTTCACTGGCTGATATAGATGGCCTTTTGAGAATCGAAGCAAGGAATCTCTTCTGATGGTGTAGGGTTAGAGAAATCAGGACTTTCCACCCTCCCACCAGTGTGATGATGGACACCTGTGGTGCTGCCAGCATTCCAGGGTGGGCATGCGCAAATGAGTGCACCTGAGTTTGACCCGGGCATAAATGGGTGGAGTCAGGAGAACGCCAGAAACCACAGTACTGACCAATGCGAGCAGCAGCAGAGAGAGAGAAAGAGAGAGACAGAGAGAAGAAGCAGCCGAGTGGGTGAGATGCGCCAGGGGGCTGGGAGACCTGCCAGCCTCCCAGCCCCCCAGCACCCATGCCTGCCATATACCTGGCTACCTCTGACAATAAAAGCATGAAAATCCACCGAGGGCTCCGAGACTCCCTTTCCTGACCCGTCTGTCCAGAACCATCCTGAACCTTGCTCCTGTGCCGCCCTTCCTGCCTCTACAGATGGCATCTTGAAAAATTCAAATCTGGTCTTGCCTATTGATCACTGTACTAACATAATTTCACTTATAATTTTTTACAAATTGCTTTAATCCCTCCATAAAATATCCAAATAAAAATAAATAAATGAAAGAGAAAAAAGAGAGAATTTGTAGTAAAAATACAATTTCCCACTGGTTTTCAATTTTCTTCCTTTCATCTGCCAGTTTCCTACATTCACAGAGAAATGCAAATCAACTAAAAATCCCCAAGCTGACAAAACTAAGATTTCTCACCGTATAAATAGCTCTACTCAGAATATATTCATTTTACCTTCATAAATATAATTTCCACCCCAGGAGGGCATGGCTCTTCATAAAGCATGGGAGAAACATTTGGCAATCCAGCCATGATTGTTAGATCAGCTCAAAAGAATGAACAAAATGAAATTGAGGGTGAGATATTAGGGCCACACCATACCCCTTCTGTGCAGTTTCTGCCACATAGACAGGGATCACAAAGGTGGCGGAGGATTCAGTGGGTCATGTCAAGGCAGGAGGAGCAGGAACAGGACAGCGTGATCTAATAACAGGAAATAAAGGAAAACTAGAACTAGGAAATCTGTCCAGTAAGAAATTTTAGGGTCTAATGGAATAGAATAGAAAGCCCAGAAACAAACCCACAAGCTTATGACCAACTAATCTTTGACAAAGGAGCAAAGAATATACAATGGAATAAAGACAGCC
>JAGFMF010011830.1:841918-871685 GCA_019455555.1 Galemys pyrenaicus | reverse complement strand
ACAGCAAAAACACAGCAGTTGAGAACAAGGATCCTCAAAAGACACTAGATCTGTTAGCACCTTGATTTCAGTTAGAACCTGAAAAATAAATGTTTTTTTTTGTTTAAAAAAAAAAAAGAAATTTTAGGGTCTGAGAAAAGTCTCAGGCTTTTCTGCCCTCCTGCCATTGGTATAATGATGGACACCTGCAGTGCTGCACGCATGTCTAGGTGGGCATGTGCAAGTGGGCGCACCTGGGTTTGGACACAGGCGTATAAGGATGGCATCAGGAGGATGCCAGTACCAACAGCGAGCACCAAGATCAACAAGCAGCAGCCGCAGCGGGAAAACAGAAGACCAGCAAAGCAGCCAAGAGGGTGAGATGCACCCCTGCCTGCCATGTACCTGGCCACCTCTAACAATAAAAACCATAAAAACCACTGAGGGCTCCAAGACTCCTTCCTTTACCCCCGTCTGCTAAGAACCATCTAGAACTGGCCCTGTGCTGCCTTTCCTGCCACTACAGAAATATAAGCAGTTGTGGTAAATCCTCATCAAAATTAACTTAAATATGAAGTTTTGAGTTATAAACCAATCCTAATCTTATGAAATAACTAACATACTAAAAAGGCAGATCTTGGGTTGTTTCCCTGTTATTTCTTTCTTTAGGACACAGCCATGGGAAATATTACTATTTCTTCTTATCTCTGTAGTATTATTGGTGTTGAATTTATAATAGAAAAGTTAGAAGTGCTTTTTGTAAACCAGGAAAGAGAACAGAAATGAGAAAAATGCTGGATATATTTAAATATGTTATGTTTTTTTAAATTATTTTATTGGCTACTCTATGATCGTCCTTATTAATGTCTATTTATGTTGTACTAGATTTATAGAATTCCAATAAATGTCCCTGACAGTGAAGCCTCTATTTTTCATATGATGAAAAAGATGAAGAAGGAAAACTTGTGCTTGATATAAATAAACAGTAAAAAATACCTTCCACAATCTTGCCTTTTGATATTATCCAGACTGACCACTCACAAAATTAATAAAGATTTAGCCCAACTTATTGAGCTGAGATTCTATGAAGTTCATGTTAAGGAAACAGGATTGCCAAAACCAAAAGCACAACTAAAATAAAGTGAAATGGATTTAAGATAAATGCAGAATTGAAAAAAGTTCCAACTATGAAAGATTAAAATAATAGCCAGGATGAAGGAAAAATCTAAATATTGATAAAACTGAAAAAGTACATTGAGTAAATCTACTTTATTTATGGTCATTAGAATTTGTTTTAATGTCCAGTTATAACATCTCTTTGGGTAGGTGATGATATAGCCAAAAAATAATTTTAAAAATGTGAAATATGTATTACAGAAAAATGTTTTTGGTTTTTTGTTTGTTTGTTTGTTTGGGGGGTTTTGTTTAGGATTTTATTTATTTATGCATACATGAACTGGGGTACAGGCCAGAGGTGCACAGAGTGAGAGGACTCACCAGAGACAAAGTGGGGAGCAGAACAGGAAAATCTACAAATACACTGCTGAGGGGAGCAACAGGTAAGACAGAAGAGGTCTGCAGTGCCATGGGTCCCCTCCCTGGTGGGAGATGGAACTTGCCCTTCAATGGCTGTGGAAGCCCCACAGAGTGGCGTTCAATGCAAGTGTCACCAGGGAGACCCTGGACAAATATGTTTTTTATGAATGAAGACATGTAGTCTTTGAATACCATTTCTTCCTAAAAGTATCTAAAACTCCTTGGAAAAATACCTTATTCCAAACTTGGGGAAAGAAATGAACATGAACAAGTAATATATTGCTACACATGAAAATTAGAAAGTTATAAAAGACTTTTAAGGCAAATCAAAAGGACTGAGGAATAGGCTCACACATTAATAAAAGATAGGAAAAGTTAAACATCTATGAAGATATTAATTGTGATGAGTTGACACATATCAAATATATATATAAATACATGAATTCATGTGATTTTTTAATGATAAATCCTCATATATTACATCCAGATATGCTAAGGAACAACCTCATTATTTTAAAAGTGGCAAACAAAGAGGAAAATTTCAAATGTTATCACAACAAAACATTCACTAGGGTAATTAAGCAGTAGATAAGGGAAATTTTTCCCTTTCAAAAAATGTGACAGCTAAAAATTGAAAAGGGAACATAAAATATCCTATTGCAATCATGATGAATGCATGGATTTAAGCTGTACAACGAAAGTTTGCTAAAATCACAGAGTTCACCAACCATTGTGTTACAACCTGATGGACACCACAATACTGCCTATGAATTAGTCTTCCCAAAAATTAGATTAGAATATGGTCAAGCCTGTAGATTCCAATTTAGAAAAAATACAAATGCCAGACAGTTGGAATGCCAGAGGACAAATTACTTTGCTTCTTTAACAACAACAAAAAAAAATTGTTGAGAATAAATTACATATTTAAAGAACATGAACTACATAAACTAATCCTATTTATGGACCTTATTTCAATCTGGTTGAAGCAAACTGTAAAAGAAATGAGATAATCAAAGAAATTGGAACTTTAGCTATTGCTTCATCATTTTAAGAAATATGTTAGAATAATGGTATTATATTGTTTTCACCAAAAGAGGGCTTCTCCTTTAGAGATACACACTGAAATATCCATCTAAAATATAATGTCTAGAATTTATGTCAAAACCCTTCAGCAGAAAGGAGAAAGTAGTTGGGAGTATAGATTAAACAAGATTGGTCATGAATTCAAAATGGTTGAAACTAAATGATAGCTATAAGAGTTAATGATTCTATACTACTTTTACATCTGATTGAAATTGTCTTTACTGAAAGGCTAAAATTGAAAACTTTTATTTTTTTTTAAAGATTTATTTATTTATGCATATAAGAGCTAGGGTACAGGCCAGAGGTGTAGTGAGTGAGAGGATTCACCAGGGACAGAGTGGCAAACAGAACAGGCAGATCTACTGAAATACACTGCTGAGAGGAGCAGTGGGCAAGGCAGGAGAGGTCTGCTGCACAATGTGGGTACCCTCCCTGGCCGGCGGCAGGGATTGAACTCGTACTGCAGTGGCTGCTGTTTGCTTCATACATAGCCCGTTGCTTAACCCGCTGCGCCACCAGGGAGGCCCCTGAAAACTTTTAAAAATACAAATAAAATATTATATTGATGTAGTCAAACATTGCACAAAAATTAAATTTTGCAATAGTTGTTTTGCTATAATAAATAAATAAATTTATTTAAATTAAATTAACCCCTTATGCCACCAGGGAGGCTCATCATGAACTAATTTATTAGTGAGATAATAATAAAAATGTTTAGAAATTAAATAATAAATTGCACAAAAAGTAAACTTTGCAATAGTTGTTTTGCTATAATAAATAAATAAATTTATAAAAAATAAATCTTTGTAATTTTTTTTTGCCCCAAAATTTTTGAAACCTGAACCAACAAAATTGGGTGAGGTATATTTTTTTAAATTAAATGCACATATAAATCTTTACAGCATTTATTCAACTTCTGCACTTTCAATTTTTTTGTTTTTTACATTAACGTCACAGTAATGGACTATTAGTAATGGACTATTAGACAATCAAAAGAATTCTGCGTGGCACTGTGGTCTGAGCAGATTGGCCCATTGGTAAAAAGAATTAAATTAAGTGAAAGTAACATTAAAAAATTATTTTCTTGCTAGGACAGTGAGAAAAAAAGACATGTGAGACTAATCAAGGATAATGGCAAGAAACCAAGAACTCTGAAGAGTAGGTGTTAAAGGAGGTCTGAGATAAAGCTGAAATAACTTCAGTAATTTATGTAGATGATACAATGAAGCTAAGAATAGGGAATGTGTGTGTAATAGAGTCAGGTTAATTAGAAGGAGGGAAATGACTTCAGAAGAGCACAGTGAGTTCAAAATTGGAAGCAAAACTAAAGAAAGTAGAAACGTAGACATATTAGGAAGAGAAAATTCTGAGAAAAAATCAAATGTTAAAGGTATTGGAAATTTTGAAAGGTGAGGGAAAGAAAAATGCCAAGCTGTCCTGCAAATACAAAGGCTTGAAGGATTGATCATGGACAGGCAGACCTATTTCTGAACAATTCAGGCTGGGGATGGGTGAAAGGGCCAAAGTGCAATTATGTGAACGACTAACTGACCTCTCTGCAGTCAAGACACATTTCAAAAACACCTCGGTCATTCTATGCAGCATAAACTCCACCAATAGAGAATAATAATTCTCCAAAACATAATCCAATCACCTCCTGAACCTTCAAATTGCATGTTGCAGTTAATAGAAGTATTGATTCAATTGTCAGAGTCACTATACAATTTTTCATTGTAGAGAATGGTGCCTGGATGGTGAGAAGTCTAAAGCTGAGCAAAAATGGATAATGCACATTGTTTTTCTTGATTATACAATGATAGAGGGGAAGCTTTACCCTGCTTTTCCAACACACACACACATAAACACACATAATTACCCTCAGACAACCAACACAGATTCATTCCTATTTACATTATGTCAGTTCTAAATACGAGGGTTATATAATTTTTTGGCAAAGGATAAAGCCTTTGAATTCAGGCAGTCTCATTTCCTATCCCAACTCAGCCACCCTGTCCCTGTATTATTACAGTCATAATCCTTAACCTCTCACTTATTCTGTAGAATGGTTTCAAGGATTAAATAAGATAACAATTACAAAGCATTCAGTCTGGATTCTGGCACATACTAATTGTGGTGGTGACAGCTCTACTCAGGCTGCTGTAAGAGAGGAGGAGAAGTCAATGATCACTCTCAGAAACAGATAATGAGTTGCCAGGGCAACCTGAGAAACAGCAGCTATGGATGCCAGTGATGTATATGCCGTCAACCTCCAATGTCCCTAAATTGGTGACATCAAGAATGCTGCTTCGGAGATCATGTTAGCCACATGTTCAAAAGAAGTAGAGAATGTAAAATCCTATATTGTGGGATTTGGAGACCAATCCAAACTACACTCCTGTCAGTCTGCCATGTGACCTGAAAATATCTCACCAGGGAAAGATCTTTAGGAAAAAAGTTATGAACTCCTCTAAAATGTGGACTAAAGTGTGATGATGTACTCATATTTAAACCCCAGCAGCTAACACAATGTCAGCAAAGAGGAGGTAATTAAAGAGTCATCCTTAAAATTGCATTGGATAAATATCACATACATACTATGCCTTGGATGCTGTACAAGCCTTGAAGACTCGATAGTGAACAAAACTTTGTAGCTATACTAAAAAGTTCATAATTGAATGATTACATGAACTAATTTGTTTATTTTATTTAAAGATTTATTTATGCATACAAGAGCTGGGGTGTAGGCCAGAGGTGCGGAGGTGAGAGGATTCACCAGAGACAGAGTTTGGAGCAGAACAGGTGAATCTACTGAAGTACACTACTGAGGGGAGCAGTGGGCAAGACAGGAGAGGTGTGCTGCACCATGTGGGTCACCACCCTGAAGGAGAATCAAATTCATGCTGCAGTGGCTGCAGATACCTTCCTACTGCTGCAACTTAACCCCTTATGCCACCAGGGAGGCCCATCATGAACTAATTTATTAGTGAGATAATAATAAAACTGTTTAGAAATTTGGCTTATGTGACCTTCAACTTCTGTAAATGTTTCACCATATATAATTCACAAACCTTTTGTTATAGTTTAAGATGATTGTATTAACTACTATAAATAATATATAGCAGATACTCAGGTTAAGCAAAAATACATTAAATTTATTTTTCTTGAAATGTCTAATACTCCCCTACTCCCATCCCAGTCTTATTTCATTCAGGCAAGAGCTTCACCAAATGAGAAAATACCATCATTTTCTGATGTTCCTCAGCATTATTTCTGATTTTAACAGAATCATTCTGTCTTCTCTCAATCAAACGTAGGACTAAGTAGCATAAACTCAACTTAGAAAAAAAAATGGAGGGTTTAGGCAGAAGCAATAAAAATAGTTCTGAAATATAAGCAGGATTTTTACCTCTCTCAAAAGTTGTCAAAGAGGGGCCTCCCTGGTGGCGCAGCAGGTTGAGCACAGCTCTGTGAAGCATCTGCTGCACAGCAACACGAGTTCTATCCCTGGCCAGGGAGGGGATCCACATGGCACAGCAGACCTCTCCTGTCTCTCCCACTGCTCCCCTCAGCCCTGTATTTCAGTCTATCTGCATTTTCTGCTCCCCTCTCTGTCTCTGGTGAATCCTCTCACCTCCCACAACTCTGGCCTGTACCCCAGCTCTTGTACGCATAAATAAATAAATCTTTTATTAAAAAAGTTATCAAAGAAGTAAAATCAAAAGAAGGCCCTCCATAAGTAAAAATTGTGAATATTAATTGAATGGACCAAAAGATAAAAGGACTCCTTTATTAGAAAACAACACGTTATCTAGAACACACACCATGATATATTGTATGTGTCTGTGCCTTTCATTGTCTTTAGCTACTACAAAATTTTGTAGCTATAGATGTAAACTTACAGAAAACAGAGTAACACAAATAATTCTTGACTATAAGCATGCAAGTAAATTCTGTGCAGTGAATTTTAACTGACTTCCCAGTTCTACTTCATGAAGCAGTTTAAATCAGTCTTTCTGATAAGTTTAATATAAGGTGGTTCTTTAGCTTCTGCTTTGTACTAGTCGGCTTTAATATCTTTTCCAGTTCCTTCATTAATTAATGAATTGAAAAAGCATTTGAAATGTATTTATTTTATATTTGTAAGGCAGTCAATATTATAACTTCTTTTAACATTTATCCTTTACTAATAACTTAAAAATCAACTGAAAATTCTCTACTCTGGTCTTTATAATTCTTTCTTAAGAGAAATAAAGACTGAGATAAGTTGATCCATAGAGAATATTATTTAATCTAATAAAAGAATACATTTCCCAAGGACATAGATTTTATAAAGCCATCATATTACCTCTCTGAAAGACTAAGAAAGGGCATTTCAAAAGACCTGAAGGAACTATGCCTTGCCTGTAATAGAAAAATAATAATTATATTGGCTGCAAACCATAACCACAGGCCCATTTCAGATGACTGTGAAGAACTACAGGCATATAAGCCAGTAGGAACTTATTGTATGGACCTATTTAAAGGTGTTCATCTAGAGAAATGAATCAAGTTTTACTAGTTTACTGACAGAAATTTCACCTTACCAAAAGTTATGCCCATATCTAAGTGTACTTCCCTTATTTCCAGAAGTTATAGAGTCCATTCATTTCTGTTCCTTTTTTGTAACATAATAGTCATTCTAAAAGTGGAACACCATCTCTTTAATATACTTATAATATGCAATATGATATAGCTAAGATCATTTACATTGCCCCTATGTAACATTATCATGTCATTATGCCTGGATTGATTACTGCAAAAAAATAGACTTGGTAAATTATTATTTAGGATTGGCCATGAAAGGGCTAAGACGGTACTACTCAACACACAGGAAACAATCTAAGAAGCGAACCAAAGACACATGCTCAAGGTCACTGAGTGAAATCAATGTATTTAAATCAGATAAAACTAAGAGCAGAGTTTTAAACATGGACTTTTACAAATGTAAAGCAAACAATTCTCAAAAGATCATACTATTGTAGGATTGAAGATTTGAAATGTTATAAATAAGGAAATAGAGATGAGCATACCTAGAGATATGTGGAATATCTAAATATTGGTTAACAACCAGCTTTTTCTCATTATAATATCAGTAGAAGCAAAGACACACTGAAAACCTGGGCACCCAGTTCACCACCATCTGCATCAGATCCTTTATGTATGTAATGAATAATTTCATTAGATGACCTCCTAAGATCCTTTCAGGTATTTAGAAACTATATATTTGGAAGCACTTTGTAACTTTCTTAAAACTTCAAAGCAATTAAGCAAAAAAATTTAGACAATAAATTTTAAAAAAAAGGAACCCTTGAATTTAACCTATCAGGAAGTCAAAAAAAAAAACAAAATAATATGCTCTTGTCTTTTAAATTACTTATAAAATCAAGCCCAAGTCAAGATAAAGCATAGAAGCTTAGCAAAGTTCTCTATAGCCTGAGAAGATGGGACAACCTTGGTGCAGAGATGTCAAAGAATGAACAGGGAAGATGTGACCTCGGTGCTAGAGACAGGTGGGGTCTGAAACTGGAAATTCTGTGCTCTCTTCAGCAGCACATATACTAAAATTAATTGGAAATTCCATCGTGTGTGACTATGTAGACCCACAGCTCAAGAGAGATGTCAGAACAAGAGACATAAAACCAGACTCTGTAGCCATAAAAATTGGTACATTCAAACAGAGATGGCATCCTAGAGAGGGAAATACCTGTGAATGAACACTAAAAAAATGTAAAGTAAAGTGAGCAGCGGTGGACAAGCCATCCAGAAGCAGAAAAGGGCTGAGAGAGAAGGCTAAGGAAACAATTTCACGTACAAAGAAATAAGGGTCATGGAACAGGAAGGCAGAGTTCCAATCATTCACCACTAAAATCTACCAAGCATGTTCTTAAAAATATGTGAGAATGTAGATCTCCCATTTGCAAATTAAATTCGTTGCTCAGTCCTCTTTTTGTGAAAGTTAAAGATATATTTTTAAATTCAAAAACAATTGTACATAGCATGTTTCTCTAAATGTTCCAACTATGTGTGAACACCTGCAGAGTCTAACTATACAAGATCAGCCTAAGAGCAACTAAAAAAGGTTGTTTTTATTCCCTCTCTTTTCTTGTTCACTTTATTAAGGAAAAAATAATAAAGTGACATTAGAATTTATAGTGCTGCAAGCAATAGGTAGCTAGTCATTTGGATTGAAAATCAAAAAATGAGTCTGTGAAATAAATCTAAAGTGTGTATATACATATATATCAATACATAATATATATATAAATCTTTAAAAGACTGCAGATTTATTTATAGCTAGTAAATAATGAAAGAAAGCTATCACATAATAAATGTTAAATACGCCAGAGATAATAAAAAATAAGTGATGGTGGTTCTAGTGGGCAGGGATGAAAAGCAATTTTTTAAAAACAAATCCAAAGGTTTCTCTTCCACAGTTCAGTAGTAACAAGAGATGGTTAGCAGCCCTGAATAACATAAAAGTCTGGAGTTAGTCAGGCTACCTGTAGACATTTACAGAACATTATTTAAACAGACAGCTGGCTCTTGTGCTACTTATCTGCTGTTTATTCGCAGAATCTTCCTTCCCCTGGCCAGGCCACCATATGATTCAAACAGTGCTTGCTCATAATTATTCTCAAGGCAACTACCCAGCAGAGAGATGGAAATGAGAGTCTCAGCTGAATAGCATTCTTCTGATTTGACAAATGCCCTTTTGCAGCTATCTGTACACCGTCCCGTAACATTTGCAGACGCTGAATTGTGCCAAAGAGTCTTGACAAAGCTTCAGGTGCACACGGCGATCTTTCTTTTCTTTCTTTGAAAGTAAGGGGAGAGGGGAAGATGAGAGGTGGAGAGATGTGACAGGTACCCCAAGTACCACTGTGAGTCCAAGAATGTCTCCCAAATAGAAAAGGAATAAACATCGCAAGAGAGAATTTCTAAAAGGCTGTGCTTGTTAAAAAGACATCCAAAACCGAGAGGAGAAAATAACAAACCAGCACTCAATTCGTTTTCAAATCCCTCCAAGGGATTTGTTGAAACAAAGTCCTATCAAATCATTAGCTATATAATTCTATGTCTTATATCTGATTTTTATGACCCATCACACAGTTCTTATCACACTGAGAACACTAAGTGTCTGACTTTCCCTATTTGGGGATCACACAGGAGCCTCGTGCCACTGCAGTCTTTAGAGGCTAGGCTGTGGAGTGCAGGAAGGTAAGAGTATTGTAACAAGGCCCCACGAGGGGCCAAAGCCAAGGCCAATGTCAGTGCAAAAGCAGCACTGTGCAGAACCATGTCCCGCTTGACATGCCAGTGTGAGATCCTCAACAACAATAGGGTTTAATTTGCATGCATACTATATGGTATACTATTTCAAAAGGCTAATATTTTGAATTTAAGACAATGTAGGACCACAACATTGAAAGGATACAGAAAACCTACATTATGCTCCCGCAGAGTAAATGTAGAATATCAGCAAACATTAACTATTATTGTTGTTTATTATTATTTACCATTTACCACTTATCAGCCAGATTGATAACCAAATCAGTTGGAGCTAGGAGGGTGGCACCTCGCCACCCAACCCATTAAAGAGTGAAATGTTCAGTACATCAAACAGTAACACAATAACAAAGGACCAAAACTAGTTTCAGAAAGGTAGGCTGGGAAAGGAAGGAAAGCCCAGTAGGCAAGGCAGCCCAGGAGAACCATGAATACTCAGTGGATCTTGGTAGCCTAGGAGACTCCACCTGCCCAGCCAATCAATAAGAAACACAGCCAGAGACACCCAATAGCCAAACCCCACCCCTTTCCCATTGTACCTATGTAAGCACCTGCTTCTCACCACCTCATTGTCTATGTATTTGAGACTCCGCTCTACGCAGAGAGCTTTCCTTTTCTTCTTCCTACCTGTCAATAAATCTCTTGCTTTTTTGTAACTTTAGTATCCACATTGAATTCTTCCTTCTCAGAAGACAGGAACTGAGAAAGAGTCTTTCCAGCTTGCTCCAAAACCCAGATTCACTATTCTGCTGGGAAAATACTCTAGTTGCAAAAGAAAACACCCATGCTTTAAAGTTTGAAAGCCTAAGTTTCAAATTTCAACTCTACCACTTAGAAAATCTACTGCTAATCTTTCCAGATAGTGTGGTCTGTCATATATTCCCTTACACAGTCAAACCCCAGGACTCTGAAGGGCCAGCAGGTCTTTGCTGTGATCTGTTCTAGAAAACATATTCTCGTCAGCCAACCCTGACTCCTATCCCCTGGGTACCCAGTTGACCCAGTCCCCATCCTATTGAGTGGCTAGACCTTGACAGGCAGAGAGAGATTGGGGCCCTGGGAAATATAACAGGAGGAAAGGACTGGGACCCAGGGAGATGTGGGACCCGCAGAAGACATGATGAGACATAACAAGAGAGAAAAGTCATTAACACGAAAATGCCATGACACTATGACCAGTCAATCAATATTAGGACACTGCCTAAGGTTGACCAATCAAGAAACTGCACGATCATCACAGCCCATCCCCAAGACCCCAAATATGAGCATAACTATAAAACCCCCAAGTTGTTTTCATCATTGCCAACCCATTCTGAACCACTCCCACGAAGGAACTGTTTTTTATCTGTCCTTGCATAAACCTCAGGCTTGCTCCCTGCTGGCAGGAGTTAGTTAGCCTGTTTCTTTAACCCTTGCGACCTTTGCTCCTAGGAGCTGGGCTTTGTCTTTAAATAAACTTTCTTTGGCTTTCCTACTGTTGTTTGTGAGGTGTTTCAGTTCTTTGTTGTGCCAGCGGCGGCTGTTCCGGGTTTGTCATAGGCAGCAGTGTGGTGGGCTGGCGGGGGCTCCTGGCAGCTACCAACATTTATGTCTATGGGTATGGGACTACGAGCCCATGCTTCTGCTGAGTTCTTTGCAGGAAAGGGGGAATTATGAGATATGATACAGCCTTGCCACGGACCACATAATAAGGTCAAGACACCAAGGCTGTGGCAAACAGGCTGGACAGTCCATTGGGGCCAGATCCCTGACTCCTTGCCCCCTCTGGGTGTCCTCACCTGAACTCGGTCACCAGATGGTCATGTCCTTCTCTCCTGTTGGACACCCAGGCCCAGGACCCACTGATCTCCCACTGCAGTTGCTGACCCGGTGAGATTTCCCAGCTTCTGATCTATAGTTCTGCTTTCAAAACAGTATCAAGTTCCCAATTGGGGAAAAAAAAAATGGGTAGTCATACAAATGGTGGTTTTAGTTTTCTCCAGAAAAACTCAGTGGGTATCAATTTCATTCCCCAATAAGGAGACTTCTGTCCCTATTTAAAAAAAAAAAAGTCAGTGCTTCTGGGATGCCAGACTCCCAAGCACTGGGACCCCACCTCCACACTCCCAGGTGGTGGTGATCTAAGACTCCTCCTTCAATGACCTTCATTTCAGTGCTTGTCAAAGGAGGCTTCTCTTTATGTTACGGAGGCTCCAATAATTAAAGTTAAGAATAATGAATCTATTATTAATAACATTTCTCATTGTCCCTAAATTATAAACTGAAGAAAGGACAGGTCTCTGTTCTGCCACAGAATAACAGTGCCACTATGTAGACTGTACTTATGGTACACCAGGCACTTCACACACAGTCTCAAGGGAGGGCGCCATTACCATCCCCATTCTGTGGATGAGGAGATGTGGGCACTGAAAATTTACATAATCATAATCTGCCCATGTTAAAAGGCTACCTACCAGTTGCCTGATCAGGATTCAAGCACAGATAATCAGGCTCCAGAGTTGATATTTTACCACCACCCTCAACTAACTCAAAGAGTACTGTGCAGACTAAAAAGAAATGGCTTCTCACTGCGCACGTGGGAAATTGGGTGAAGAGAGAAAAACAGAACAGCAAAGTAGGAGAAACAACATCTACTCAAGAAGAATTAAGTATGAACATGCGTCATGTGCAGATGAGTATAATAAATACTGGGGAGACAAAACTTAAAGCTCTCTGGAGTCTTAAAAAATAGCTGAAGAGATGACAGTTCTCCATTATTAGCTAACTGTCAATATTTAATAGAATCTTCCAAATTATTTTACAGTGGTAACACAGAGTACTATAATTATCTATTCTCACATGTTTTCCTGTTAGACTGAAGACATAGTAAAGACTGCAGTCACCACTCTCTGCAGTTCTTAGAATTAAGAGTAGCACAAATCAGAAATTCCCATACTGTTGAATGAACAGATGTTTGAAATAATCAAGGGCTCAAGTTAACATTCAAAGATGCAAAACATCTCAAGATTTTCAAAGAAAAAAGCAATCCATAGATGGATGAAGCTGTGAAATATCTTAAGGAAGTAGGTCTTTACCTGGGTGGTGTAGAATGAGTAGCTTTGCCTAGAGATGAGAACTGACAGAAAGATGACAAACTCACATTTAATGGCTTGCCAACTCTTCTTATCTAAACTTGCCAATTCTGGGAACAAATGCTTAGAAAGGCAATATTGTTTTCTTTTAGGAGCTAAATTGAACAATCCTGGGAACAAAAAGTTATGAATAAAAGATATGGTACATTTTGACAAACTGTAAGAAAGAAAGGTGCTAAAGTAAAACTAATTAAAAAGTATATTTTAAGAAAAGGTCTAAGATCTTTATTTTAAGGACCATCTCCTCACATAACTGCCCACAGACTTTCTATAATCTGGTAGGAATATTGCAATATTCTAGAAACTCTATAATTTGACTTCTTATCACTCCCTAATTTGAATGGGTGTTTTAAGAGTTTCATGCTCCTCTGACTATTGCTTTTTTAAAAAATGTGTTCTCATAAAGAATACCGTGATGCTGCTTTCACACCAGTATACATTTTCAGTTACTTTTACCGATACTGAGATCATAACAAAATGTAATTTATTCCAACCAAAGAAGCATACTCAGAACAAACCATTACTCTTCTATATTTCTAATACATCATTTTTTTCATTAGATTTTTCTGGCATAATCTTCCCACCCATATGCATTCTTCAATGATACAAGTTTAGATTCAATTGATTGCTTGTGGCAATCAATTTCTTAAAAACTATCCTTAAGTTAGATGCCTGTTTATTATTATATTATGTATGCAACATAATATTTAGGAAAAAAGCTAAATTATAATAATCAGTCATGGACCTGAAGTTAGAAAACAAAGAAACCAATTTGGAAAGGAAAAGGGAGATGTTTAATACAATTATTTTCCCTTCATTAGCATAGATGGAATTACATTTAGTATCAAAATTTAGGGTGTCTGAATAATGATTTGTTTTTGGATTTTTTTGTTTTTTTTTATTTATTTATTTATTTATTTATTTATTTATTTATTTATTTATTTATTTATTTATGCATACAAGCACTGGGATACAGGCCAGAGGTGTTGGTGGGGTGAGAGGATTCACCATAGAGAGCGGGGAGCAGAACAGGCAGATCAACTGAAGTACACTGCTGAGGGGATCAGCGGGCACAGCAGGAGAGGTCTGCTGCACCATGTGGGTTCCCCTCCCTGGCCGGCAGCAGGGATCGAACTCGTGCTGCAGTGGCTGTGGTTTTGCTTCATAGTGCGTTGCTTAACCCACTGCGCCACCCGGGAGACCCCTGAATAATGATTTGTTAATCCATGATTTTCACTTTCCAAAAGAATTTGAAACTATGATGCTCCAAACAATGTTCCTAGCTTTTGGTTGTGTGTATGCATTGTGTATACCATCACAATTTTTATGAAGCCTGTATTAGTTTCACCCACTCATAATTTCAACTGAATTGTAAATGATTTCATTCACTAAGTAGATATCCTCTTCAAATATCTCCCTAGTACAGACTTACAAAATTACCTCTCTACTAAACTATTTCATTGCTCTATCCTAAATGTAACTTAAAATAACCATGTGCCCACCATAATTCATATTATCCTTATATTATTCTCTTATTCTAATTCTGTTGGTATTACTAGAGTTTGCAGAGAAATATGGATATTAGCTTTCATTCCTTCATTTCTCAATCTCATGTTCAATCTATCACCAAATATCTTTCATGTGATCTCTTAGTAATGAGGACTACCAATCCTCCATCCCTACCCTCACAGCGCCATGTCAGAGTACAACAAAACACCCACTTCTATATCACTTTATTAACCACAATCCAGCCTCCATTCCTGTGGTCGAAGCCTCCACAAATACTGCTAGAGTGCTACTCTGAATTACAAAAAATGTTCTTTTTAAAAACCTTTAGAGGCCTAGAAAAAAATGCTAATATTTTTAGCATGAATCATTAGTCTCTTACCTCATTTTCCCACCTTACTCCTCAATATACCTTGGACTATCTGTCACTTCTCTCTTTGACTCTGGCATTACTCAAGCTTTTGCTCTTGCTACCTTCTTGCCTGGAATGATCCTCCAGTACCACTCCAAACCTGCCCTTCCTGAATGTGCCCTCAAATGCTCCAGGTTCCTATCTATGTTTGAACTAGCCATAGTATTTTGTGACTATACATTTATACTCCTACCAGTCTCTGAAAAGTGTTCTGAGTATTCAATCAAAAACTTTGACTTTGTTTGCCTTCAGTATGTGTCTTACACAGCATGACGCATAACAAGTATTCAAAGAGTAGATGTGGAAGGAAGGAGACAGTGAAGGAAAAAATGGAAAGAAGGATAGGTGTGAAGGAGAAAAAGAATAAAAGGTGAGAGGAAAAAATGAAATTCTAAGGAGGATTACTACCCAACAAAAAACCCATTAGTAGTAGACTGTGGAACTGTAATACCTGTGTAAGAAAATTAGCTTAGAATATCAAAATTCTACCAGGCCCTCTCAAGTTGCACAGCATATTTGATTGCATATCTTCTTCATATTGTCATTCAAAATGGTATTCAAGAAGATGCAAGTAAATTATAGGCTGGGTTGATAGTACCGCTACTGAAAATTTCACTGTTTTTGACACTCCTTTTTTCAAAGCCATTCTGAGAAAGATGCTTGGGGAATCCCTGACTAACAAAAGAGCCTAGTACCATTAATTCTCAATTTTTCAAAAACCGATTACCTGGCATGTGGATTTTCCAGACCTTTTGATTGTTCTGTTTCAGGCTATTTAATTGCTCATTAGAGTCGAAAGAGGAAGGAGAAGAGTCAACCACATCTGTCACTTGTTAGTGCCTGTAGTAAAAATTTATTAGTAAAGGGGCTGAAATCGTAGACTAAAATATGAATTTTATTTTTAAATTATACCAAATCCTCATTATCACAGATAATAGAAAGCAATCTCTTTTCAGCCCACATTTTTCTGAAACTAATTTTGGAAATCCCCATATTACTATCACTCATGATTTTTATGAATACATTTATTATATTTAATGTACATTAAGCATCTTAATTGTTCCTAATATAGGCAAATATATAAATTGCTGTGTTGCTAACCAACTAATAGCACTAAGGATATACTATCCATTCAAGGGCCATATAATTGAAATAGTAGTCATCAATATAATGGTCCTAACAATTTACCTTAAATTGAACACTGAATCCCTTTAAGAAATACTAGCATAATACCATGTATGTCTAACAAAACACTTTGTCTAGAAATCTGGGTCAATAATTATAATTTTTGTTTCTCACTTTACAAACTGCTATAATGCTAGGTGTTTCTAATTCACATCCCTTCATATAATTTATCTGGTCATGTCGTTAGATTTATCTGGAGTTGCACTACTTAGAAGCATTTACGACTCCGGCCCAATAGGCCAGTTCTAAGAGGGACTAAATTCCTTGTTTTAATTCTGAGGCCCAAAGTGCACCAAGCATTTGAGCAAACCTTGTTGACTATCCAATTTAAAAGAGGCAATTAACTCTGCTTAAATGACCTTTCAAAATTAAACCATGCAATATGGCACATCTCAAAGGCCAAACTAAATTGCAAAGATGGTATCGTCATTTTTCACATTACCACATTCGTAATTTTCCCTTCTTTTTATTTTCTTTATCAGAACTTACTGTTTAAACTTTCACATAGTCAGAAGTCATCTAAGTTTCTGTCAAAACTTCATATGCTAGATTGTTCCTAGTTGTTCCATATTAGTGTTTGCTGCTTCATTTCACATCTGCCTGATGAATAGGCTAATGAAAGCATTTTTATCTCGGACCCTGAAAACAAATAGGAAGTAACAGACTTACTACCTTTTTCTGTTTTATCATCTAATAAATACAAATGCTCTAAATTTCTTTGCAAGTAATCAGTATTTTATGACTTTGTTTTCTCCTTTGCTACCTGTCCATAAAATGTGAGTACTAAAATTTGACTTGGGTGTGTGTGGAGGAGAAGGGGGATGGAAGTGGGAAGATATCGTGTACTTGCTCTATTTAACCAGAAATAATTTCTTCTTTTTAAAAAGTAATCTTTTAATAATTTGACAATTCTCAAAAAATACAAACTAATTGACAACGTATACTGAACTCAATAATTTTCATGTTAGAAGTAATATCACTAGTTTAGTCATTTTATTAGCTTTCCTTGAACAGCCGACACTATTGTAGCAGCTTGAAGACTTTCTGAAGAAATGGTAAATCAAAAATATCATAAATTATTTGATAGGCCAATAACATATGTCTGCATTATATGTTTTTTTGGTTTTTTGGTAGTAACTTTTATCACTACTATGCAAGAGCTGTGTATATCAATATTGGTCAGTGAACAGAATGACACTACTGAAAGCCAAAAGGTGCAGTAAATCATGGCCATTTTAGCAGAGCCAAATTCTACAAGTCTAATAAAAGAATGGGGGGACATGAAATTTCTACTTAAGATAGAAAAAATCCATTTGCCATATATACTGATTGCTAAATCATGATTTTTATTTTTTTCTGACTTCATTTAATTTTTAAGTTTTTAATGAAAGCAATAAGCAGACAGAAAAATACACAGATATATTTTTATAATTCAAAACTATTGAACTATTGAAAATTGAATACTTCTAAATAGTCACCACCCATATTTTAAAAAATAGAACATTATCAACACTCTAAAAGTCCTTCTTTTTTTTTCAAGTCACCTCTGTCAGAACTATTATTTTTATTAACATGTTTTTACTTATATATATTTGACATCAATTGTAATCCCCATGTATTCCCCATCACCATATCACCAGTGCACCATCACCTCAGTCCCCTGTGCTCCTGTCTGCCCTCAACCCTCCCTCACTTCCCTCCTCACCAAGTGTCCCCAATTTGTCCTTGTCTTTTCATTTTTGGTTTTTGTGTCTTTATTATTATTATTACTGTTCTTATTCCTTTCCTTTAAAAGTCCTTCTTACGTTCAACTTCCTGTCATTTTTTTCCTCTCCACCCCCAAGTTTTCCTTTCTTCTGCCACCATGGATATTTTGTCAGTTTGTTGGAATCATACACTATATACTCTTTTATTTTGGATTCTTTCATTAAACATTATTATTGTTGCATGTGATATGCATGCACATATTCAACTTCACATGTCACATTCAACTTCATTTATTTCACTTGCTCACTTGCTGTCTAGGTGTTTCACTATATTTCTATACAACAATCATCTATTCTGCTGTTAAGATTTTTGATTCTATTTCCAATTTATAACAAATATGTCTATTACAAACATTCTTGTGTATTTATTTTTATGAGTATGTGTGCTCATTTCAATGTGTTATATACTTAACAGTGGTGCTGCTGGATTATAGTTTATTCATATTTTCAGCTATAGAGATACTAGCAAGCAGATTTCCAAAATATGCCAGAGCAATTTACTCTCCATTGAACAGTGCCTTAGTGGTCCAGTTGTTCTACATCCTCAACAATCCCCAGCATTTTTTATCTTTTTCATTTCAGCTCAATCAATTGTGAAGCTCTTATCTAAAACCTCAGTGGAAACGGTGAGTGAAAAAATAAATATTACTACCACATAAATATTTGGTATTACAAGAGATAAAAGCTTTGTAACAATTTATATCCAAACTTTCAACAATAACAACAATAAATTTGCAAAGTATTTTTTCTGTGATCCTAAGAGATGATACTAAAGGATTATGAAATAAAGTATCTTTTAGAACAACTGTCCACATGTTACACCGTGTATTATAGCATCTTGTATGAGTCTGTAGAAGGAATAAAAATGAAAACAAAGAAACTGTAACACTATGATTAGATTGCCTTCAACTGTCTTTCCAAATCACATATTTGAAATAGTGCAAACTTTTTCATTCATTCATTCAGCTTTACTATTAGCAGGAACCATGCTTTCAATAGATGCTAGAGATAAGTCAAATAGGTTGTGGTTCCTATTCTCAAGCCACTTCAGACTAGTGAAAATATGAGCAAGTAAATTAACAATTACAACAGAGCATGTGGTAATAGGGATGAGCACAAGGTACTCTTGGAGCAGAGAGATCACCATGGATGGGAAAGGAGCCATTCCAAGAAAGCTTCCCAGTAGAGGTTAAGTTCACGTTGATTTGTGAAGAAATACAGGAATTAGCTATCACATGAACCTAGTGGCCTCAGGGTTAAATCTCAGTGCTATCAGCCTTATGACCTGATCCCCAACTAGTGAGGTGACACACATGGCACAGCAGACCTCTCTTGTCTCGCTCACTGCTCCCCTCAGCAGTGTATTTTGGTAGTTCACCTGTTCTTCTCCTAAATCCATCTCTGGTGAATCCTCTCACCCCCAGTACCTGTGGCCTACATGGCAGATATTCTATAGGGGGGAAAAAAAAAGAACTTGGGAAGGTCTTAACATAGGAGCAGAATTTTCTTTACCTCCAAACTGATGTTTGAGTTCCTTTTACTACATCCCCCCAGGGACTGGAGATCCTATAAAAATCATGTTTCCAATCTTTTCTTACAATGAGCCAATGATTGCCTGAAGCTTTCACTCATCTGCCCTGCTTCTATACTTTGAGGTAGTAGAAGACAATTCTAAATAATTTTTTTCTGTAACTTCACATCCTCTCCCTATAAAATAAAGTAATAACCTCAATTTCTAAATGTTCTGAATGGACTAAATACACAATAAAGACTATTGTCCTAAGATAATAACAAAAACTATATGACAAAGAGATTTTGGACAATATATTCTGAGAATATGGCATCACTATGCTCTGTCTTCCCTTTACAGGACATTTCCGGCCATTAGGAAAGAAAGAAACAACTGAGGGGGAAAAAATCACAATCTAACAAAAGCATAATGTCCTCTCCAGGAAAGGAAAATGGTTCCAACTCATTAAACACAAAATAGACATTCCATAAAAATGCAAGAATTTGATTGAAAAAGATTACTTTATTCTTATGTACTTCTGCAATTATTAATATAATGTGTTTTTTTAAAATAAAAATGTCAAATTACCTTTGTGCTAGTTTCCAAAATGTAAACTAAAGTTACAGTTCTAGTCAAAAGAGCTGTATTGAATTTTTCCAGGTATATTAACTTTCTGTAGATGTGGCAAGGTCAGAGTTTTTGTTCTGAAAGGAAGAATAGACACAAGGGATTTTCATGTTCCATTCTATTCACTGACATTGAAATTATTTGATGGGAAGATGTTTATTGGAAGACACACAGACATAGCACAATTCATGTTTAGGGAGATGGATTTCTTGCAATTGCAAAAGTCAATGGCACTTCACAAATGCTCTCAGCACTCTTTATTGACTTTCTGGATAGATATTTCTACTAATGAAATGAGCCAGAGTTTCATGAAGCATTGATGACACAGATAAATGCTAACTTATTGCAAACATCCCCCAATGCCATGATATGTTCAGAATTTGTTTCTGTTCACCTTTTGAATTTATGAAGCTTTGTATATTAATAACTAGTTTTGAAACTGCACAATTATTTAATTTAAGCAACAACTTAAAAATTATCTAATAATTTTGGGAAACTAGTAAGATCGATTTATAAGCTAAATAAGTGCATATAAATAAATGAAGAATAATAGCTAAATCATAAAAGTTCAGAATATAAGTTGGCTTAAAAACAAATAGATTTGCCTTTTATCTCACACATAGTTGTAGAAACAGATCTGCATGTTATTATAAAAGTATCAGATTTTTCATAACATGAGTGGAAAATGTAAATTTTAATTAAGGAAAACATGGAGAAGGATATGTTACCTGTTTGATTTTTGGACACTTTCTTCTTAAGACAGAGAACATATACTAGAAAGAGGAATGGTCTTCATAAATTAATAAACAACATAAAATAGTCCATTCACTTCCTTTTATCATTTAAGAATATTTTTTAAGATTAATGTTAATGTTAATTCTTTCCAAACTTTCAGTCATCCCCTATGTGGTCATAAACAAATAAATATCAATAGTAAGTCATTTGTTTTTATTTTAAAATCTGGTTTGTGGAAGTTCATTCTCCCCACAACCCTTTATTGAGGTAACATTATTTTACAAAACTTTATATGATTTAAAGGAATAGGTTCACACCTCAGATCTATGTTACCACCCACCCTCATATTCAAGCACCCATAGTCCTTTACCATAGACCATTATGCCCCCTCTTTCTTTTGTTCCTCTCCCACATCCATCCCTCCCATAGCCCCAATTGTGCAGTCCTATTTCTAGGACTTATTTTGGTTTAGTCTCCAGTTTCTTTGCTTGTTTGTTCTCTCTATGTTGTGGAAGGCCATTTTACAATCATAACACTCACGCATCAAAAATTAAAAACAGCAAAACAGAAATTGTCACACATACAATGAAATTTATTGTTTACTGGAACATGTTTAACCTACATGTACATTTATCATGTTTCTTGCTCTGTTTTTGCTCACCTTTTATGATCTTTTTATTTCCATAAATAGTTTGGGATATTTGAAATAAAAACTTATAAATAAACCCAAAACAATTAACTCATGATAAAATAAATTACAAAGAACTGTAGTAGGAGAATTATGGAGAAAAATTATATGAAGTTTTACCTGAAGGAAAAGTGGTAGGTAATTTCAAACTTTAGCTCTAAAGTCCCAATCCAAGTTAAAAGATAACACAATGAATTGTATCTCACTTATGATCAAATGGACAATGAACTCATTGGCAAAGTTTCCAATTCTTGGAGGAATTTGTTACAAAGATTTTTTAACAAGGGGTTTTGAGCCAAGTAATGATTAAATATATCAACAGCAGATTTTTTAACGTCACAGAAATTTTTTCCCATCACATAGAACCATCTATGAAAGTTCAGGATACACTCTTTAAACAGAGCTGAATAATAAAAATTCTAAAGAGAACCAGAGGGATAGAATCCCAAGCTATCTTAATATTTTTGGTCTGTGAGCTTATATTAAAATAGAGGATAAGATGTGAACTTTTTTAATTACAAGTGTTTTTCAATTATTTCCACTGGAAATAATTTCATGCCACAAATTTACAATAGTAATAATGTTTTGTTCTGCTATATTAAAGTAGAATGATTTATACTGGAGGCAAGTCATATCCATCCTACATCATCTGGAGAAAGTAACATGTCCCAAAGGAACACAAAATTAGAGAGGTATAAGAAACTAATCCAGAGAGAGATACAAATTCCAGACTAAGAAGCATAGACTTAGGATGGCCCTGTTGAAGAATACCTTAGCTAGGGTTCTGACAAGAGTTCCAGAAATAGGTGCTTGATGGAGAGGAAATGAGATGGTCTTGCGTTTCGGAGCATGATCGCTAGGCTGACAGTGAACAGACTGCCCAAGGTCAACATTTGAACATATCACTTCCTGGTTGGAAACAGGAAGAGGAAAGATAGTAACCTCTCCAACAGTCTGCTTCTCTTTTTTATTTTTTTTAAGATTTATTTATTTATGCATACAAGAGCTGGGGTACAGGCCAGAGGTGCAAGGGTGGTATGAGAGGATTCACCAGAGACAGAGTAGGGAGCAGAATAGGCAGATCAAATGAAATACACTGCTGAGGGGAGTAGTGGGCCAGGCAGGAGAGGTCTGTTGTGCCATGTGGGTCCCCTCCCTGACTGGACATCGAACTCGCAATGCTGTGTGGCGAATGCATCACAGTGCAGTGCAACCTGCTGAGCCAGCAGGGAGGCCCCAGTCTGCTTCTCTTTAAAATAAGACTGATGATAGTAATAGTATTTACCGTTTCGTATAAGAAACCAGGTAAAGATCAGCCACATAAGTAATCTAGCAGCACGATACCAGACATCTGGTAAGCATTTTCTTAATGTTAGACACATTCAATGTTCTATTAAAAAAAAAATCAGTGTATTCCAAGTATCCGGCATGTACATAAAAGTGTTTTGCTACAAAGATTGAAAGGCCTACCTTGGGTTTTTGCTTTCAGAACAAGGTATCCAAATGCATTGCTCTTTATTAGCAGACCGTTTTTGCAAAATACGTTGAACCCAGGAAGAGGTGTTTATATTTGGAATCCAATTTTTAATCACAGCCTTTTCAGCGGGGCCACAAGTTTTATAAGGTTGGATTTATTTGTGATCATTAGCTGAAGCATTCACTTCATAATAAAAAAAAAAAAAAACCTAATTTACAAAGATTTGCATCCTCTGAAATCTGATTAGACTCAAACATTTAGTTTAGGGATGCTTCAGCAGTGTTTTCTATGTGTTTTGTAAAACTCTCTAAAGTTAGTGCATAAAACAGATCCCTGTAAGTCTCATTGCTTCAAAATGAAAATACGCACATATATACAATAAGGAACCAAATACATTATTAATAATTTCTTTTGATGTTGAACATAATGCAAATGCTTGAATGAACTTTCATTCATAAATGGAAAGTTCAGAGTTCAGTATAAACCACAAGAAATTCAGTTCAACAGGGAAAAAATATCTATAACTCTACTTGACATTCCATAATAAATTTTTAAATATATTGACATTCTCAGCTTCCTTTCTTTTGTATGACTTAATCACAGACCTTTGAGACTTGGTTTCTCTGTTTTTTGCTTGAGTCTAGAGAGAGAATTAGATGAAAATTCCCTAATACATATGCCATTGAACAAACTTTCTTCAATAATTAATCAATTCATTCCTTTAGCAATTCATTTCAACAAATATTTATTGAATAGCCACTAGGCAATTTTTCATTTACCAAAAGGAGTGAAATGATGAGAGAAATGCTCGTTTCTCAGAGAAAAATAGTAGAGTCATCCAGTTACTGAATGCTCATTATGAGCCAAGATAGCTGAAGGATGGGTATAGTTAGTTTTGCTATTTCATAGACTAAAACTAAAGTCTATCACAATTAAGTAGTTTCAGTCAAGTCCCCAGGCTGAAATGGCGAGGGCCCATCCCACCAACACGGGTCCACACATCCTCTTATCTTGCTACCAGTGAATTTACAAAAGAAAAACCAGGGCATCAGTAGAATTAAACAGAATATAACCAGAAGTTTTTAACATCTAAAATTAAAATTCAGTAACCAAAGGCATGTTTTAGGGAAAAAAATAAAGCTGGCATACGTGTTACCCCTAACAACAATCATTCTCAATCTGATATCAAAATTTTAAAATCACATTTTAAAATTCTTTCCACATTTCCAGTCTACTTTTGTTCTTTTCCAGACCTAATCAAAGAACATGTAATTGTTTCTTTGTCTGGATTAAATTTAGCAAGCAACTTGATCCAAGCCATAATAGTAGTTTTAAGGATTTCCTGGTGAAGGAGCAAAACTGGCCAGAATGAGAGCCTGGTTCTGTTTCTGTGTGTGCCTCAAGTCTACGGTCATGAACAAAAAAATTTTAAAAAGGGTACCTTAAGGTCCAAATGGCAAGATGCTCAGGTTCTAAAGTTGTTTTTGCAGTTAGCATTTTTCCTGCTGAAAGTTTGCAGCATTCCTTTACATACATTTGAATTTTCATCTCACTTAAAAGCTAGTGACTTAGCATATCTGCCTTATTGAGGGTTTATTTTTAATTAAAACTTTCTCGTCTGCCTCTCTCTTGGCTGCTTTTGAAATCGAATTCACGAAATGAGAACACATTGAGCTGCTTGAAGAAGCACTCCCCTGCTATCTCCTTCCCTGAAGCCTCAGGACTCAGGCCCAGAGAAAGCAACAATCCCTGGTACACTGAGAACACCAGACTGTGTTTATCTCTGGGTTCTTTGTCTTCCTGGTTCCACAGTGATTCACTGCATGGTATAAATAAAAAAGTCTAGGTTTTAGTATTGATAATTCTTCTTCATCTTTCAGCAATGTGACAGCAACTCTAAACATGAGGTCTGAAATAAAGCATCATTTTTCTTTAAATGAGACCACTTACAGAAAAGAGCACAGTTAAACAAAACACTCTAAAACCATGCACGATTTCAAGTGTAAATGCCGGCACTTACAGATATTTATATATTCCATACATACTTTACATCTAAAATATATTTTCTGAACAGTGTACCTTGAATTGGCATTAAAGCTACTGTTCACTGGTTATTAAACAATGCTGCATTTGAGAAGCACAGACTTTAACAGGCATCTGCTTTATTTTTCAAGTGCAACATTGCCATCTACAGGCTATGAAATGACAAAATTCTACCACTCCTTGCAGACATGTTTGCAATCAAAACTAGAAATCACTGAGGTTGAAAATGTATGTGTCCAAAATCAGTCCTATTTGATTATCCTGCCAGGCATGGCTATTTTGCAAATTACCTCATAATCCCACAGCTCACAGCCCCTACCACCCACCAAAAACAGGAATGCATTAAGTCAGTTTTGCCATAGCTTCTTTATCTTGGAACTATGTTAGGGGAGCATTAGGAGACTCTACCACAATACATGGTAAGGGGCAAAAGAAAAGCTAGCATCAGTATGAGATTTCTTTTGTTGGTACCTTACGGATCAAACTGTACATAATACCAAATTCTCTTCAATTTAACTGCACATGCATCACTTCCACTTCCACATAGAGTTCTATTTTAAAATATAGCAGTCTTTATTTCAGGGATTTCAAATAACAAATACAGCAAACTGCCTTTTTCTTGACACAAGGAGACAACCGACATCAGAGGGTACTGGATGAGTGCAATAATTTAATCAGATTTCCCAATGTTCAGATAACATAACAAAAGGAAAATTTAGCCTCTTTGCAAATGAAGAGAAGTCATATAAGGTGCTAGCCTTGAGAAGCTTAGTTCATTCCCATTATTTTTTAAAAAATGACAAGAGGAAACGGAAGATCAGCAGAACTCATTTTCCCTATTTTGACACAAAGATAAAAGATGAACTAGGAAATAATATAGAATATTAAAATGTCATGAAGAAGCTATTTTTGGCTCCTTACTGTGACCTCAGATCAGTTGAAATTGGGATTATAATATTTATTACAAAAAGCTTGAACATTTCTGGAAAAGCGATTACAATTTCTTAGTACATTTTCCATCTCCTCTTCTGAGTGTATTTAATATGAGTGCATAATTAGTTAATTATACACTAATTCCTTGATTGTGGTTCATCTAAAGATTTAAAATGGATATTATGACTTCATATTACCCTATCTTCTTAGATTTTTAAAGTCATCCCAGAGTAAGCAATCTCAATATAATAAATGTTATAAAACTGTATAAAGGTAAGTTTTATTTGTTATAATAATTCTAACAGGAAAGTAGTCTAGGAAGAAATAGTGGTGATTTGATGCCAAAAATAATAATAATAACACTCATTAAAATGAGAAAACAGTTTGAAAATATCTCAGTATCAGCCTTTTTTTTTCCCCAAATGTTTACAGTTTTTTGAAATAATTCCAGCAGATCCTCTGAGAACATGAACCAAGTCTAAAACAAAAGATTGAAGAAATCTTAGCCACAAAAGCAAACTCATTTCTCTCTAGTCCATTAATAGCAATAACCAAACAAGGGAAGTGTTTATACGGGTTGAACCAGTACATTTAGTCCAAAAGAAATTATATGAAATAGGGGGCCAATCTTTGGTCAAAACCAGACTGTCTTCCCCCTCTGAAGAACAATTTATATACTATTGTCACTGCTAGCTAGATGCAAGACACCCCATGGAAACTGCTCTCTTCAACATGCCCCCCAAATCACCACATTGCCACATCCAAAGGGAATATGTTGGACTTTATCTTGAGTGACTTAAGAACCCTTTATATGATTTTTCCCATCTACCTAAAAACATTATCTCCTCTTAACTTCCAAAATATAACATATTGTTATTCTTTCCTTCCAAGACACTAATCATGTTTCTCTGCCTCTCTTCAGTCATCTTCTTCAGCTTTCTGATCTCTGAATGTTTTGTATCCTAAGAAATCAGTTTTTGATCATATTTTCATCACTATCTATGCCAATCATATAGAATCATTTCATTCATCTCATTCTTTAATGTGTATGACAAGTCCCAAATTTTACCTCAGTTCTAGACTCTTATGTCCAACTCTCAACATAACCTCACTGTTTTAACACCCAATGGAGAAGCTCATGCTTGATATGCTTAAAACTGAATTAAATATCCTACTATCTCGCTATGCCTGTTTCTTTTTTAGGGTTCAGTAACCCTGCATATTTTAGACAGGTATCTTCTTAGGTATGCAATATAGTCACTGAATTGATTTGTAATTAACTAGCACAAAGAGTACTAGTGAGGGATTATGACACTGGTCGGGGAAGTTACTCTAGTATGAAAAATGCCATCAGTATGTCCTCATAGAACAGTAAGTTTCATCTGAAGGAAGTGAATTCTTCTGAAGGAAGTGATAAAAAAAAGAAGACTTGCCATCCATGTCTTTATTTCACATCACTTCTACAATAGTCATGAGTAAGAGATGATTAATTAGAGAATATTTAAGGAAACTTTCATTCCACAAGGATCACTGTACTCTATATTCTACCCTCCTGAGTTCAAACTCAGTAAGAAAGACTTTCCTAACATTGCTAGCAATGTCCAATATTCAGGGAGACTGATTTTCTCCCTACTGTTGACACTACAGAGGATTGCTAGATATTTCATTTAGAACTTTCTTTGAGACTCAAGGAAGTGGACTGTCCTTGGCTACTTCTGGGGAGATCACATCTCATATTTTAAAGGGCTAAAGGGAAATAAGAAACATAACAATTCATCTCTTATAATTTTGCAAAAATGTTTTTTAAAAATTCAATCCAAAATCACTTCGTCCACCTCAGAATTTTGATCTATACCAGTTCTAAGACTTATCCAATGTAATTTCACTAAATTGCTTTATAGAAAAAAGGAAGATTTGGGGGGGCCTCCCTAGTAGCACAAGGGGTTAAGTCTCAGCACTATGAAACTAAGCTATCCACAGTCACTGCAGCACATTCTATCACCACCAGGAAGCTGACCCATATGGCACAGCAGACTTCTCCTGTCTCTTCTGTTGCTCTCCTCAGCAGTGTGTTTCAATCAATCTGCCTGTTCTGCTCCCACCCTGTCTTTGGCGAATTCTCTCCCCAGCCCCCACCCTGCCCCTCTGGCTTGTACCCCAGTTCTTGTACACATAAGTAAATAAATCTTTAAAAAAAAAAAAAAAAGGAAAATTTTTGAGAGCAAATACCTAAGAAAATCTGCAAACCTTATGGCCCTCTTGGAATAAAACTGAGTTTAGACATATTAAGGTTTGTAAGTCTTCCTTAAGTAAGGAAGTCTATTTAATTTTATTTTACCTAAACTTGTTTTTTAATATATAAAACTTAAACTTAGTAAAACAAAATTCATTTTCTATCTTAGTATAGGGTATATAAAATATTCAACTGTACATTTCTTGATTCTTTTTTTGCAGAGTATATTCTATTCTCCTTTTTTAATATATATTTTACATTTTTAAATGTGTTTTTCCTACATTATTGTTAATTTTTGGACAACATATGATATCTCCCTTCAAGTGTGGTCACTTTGTAGTTCTTCCACCACCAAAGCACCCATAAACCATTACCATAGTCCTTTGTGCCCTTCCCCCCAACACTGTTTTTACCTCTCCTCACCCCTTTTCTCTCCTTTTCCCCTCCCGGATACCTCAGATCTATGGTCAGCTCTCAAGGTATGTCTTTGTCTGATCCTTTGTTTGATTTCTCTATATTCAAATATAAGTGAAACCATCCAATATTTATCTTTTTCCTTCTGACTTATTTTGCTTAGCATCTACCTTTCCAGTTCTATCCATGTTACTGCAAATGGCATGGGTTTGCGTTTGTTGGCTGCTGAATATTATTTTATTGTGTATATATATCACTTCTTCTTGATCCACTCATCTGTTTTGTGGCATTTATTTTATTTCTATATATTGGCCAAAGTTTATTTGATTATAGTCATCTCTTTTGTAGTACCCACTAACATTCTTCAGAAATGTTATTCCTGATTACATACAGTGAGAAAACTTGAATTAGAGTCAGTTTAGGGAATTGGATAAATTGGAAAACATTTCAGAGTCTCTCTAAATTAATTGGCAAGTTTTTTTAAACCTAGTAAGTAAAGTTTCTGTATATATTATAATATTTGAAAATGTTCAGAAATAACCTCAGAGTCTCCTTTAGTTCTACAACTCTTCAAGAAATTGATACCCATTTGTAATATACATTGGGAATGTAATTCATAAATGTTTCTTATAGTTAAACATTCACAGTTTTATTTGTGAAATAAACACTTAGCAAACAAATAGAAAATCAGCGAAGTTTCCTACTACATCTGAAATTGCCAACATGCAATTCTAGTATTTAAAGTAAGACTACCTTAAAACGTTTAAGCTTTGAGATATATTTAGAGGAAAGGAAATTAGAAAAATCAATAACTGTAGAAAAATAGAGATGTCATTGGCTGATAATTCTAGTAAAATAATCAGATCGAAAGTCTGACCTTTCAGTTAAGAAAAACAATGTGCTGAGTTTAATTCAGAAAAGATGGAGTAGAAAATCATGGTGATGAATGGTCTTTACATAGGACTAAAAAATGCTTTAGAAAGATCACGTCTAATTATCCCAAAGGAAGTACAGTTCAGAATGCCATGCAACTAGCACTATTTCTACTATTTTATTTTTTTTTCTTAAGGTGAAATTTTTTTTATTAATATTTTAAAATTTACATATACTTGCCATTAATTGTAATCCCCATGTATTCCCCATCACCATCTCACCAGTGCACCATCACCTCAGTCCCTCGTGC